>CAUIUS010000003.1:5022500-5550000 GCA_961210405.1 Drosophila mercatorum
ATATATTGAACATATCATAAAGATGTCTTCAGAAGAAAACAGTTTCTATCATTCGATCTATTCTTGCCATCGCTATAATTCAGCTGATCAACTATATTTTTAATTATACATATTATATCGTCAAGAGGAGCATTAAAATAGTAGCCAAGTCTTCGGTCCATGAGCGATTATTAGTCGTTCAGTCCAGTTGCACTGTCCAAATGAAATATAATTGTTCCACAGTAAATTAACATACCGATTACGATTAGCTATTTATGTACGTCATAGGCGCGTAATGAGTGCCCCCGCTGAATGGGATACCAGACAATTTGCCAGACATTAAAAGCCAATTAACCCATCAGTTGGGCAAACGAGGTGCATGCGTTGACTGCGCACGTAATTGCAATTATCAAATTAAATGGGTGCAATACGAAAAACAAATAAATAAGTTAAAAATGCAAAAAATAATTGTACTTAATTATAGATCATAATGGAAGCGGGGAGCTTGCAGCATAATTGAGTTACTGACCGAAGTTGACCTCCAGCTGGCAGTGGGTTGGCTGACCGACTGACATCCTGACAGTGTGACAGGCGCATAGGCTCGTGGGCAGTTTAATTAATATGTTATGTTGGCATTGAGAGATGCAACACACCCAGAGGAAGGCGTCCCTCGCTCTTCTCTGGTCTCCCTCCCTCTGTATACTCCTGAGAGTATAGCTAATTCTCCTGCACCTTTTCTCATTCCCCCTTAGCTCGCCTTTGACTCGCTGCACTTCTAACGTGCGTGGTTTACGCTCGTCACAGCTTATTGAACACACAGGACACAGGAGTACCCAGGGGTAGTCCCTCCTCGGTTTATCTACCTATTCTCTTTTTTCTGAGCACGCGCCAGCAAGTTCTCCAAGTCCATAGTCGGCACATTTGTGCGATTTGACAGTTTTATAGTTCCATCAAATTGCTCTAATTCGTAAAGTTATAAAACTGGCCGCGAGTTTGGCACTCAGTTAAAATTTTGGAAACTTAAGTAGTTTTATTGCCGAATAGCGGTCAATGAACTAAACTACCCAACAACGGATGACACATGCGTGTTAATCTCTAATTTGCTAGGCGATCGTTGCCAGATACACAAACACACACATATACGCCCGCTCTACAGACAGGCAAAGTCAGCGGGACGCAACGGCACGGGTCGACAGTTGACAGGACCTTATGCTCGTCCCAGTTTAATTGCCAAAACTCGGCGTGTTTCGAATTTCGGTATCTAAAGTTGTTTTTCTCATTTTAATGGCGCTATTTTCATTAGGCAAATGTGTGTCCGCATTTTTTTGCTTTTTAGATAAAAATGTTCTCCTCATTAGCATATAAAATGTATGGATGGATAGCTGGGCCAGAGAATTGTCCTTTTTAATGTGTGTATACACATTTATTGCATATTCATCATTTTAATTGCTTGTTTTTATATTAAATGACTCGATAAGGCTTTTAAGGTTATTAGGTGGAGATGCCACATGTCGTGTGGCGACACTCACAATTTCCCCGGCAGTCGGTCAAAGTTCTCTCCAATTGTGAAAAGGATAATTTGAAAAGAATACTATTCCAAGGGACTGAAACAATACTCAGGAATTTTGCTTTCATTTTAACATTTTTTAATGTCATAAGTTCACCGTCATTCATCGACTTTTCATTTACTCTCCTATTCGCCGCCTCTCAATCGACCTTCTTATATTTAGCCATATTCGATGATACATTTCTGTGTACCGCCACTAACCATATATATGGTTAACCATATAGGTATATGGATTCGTAGATCTCTGCTTAAAATATAGAAAAAATATTTAACAATCTCTGTTTCATTGTAAATTCCGATATACCCGTACACACACAGTTTTGCTCCATAGGGTATACAAAGAAAAGCGCAGCGGCTGAGCAGCAGCAACAGAAGGTGTAGAACGTGATTACTTTTGCTTTGTTTCTGATTGTCGCTGTGAAGTCAAGAAAGCGTGGAGCATAAAGAGCAAAGAAATTACTTTGCCAACGAATGAATGGCTCCGAATAAACAAGTGATCAATGCAATGAAAATGATTTTCTGTGAATTGTAGCATCAAAAGCTTCACAATTGAGCGCACAAAGTACTGCATTAAGAACGGTGCGGTGAGCAGCCCGGTATGTTGAGGGGGTTCAGTGAAAGAAAACACTTAGATTCAAAGGCTACAACAATTTTAATGACAACAGGAAAACAATTTGCAAGTAATTAACATTGCCTGGCTCAGCTTTATCTCTGCTCTGAAAGTATTCAAGGACTTTAAAGTTCTGTTCATTTCTATGTATCAACTGCTTACTGTTAGTTTTGATAACGTCTGAACTCAGGCGCCGCAATTGCAGCCACATCGACCGCAACAGCATTTACAGCAACTGCAGCCTGATCCACAAGTATCGGCGGAATCGACGCCAGCTGATTCCACTCGGGGCTCGCCGAGCACACATTCCTGTGCTGCGCAGAGGATGACGACGAATAGAATCAAGAGTTTTACGTTGAACATTGCGACCGGGAGCAGATGCTATTGATGCGAATGTCAATGTTGAATGGCTTTTTATAGGTGAAGACCGAGGCAGGTAACTGTTTAAGCAGATGTATTATAAGATATTTTTGTAATTTTATTTATGTTTGGTTCTTAAAAAATAAACAAAGTTAACCTAAATTAAGTTTGTGTAGGTTTGCTGTTGGAGCACTATAAATGAATACAGGCGCAATCAAAATATTTGTCAAATGGCTTATCTCTTTTATAGATCGATGTAATACTCAATTATTAAATATGGAAAATATAAACAATAGAAGGCAATAAAACAAAATGATTTCAGAACTCTCTTTTGATCAAATCTGTTATAATACATATATGTAAGTATTTATCAGTGGTGCATTAAGATAGGCTACTATCTAAATAATCATTTTATTCATAACTAAACTTTCTGAAACAATTCATTTTATTTATGCTCACAAAATATAATTAAATACCTCAATAGGTATAGGGTATATCAAGTTCGCGTTCAGATATTGCCTGGATTAAAAAGATATCAATTTATTTGTGAATATTTACATCAACAACATTTAAAAGCGCATGACCTTAATAATGGGTTCGTGTAAATAAATATCTTTCAGGTGCATTCTGCGCTCAGAAAGTTTCAGAAGTTTGCTTTATATAAATAGATATTACCTGCGCCACTCAAATGATTATGACTAATTTTTACGTTCGTTTTCTGAATTCGTAAAAATGTTAAGTCAAAAATATATTTTGAAATAAATTTACGCTTTTGTTTATATTACTATGCTATGCAAATTTAAAGAGTTTTTGAACAATAAATCTTGTAAGATTGAAATTTCAAATTCTCCATAGTAATAATTAAAGATATTTTTGTCATTCTAATTTGATCTTTTCTAATATATCTTTTTGATATAATAATATGATTATGATATGGTAATGATAATCGCAATAAGACAAAAGATACATATATGCAAATATACTGAAGAAATCTAAAATAAAATATAGATCAATATTATTAGTCAACATAAACTTAAAATATTTGATAGAATGTTATTTTATGCTCAAGATATAGAATGAAAATATGCAGCTCAAATACTTAATACTGTTGCCTACAATCTTAAATATTTTTCATAATTCAAGAACTGAGAGTAGATGACGATTCAACAGCTTTTTCATTCTTTACAAACGTGTAAAATTGTTAAACTTTTAGAGCTTCCGTCTGTAGTAAATCTGATGATGCAAAACCCTCCCCACCAAGCCTCCCCTTGCTAATCAGTCATAACCAACTAGTGAATGACCGCAAACCTATAATATATAAATTATAATAATATAAAAAATATAAATATATACATATAAAAGAAAATTAAGTCGAATATTGTTATTTTTATTAATAATATTAGTAATACTTTTTTCAATCGATCGTGAAACGAAAATCTATCATACTGAATAAAACACGACATTCAGGACCCACAGCTGAATGTGGAAACATCTTAAAATCCAATTGGAAAATCTTGTGGCATTCTCACACGAATTATCATCAAAGAATTTAGCAAGACACAAGTAAATGGTTCGAACTAACCAAATCAATGTACATTAGATATGGCATTGTCAGCTAAGTGACTAAGGCAGAGGTTATTGGCCGCGGATAGGGGCTGCTTATAGACCTGATCACAATTATGTGGAATCTTAATGTGGTGTAACGGAAAGTGAGGCCAGGCGTTCCACCAGATACTCGATGCGATCATCTTTCACCTGGATAAGACTTTCCAGATACTTAGTCTTGTGGCTTATAGAGCTAAGATATCTTCTCTTTTTGTAATTCTCCTTGACCAATTTCTTGTATTTAGAATAAGGAACGTTCGCTTCTGACTCCTCCTGGAGGGCGTCTTTTGAGCATTCGGGGTCCGCGGAAAGAGATAAACTATCTGATGGCTTCTTGTTGTCCCCTGTCGATGATGTATTTCGATCACAGGTCATGAAATGATAAAGCAGGCACATTAAAGCATTCTGACTGCCCGAGGCAAGCTGCGTCAGGTGGCTACGGGACAACTTCAGACCCAATTTATTTAACACTTTACAATTGAAGATCTCCCAGTTTTCTAGCTTCAACGCGAGGCTGCTCTGCGACTTGTAAATGGACATATCGATCAGCTTTGGATTAAATTTCCTAACAATATGAGCAATGCTAACAACATCTGATAGCTGGCGGCATGTGCGATGGTCGAGCTTTATCTGCCGAATGGACATCCATGCACCCAACTCATGTAGCTCTTCAGAAGTTAATGCTCTATTAAATGTCATCATTTTGTTTAAAGGTAAGTCTAAACGTCGTCGTTTTAGTTGATATAATAAATTTTTAACTGAAAATTTTGAAACGGTCATCGATATGGCATCTGACTTTTTTTTGTGAGGAAAACTTGAAGCGGACCTTCTAGCTCACTTCGATCTGTCACATTTCAGTTGGCGTGGATAGCTTTGGGCTACCCAATGAGTTATTGAAAAAAATGATAGATAAACAAATACAAGAACTTTATTAAAACCAAAAATTATTAGTCAACAAATACATCCGGCTCAGAAGTAGCGACATCCTTTGAAGGACACATAAGCTGAAAGAAAAGACATAATAATTCAAGTTGACTTGTGGACATCAGTTTAGGGCTCAACTTACGTATTCTGTTTTCTGCCGAATATTTTTGCAAAGAACAGAAATTCTTAAACTTCTGTTCTTTCAATTCATCAGGCTTGCCCTTGCAGCCGCATTCTGGACGCACCATTAGGGACGCTATCACTGGCTTTCCGCAGATGCACTTCTTCGGAATGAAATACTTGCAAAGCTCCTCCGATATGGGCACAAGCGCTGAAGGCCCAGTTCAGATTCGATTACCTTAAGAATAGTTGCGTGATCAGGGAACACTTACGCTTTTTACAGTGCCTGATTCTGAATTGACTTTCAGCATCCCTCAGGCAAGGATTTTGGATCGGACGGCAAACGCAGTCGTCCAGAACCCAACACAGGTTTTTTTGATAAATATTACAGTGGTGCGGGATAGGGACAGACGGCGGTTTGAATATGAAGATGGCCTCCACTGCATAAAATGCGACAACCAAGACAAATAGTTCACGAAACATTTTGCAGATCTTGTTGACAATAAACTAGTTAAGACTACGTCGAGAGGCGATTGGCGAAAGGCTTTTTATAGCAGTTTTTGTTTAAATATCTCTATATATAACATATATATTGGAACAGGTGCACGCTAACCAAATAAACCCAATATTTTATATATTAATAGATTGAGTTGACTCAGCCATGCAACAGAAGTCAATGTTTGGGGAACCGGTTAGACTTGGTCTGCAACATGAAAAGTGGGACAAAAATATTCGAAAATATATTCAAAATAATAATAATAAAATGTAAGATACGGCCATAAATAATGATGACACCTTTTCGGCGGTCGGTAATTACACGCAGCAGTCATTAGCTCATTAGCATTAGAAGAGCGGAAAGCGCTCCTCGCTGCGGACTGCAATGGGGCAAAAACAAAAGTCAAACAACGCCATTAACCCTTTCCGAGGGGAAAGCCACCCTACACCCCCGTCGCCCCCTCGCCCACTCAGCCCCTCGCCGTCGCTTGCTAATGTTGGCTTAGCAAGTAATAATAAAATAATAAGCAAAAAGTGTCATCATTTGAAGGGCGCTGGCGCCGGCGCGGGCAAATCCTGACGGATTTCGTATGTAATTACTTCAATTAAACCATCTGTGACAATTGCCGCAGCCAAACATGAAATTCAACTTTACTTTTAAAATTCCCAATTGAGTTGAGGCGCATTATCCTGGCAAGCAACCCCCAGGAGCCGGTAACTCAACGCGCTTTTTACCTTTACCTTTGCGATGTTGTTGCCTTTTGCCGTTGTCGCTGTCGTTGTTGTTTCAACTTCTCCTGCTGCTGCTGATGATGTTGTTGTGGTTGTTGTTGTCTCTTTTAATGGGGTGACATTTATGGCACTTTATCAACTCCAAAGTCAATAATGCCACTCAAGCATCTTACTTAAACGTGGCTTAAATATATATATATATACAAAAATATGAGGAGTCATAAAAAACTGTAGAGAAAATTGTAATGCGATAAAAATGAAATTTTAAAATTTATGCCGCTTATTGTCAATTCCTGGCGCCCGAAACCCAAGACTTAAGACAGCTAATGCGCCCCCAGCCAAGAAGCAAACAAAAATAAGCAAACGCCCATCCGCTCCCCCAAGTTTGTTATGACAACTGAAAGACATTTGAAATGTACTCCTAAGTGTGACAGAGAGAGAGAGAGAGAGGGAGAGAGAGAGAGCGTGGAAGACTGCGAAATTGTTGCAAGGCATTAGGCAAATGGATCCCGCCGGATTAGCAGCCCGAGCAAGCCCCAAACTTCAAAGATTCTCAAGCAGCCATTTGTTGACATTTAGGCGCTGGCCTGGGAATTTCGGCTGAAACTTTGCGTAATTAGGAGTATCTTTAGCGACGACTCACGCCGCTGACAACTTGATTACGTTTCAGCAACATTGTAAAAGTTAATTGCCAACGCTGCCTTAAAGCCTGATGAGCATTTATCACCCTCTCCGAGTGGCGAAACATCAACAACTTCTTCAGGCTCGCGTGTCGTGACGGAGTCAAGCAAAAAGCGGGGAATTCATTAGGCCCGCCACGTAGAGTCTTGTTACCACATTTTTCAATTATAGCACGTTTCCGGCCTTTGCCTTTTGGCTCGTTCACATTTGCTCTTAATTCCTTCTCTCTTTTTTTCTCTTCTCTCTTTTGCGCACGTCACTCGTACGCAAATGAAGAATTATTGCATTTTAATTTGGCAGCCGCTGCATAAATGTGCCAAAACATGTGCAGGTGGCGCACTGGTTCGATGGCTATGTGGCTCGCTGGAGCCGCCAGGAGCTATCCTTATCGAGGCAGCATTTACGGCGACTCACCGAATTCCAGCTCTAACTAAGTGCAGTTCAAAGTTCAAACCGCCGACTAATTAGCTGTTGCTGCTGCCCCCAGCCAACGAGCCACTTCATTAAAATGAGTGCCCAGAAAAAATGAAAACAACTTTCGTTCTCTCGGTTGCTCACTCTGCTGGCCAGTTAGCCAATGGCTGTCCCACAAAAATTTATTGTTAAAAGCCGCTAATGAATTATTTACTGCCCATTTTGCTGTCCGGCGTGTCCTTTGTGTCCTTCATGATACGTTGCCTCGTGGGGTAGATACGTTGGCTCTGACTCCTCCACGCATAACTCAACCAGTTCACACCCTTAATTAACTGCCTGCGTGCGTGCGTGTTACCACAGTTAACAACATGCCCCGGCACAAGTCAGCCCCGTTGGCCAAGTTTTTTTTTTTTTTGTATTTTCAAAGTGCCCAAATTTGCGTGTTTTTATTTTTTTTTTCTAACTATGACTTATGAGCGTATTGAATGAAATTGTCTAACTAAAATTATGTTTATTAGCGCATTAAAAAAGCGTGACAAAGGTTGTTCCGGACTAGAATCATATATTTGTAGAATATATAAAGCTGCATACAACTAGGACTATATTTTAATGTTTTTTCGGTCTGTGTCTTGTCTGCCTGCACGAATACCATCTCCATTGATTCGCCATTATAATTATAGATATATTCAATGAAATAGTAAAATATTATCTAATATATAATTGAATTATTACTTTATATATATAATTAACGTTCAATAAGTTTCTTCCGTTAATTAAAATGGCATGAGGACCTGCACATTGCCTATGGCTCAAGTGAATATTATATTATAATTTCAGCGCGATTTCCCATGTTAAGCAAATCAGTCGGAGTATCAACGATTACATTCATTCTATGCATCAATCATTGTGCATTTGAATAACCATTTTAATCATTTCGAGTTTCGAGTTACGCAGAAGAGCGAACATGAAGAATTGCGTATTATGACAGCATGTCCTTGTTATCCTGCAAACAGGATAGATGTAGATGGTTGCGGGAATAAGCGTATTCACTTGACAGTCACTTTTGTTTTATTGCGATTTGCCAGCCTTGACTTAACAACGACAACAACAACATCAACCGCACACCGAAGAACAACAGCAAAAATTTCCACTTGGGATAACTTGTGAGCAATTGCAATTGCAATGCGGCTGCGACTGTGGCTCTGGCTCTGGCTCTGGCTGGGGCTGCGGCTGTAGCAAAGACAATGAGCGGTGCCTGCCAAATTGTTGTGGTGCAAAAATGCGGGCATATGTGCAAATAGGCAATCGACAACACCAGAACAACGCAGCCATCAAGGAGTAAGTGCAGCACGGGCAACAACAGCAACAGCGACGGCAACAACAACGGACCATTTACCAAGAAAATGAAAATTTATTGTCAGAAAATGAAGAAAAGCGCTTGGAAGCTTCAGCCCAGTCTGGTCTGTGGTTAGTGCTAGTTAGAAATAGAGAGCAGCAGCAGCAGTAACTAACAAGGCAATCAAGGTGATGCTTTGTTGTTTGCCCTGTTACGTCTAAGGGAGCAACTATTCTGGCTTTCTTATGTCTCGAAGCAAAGAGTTAGCGAGAGTGCGGCAATTGTTTAGCTGCAGATGCATTGTCATTGAAATTGCTGTCGATTTGTAGCTCAATAGAAGCTTCGGAGCGAGTAGTGGGGCGGCGAGCTGGGGCCGACCGCCAAGCCAATGGGAAGCAAAGTCAGCGGCTAATGGAAAATATGCTGGCAAATGCCTAAAATGATAATGGGCAAACATTTAATGCACGTTATTGCTGGCCAGGAGCAAAAAGGCAATTTGCGTTTGGATTTGCTTAGGCCGCACCACGCCGGCTTTCATGTGGCCCCCGCCTGGCTCTGCCCTTCCCTTGACCATTGACACGCCAGCGTCGAGAGCTAATGCAGTGAAATATTTATTGAAATTGTCTGGTCCCCGGGGGCCAATGCGGCGTCGTCAGTAACTGCTATTAGGCGGGGTCTTTAGCCAACTGCTAGCAGCAGGGAATTGGATTGGATATTTGTATTTGGCTCCGACGCCTTGGTTTGCCTGCCCAAAATGGCGACGCGGCAAATGGTCTGAGTGTGAGGCCGCAATTTACGAGTCTCTGTTTGGCACTTTTAGCATTATTGCCCATCCGCATGTTTGGCTGTTTGCTTGTTGGACTCTCTGGCTGTTTGGCTGCTTGTCTGACGCATAAACAGTCCGAAGTAGGGCAAAAAGTTCGCACAGTTCTTCAGGCTCTCGTACTTGATTATAAATAACGAACATTAATGCAATTAACAACAAAAAGGCTCGCGCACTCACCTGAAAGCGACTGAGGGCTTCGCGATGAGAGTCCTCAGCTCGAGTGCCACTTCAGCTGGAAAAAACATATTTACCCTGGCACGGAACATGGCACAGAGCAGAAGGCAGACGGCAGACGGAACTGCAAGACCTGAGGCCTGTGTTTGTGTTTGAGCAAAATATTATTACTGATATCTGGCTAAACGCTAGCCGCAATTATGCGAACGAAACCTGAAACGGATATGGATACTTGTAGCTGCCGCCCGGAGTCCTGGTTGCTGCTTGTTTGCTGCCACGTGCCGCGCATGTGAAGCTGCAACATTCGAGTAATTATCACACGCTTGTGGGCGCGTGCACATGCGAGCGTAGCTCCGTTCTGGCAACCCTGTCAACCGTTCAATTCACTTCACTCTTACACAGCGATGACTACAAATTGTTGCAATTGGGCGTGGCCAGTGCCGTCGTCCGCCAACAAACAAGCAACAAGATGACAAAACAAATGGATTCGATGTTCGATTGGCACGCGGCAGACGCGTCAAAAAGCCGTTGATTATGGAGGTCGAGTCTAATGGTTCAGTTGTTTGGTTTTAAGCTCTTAATGGGCACTTGATGCTCATGCAACCATACGCACTGGGGCAGCTGAGTAGCTCAGTTGCCTGGCCAAAGCAGAATCTTTACCAATCGAACGGAGAAGCCGATAAGTATAGGATTAGCACAAGAACACGAAATGAACAAAAAGAGGCTGCTCAAGTCGATAGTTGAAGGAGAGCAAACAACACAAGTAAGAAGCAGGCGGTTGGACGTTGCCGACTGCAGAATACTCATTCACCGTCCAAAGGCGGCTCCGAAACGTTGCAAGATATAGATTTAGATAACACTTTCGGTTTATCTATAGTAATTATTATAGTAATTAGCTATAGTACTTATAATTCAAGTCATGGCAGTGCACAAAGTCAATATACTCACTTCTGGGTGAGTAAATTAATAGGTAAGCATATAAGTTTTTATTATAATAAAACTGTTTTCTTTACAATGTACATTAAGATGTATACCAAGAGGACTTACTTGGTTAAAAAATTGGTGAAAAAGATTTCACTCTCAGCTCGATGAGCTGATTAAATGTTCTCCTTCCATACCCTTCGCAATTTATTCTTTCTAATTGAAACCCGAAAAGCACACCCTTAAAGTAATATATGCATGGGAAACTAAATATTGGCATGTTGCTGCAAAAAGCACAATTATCATTTAGCTCTACTCTAAAAGTAACACGCTACAGGGCTGACTGCCGCAGTCTAATTAATATTGATCAACGTATGTGGAGCTCAGGCAAAAAATGGCAATACGTGCTCTGAAAAATGTCATTAGATTCGAATGTCAGGCGTTGCGATGAGTCCTGTGAGTGCTCGTGGCGCAGTGATGGCTTCTGGCTTTGCATAGAAATGGGCATGAATATGAATTATTATTGGTTCATCAACCGAACAGTCTGGCTGGCTCTAGAAAATAGAGGTTAAAAAAGAAATATTCCAAAACACTGAGCTCGCCAAATGGAAAAAAATAACTGGCCAAAATGGGATATTCCTGCATGACAACGAACCAGCTGCCAACAGCCAAATGAATAAGGAATGCTGTGGGGCCAACTGCAGCAGCAAAAACCACTGAAATTTACTAAATAATTTGTAGACCCTGTCGCAGTCGACCGGCCGCATTTTTCGCTCTGCGCGCGCTGTTGGCATACTAGCTGCTGCTTTATCATCTTGTTACATGTTTCAATTTGACGTCTATCAAGAGCATTCACCGGCTAGGCCTCGTAACTGGCTTTGTGTGAGCTCTCCACACACACAGATATATTTATATATGAATGTACGAGTGTTGGAGTGCAGGTACATAAATCAAATCCATGCCGACCCCCCAGCTTGCATGGGCAGCGATTCATATGTTTCATATTATGTCTAACGTTTTCTTGCTGCTCCCTTTTTTATTTGCTCGTTCTGCGCCCTACTGTCAGCGAAAATTTTGAAAAATGGCAAAATGCCATTGATGAAAGTAAGCCGGCAAAAGCCCCAAAAAACATTGCGCATTGCAGTGGCGATGGTCTCTCCTAAAGCTAAGCAGGGCCACCAAAGGCTCTGTCCCAAAAAAAAAAAAAAAAAAAAAAAAAGAGAAGCAAAAGAGACATAGGTGAAGCAGGTGGGCGTGTTGGTTTACAATATCCCAAAGCGAAAAGTCGTGTAAGCATTTTTTGCTGCCTCTGCAGCAGTTTTTTCGTCATCCTCTTGCACTGATTAATTGAGCTATGTGCTGACAGTCAAAGGACTGCAAAAGGCAGCGGCAAAAGCGCCGACAGCCACCGACGCTGTTTGATAATTAGTGCTGATACACGTGGCGTATGCGTAATATCAAAAACTAGCCATACATCGCTGCTGTCGGGCAATAAAACAATGCGCATTTGACTCAAAGAACATTGGAAACCAGGTACAGCAAAGCAAACCGAAGAAGTGTGGGTCAGACAGAAAAATAGCAATCAACAAACAGCATTGAAGCAAGGCTCTCAAAAATACCCTGTAACGTAAGTGCTTTGATGTGTTATACCAAACCATGACGAGCACAGAAAGAAATAAATATTTTATGGGTATAACTATCAGAGTTAAAGTTGAACTTGACGTTTAACATATTTTAAATCAACCAGTTCAGTAGGTCTTGAGGGTAGTAGCGGGCGAATCTCCTCCTTGTTCTAGAACTGACGATATAGCATCTATGAGTTGGAGTATCTAGAAGTCTGTTTTTGACTACAGTACCTTGAAGCCTTCCCCCAGACTGTTTTGCGGAGAATCTAGTTTCTCGAGATTTGTTTGAGAGTTTTTGTATTCGACCTTAAATGCGCGGCACCTTGAGTTCTCGCCCGATATCCGTGGCTCTCTATGAAAATTTTTCAAATACACATTAAGCCACAGCCTTTTCATCTTTATTTTTTATTAATTCAATTTATTTGCTGCTTTCTTGTCAGAGACTATATAGCGCATTTATCACTTAATTGACTTTAACTCATTTTTGAGCAGGTAGGCCTGTATGAAACATAAGCATCCAACGGGATTCCAACCGGGACTCTAACAGTTTCCAGGCCGCCTGCTTTCTCACTGGGCCACACCCGCCCCTCCTTTTCATCTTTTAACCAGAAAAGAATTTTACGTTGCACACTTTTAGGCAAAAATCTATTGAAACAACTGTACATATGTATATCAAAGAGATATATAATATGAATTATCATAATCAAAACGACAGCAATAAGTATTGTTATCAAAAACACATTTTACCATGCACTATTTCTAAGCTTTATACATAAGCCTTATCTATTCTAAAGTATTTAGATTTCACATCATTTTATTTGACAAGAACGGTATATATGGCTTAAGCAATGGGTATGTCATAGTCATGTCGATTCGTAGCAGTATTCATTCCTTTTTTGTTGGCATATGCTATTATGCGGTGGCTGCATTGTTAACAAGACCTCGCGGCTACCTGCCTAGGCAGCTTTGCAGCATTTTTTTTAATGGATTTGTGGCAACAATCAACTGAGCACGGCGCATTGAAGTGAAGAATTCGCACTTGCGTTTTGCGCGCGGTTTTAAGCGCGTGTGGGCTGGCGCGCTTTCCCCGTGTCTTGCTGTCGTGCAAAATGTTGTTACCCGGACATCCTGCTGGCTGCTGTTGTCAATTTGCCCAAAGTGGTTTTTCAGTTGCTTTAGCGCGAAAAAAGGCGCACCGTCTCGAGGGTCTGGGCGAGTAGTAGAATGCTGGCAAAATTGCAATTGTGCAGCGTTTTAATCACTTAGGCTGCGTTGCCTACATTGGCCCTAACTAGGCGGCACCTCGAGGCGTCTTTTTCTTTCTATTTACTTAATGACAGCGAAAAGTGGAAGCTCCGACGCCTCGCAAGCCATGCGGCTCACTGCCAGCCGACAAGTGGTGCTCGGGCTGTGCCCTTGCCGCTGTCCGGCCTCACAGCTGGCGTGAGCTAAGTTTTCTTAGGACGGCCATTTCATTAGACTAAAACGCGCAACGCACATACGTAGGCGTGTGTGTGTGTGTGCCTGACAAGTCCTTTGTTTAACGCAGTGAAATTTGCATTTGGCTGCTTCATTGAAGCGCTAACAATTGAAGGCAGTCAAAGCTCTGCCCAGCTGTGCCTTTTTCTACCCTGCTCTTTGTGCGCTTTGTTCAAGCGTTCCAAGTGCTCCAAAAGGCGCGCAAATATCTTTTGATTCTCTTCTGGGCGGGCACGCCTTCCAATCGAACAAAAAGACGCACACTTCTGAATGCTGCTTGGCTTTTGATAGCTTTTATTTATCATTGGAATACGTAATGCGGCAAGGACTTGCTGCCTGTCATCAATCAAAAAGTGCGCAAAATCAAAATGTCATTTGTTCTGTGGACCTGTGCCTTTGTGCCTGCCTTTTCGCAGCATGATTTGCAGAGCTGGAACACAGAAAGGGGAAGTGCTTTGATAAATCCCTAAGCACCCTCTACTACTAAGAGAGCTAAGGCAGGTGCACAGTATTAAATATTTCACTATGAATAATATGCTGTAAATGTGGAGCAATAAGTCCATGCATTGTGGATTATTTCTTATTCTTGCTAACAGCATAATTAAATTTGAACAATGTGTGTGTGTGTGTGTGTGTGTGTGTGTGTTGTTGCAACAAATACAAGATTTGAGTGAATAAGCTACCAAATGTTCAATCACTGAAAATTAATTGAGTTGCAATAGCCTGAACATCCCTGGACTAGGATTCGGCTTAGTCTCCTTGTGTTGCACTTTAAAATGTAATTTATTACAGGCCAGCAACTGGCAAACAGCTAATCGTATGGCAACCGCAAGACTTATGACAGTTTTACACGTAAACGCGGCATAAGTCAGGCCAGGAGAGGATGTCCTGGCATATGTCGCTAACTGCCGCCGGGGGTGGCTCATCGAGCTGCGAGCAGCGAGCTGGCAAGCCTGCAAAAGCCGGCGAACCAACAAACCGCCCACGCAATCAAATAATTTGGAATCATTTGGTTTTTTGTGCAAGGGATGGGCCATTCCTTTTGCTATCCAATCGAATCCTCTCCGCGCTGCTTCTATTCAGACATTCAGTTTAACTTGATGTTCATTATAATCCACTCTAAGCTTGCTACAGGCCACTGCATGTTGTATGAATGTGAGTCGAGTATTCCCCGAAGCACTAAAGAACGAAGCACCAGCCAAGGCATCGCCATCACCACCACCTGCACCACTCTTGGGCAGCGTCCCCCAAGCACAGCTCTATTATTAAATGCACTTTTAATCTTGGCTGCTCCCTATCCCTCTCTCTCTCTCTCTCTCTCTCTCTCTCTCTCTCTTTTGGTTTGCGATGTTTGCTTTCAATGATTTTTCCATTTTGCACCCTCGAATGGAGAACGATTATCACCCTTAAATGGTACTTTACTCACACAATGAATGTCATGCATTGAATGGGATTGAACTGCTGCCCGGTGCTCAGCCCCGCAGCCCCGCCGCAGCAGTTCAACTGAAAGCTTGTTCTAACTGCAATCCGCACTCACAGCAATGCCAAATGAACCTGGCTGGTATAAACTAGTGTGTGTGCAGATTGTTTTTATATTCATGTTCATATCATTGAAAGCATGGTCATATGTATGTGCGTCGGTAGAATATCCCATAGATTACTTTGCTTTGTGCATATTTGCTTAACTTTTGCAACAGATTTTTTGCTCTCGTGACTAATAGGTAAAGGTGAAGAATAGAATGGTTAGATAATGCCATGTAGAGGGTAGATTAGCCCCAATATTGGAAAGCTGATAAAGTTATACTACATATGAGAACACACTAAAAGCCAGATTCTTAACAACTTGTCGTTTCCAATTAACAGAGATGAGAGAAAGTTGTGTTGCCATTAAATGTCAACTAACTGGCGCATATCCTGCCTGCCTGGTGTCGATTAAATAAACTCAACTCAATGACTACTCAACCCTCAGTCCAATCAGACAATCCCCAACCACCGAAGTGCAGAGGCCGCATCGACCTCGCCCCGCGCACAGCGGGCACAATTACACGCCGCAGACCCTAAAACATTGCAGAAACAACAAACAACTGGCAGCCCAGCACGTAAAATTCGGCCTGATGGTCGTACATAGATGGATGGACGGACGAAAAAAAAAAAAGAACGAAAATAAAAAGCAACCCTACTCTCTAGAGCCGTGTACTATGTGGGGTTCTCTTAAAGAGCACATAATTGGTCTGTAATCTATTTTTGACAGATTGAATTTCGCTTTTATCTTGATTTTGTTTTGACTGACTTGGTTGCTGCTGCTGCTGCTGCTGCCGCGGCTGCTCCGGCAGCGGTCGTAATTGGGTTGTATGTGCCAGCACAGAGCGCAGAGCCCACCCAACCCAACAGCGCCCAGCCCTTCAACCCACTTGCCGGTTCTAGGGGAGGTTGATGTTTGCTGTTGCTATTCTTGTCTCTGATGAAGTAAAGATTTGCTAAATGGTCGACGTGGGTTTGGTGTATATAGTTTAATATGATAAGTGGGTTGCTCTTCGGGCGCAGGCAGCAGCTCGGTTTCGGGCTGCGCTCGGGGAGTCGATGCGGCATCTGCAATCGCTTAAATGCCAATTTATGCTACGGCAAATTGGTAATTTTAAACCGCAAAAAGATTTTTACGTTTAGATAAATGCCTAGTGTGTGCGAAAAAGTGTTGACAGCGTCTTTGTTTTCTCGGGCGTGATGCAAGACACAGCTTGTGTTGTGAATACTTATCACAATAAATTATATTAGCTTTCAAACGCTGCAATATGCCCCTGGGAATAATCCAATCACGTTTGCTTCTTGGCTGTCAGCAAAAAATGTGGCAAAATATGTCTGTTCAAATGAAAGCAGTAAAAGATTTCAGATATTTTTGCATTTCAATTTCACACTTGGACGCGTTTGTTAACATTTATGATTTGATATTGGTGAGGCCAACGGAAGCGACAGCTTAGCGATGCCAGTTTCATAACGAGGGGCAGAGCCAGAGCCAGGGGCAAAGATGGAGCTCCCAGCTTTACACTTTTGACAGAGCAAATTACACACTGCATGCAACCCATTTAACTTGCCGCTTAACAGCTACCCTTAACCTCGCCTCGCCCGCCTAACCCTTACGGAAGTCAATTTTCGAAAATTGTTCGGCATGTCGCATAACCTGTAATTTTCACACCATACCCTTACCTGGGCCCTTACCCATTGAGCTTGCATGTGTCATTTATTCATTTGCGATTCCATTCAATGTTTTCACTGGGCGTTTAATGAAATCTGCGCTTGCGGCGGTTTTCTATAAATAAACTTTGTTCCCTCGCCGTGGGGTTGCCCTTACCACGCTGCTATGATACCCACTTGCTGCACAACCAGCGCACCAGAGCAGCTAGCATTAACAAACAAACAAACAACAGCCAACAACAACAACAAGTAAAATGCAATCAGGCGACTGGCGCGGTGCAAAACTTTGTTCAATTTTTTTGCAATTAAAATGATTCTGTTCACATGACACCCAACTGTGTATCAGCTGCTGCCCAGCACTTGCAGCAGCAGCGAAGGGAATAGTTGGGCATTGGATAACATTTTAATGAAGCCCTTTCAGCGGTTGTCAAGGCTCCGAGCCATGGCTCGAAAATGGGCGTGCAAGCTTCAAATATGCAAAAGTAATGAAGTTATTGTAGACATTTGTAGACCGCTGAAACGGAATCGTTTCACGTTTCATTTCGTTAGCTGATCAACCATTTCAAACACACAGAAAATAAATAATAAAATCAAGTACTCAGAAAACTTACTTCACATGCTGGTATTTCGCATTTCCATCTTACATTTTTAGCTTACAGCTCATTTAAATTAATAAACTAAGTAGCTAAACAACGAGATTTCAGTTTAAGCTCTGATTTTTTTCTTTTTTTATTTTTATTTTTTATTTTACTATTTATTATGTTTAGTTTCTAATAACTACACGAAGTGAGTTATTCTTTGAGTTCGGTTTATTCTCCAGTTGAGAATTTTCATTAGCTGATATGGCATTGCATTGCATTATAAACAGGCATTTACGTGTATTTCAGTTACTTTCAGAAAGCTCTTGCTGTAAAGTCCTGTAAATTAACTTTAATTTAAGTCGCGTTATAAATCAAAGTGCTCACCTTATGTAACTGGTGGTTACTCTCTTATCCGGCCTTCATGACAGGCAGGCAGGCAGGACCAACAACAAGCAACAACAATGACAATAACAGCGTATTGCACGCTGAGCTAGCTCTGTGTAGAGGGCATTCAGGAGCCTTGCCGAGGTACAAAGGGGTCTATCGTTGGTTTGTTTGGCCGCAGGCTAAATGACATTAAATTACATGATGACTACAACGCAAGAGCGAGGTAGGGAAGGGTGGTGTCAGGCTCTCTGCCGATTTGCGAGAATGTTGTGCAGTAGTCGCGGGCAAAGCGTTTTACAATAGCTTGCACAGTGTATCCTGTGCACGTCCTGGCAGAGGTAGAGGTAGCGGCAGCATAACTCGTTGCTTAACATTTTTGACTTCCTGTTTTACCAGCAGCGGATTAATGCCACGGCCTAAGCGAACCCGCTGGTTCCGTAATTTGCAGGAATACACAACGCGTCGGCAAACAATGACGCGCATCAAATAACACATTTGCAGCAAGGACTCCTTGTTCACGATCGTTGACGCCCAACTGCCAACTGCCAACAGCCGAGTGCATTTTTATTGTCATTTAATTGGATTCGAATTTTCAGCGGCACAGGCAGCGGCAGTCCGTGTGACAATTGACGCCTCCCAAACAGGAAATGCTCCGATTCCTTGCTGCTGGCTCTGACGTTGATCGCCTGCGAAATTCGAGCAGTTTTCAGATTTAATTAGCCGTCGACTTGATCTTCAATTCACAGTCCTTAACCTCTATTTGTGAATATTCTGTCGATGTTAAGTGCAATTGTGCATTAGGTCCTGCAAGTGTAAGTTTGCCTATATGTGTATGTGTGTGTGTGTGTGTTTAGCTGGTGACAAATGTGCATTGTGTAATTTGAGTTCGGTGTTTGTGCATTGTTTGTGTTATTGCATTAATTTACGACAATATGGCCCGTAATTAGTTGAAATTTGATTACGACATTGTACTGCAGGCTGCAGTTCGCGCAGTCTGAGTGCCTCTTTGTGTTCTGAAGCTGTAATTACACAAGCATATTAAATAGCTCAGACCAAATAGCATTCGAAGGAGTCATATAACTTATCTTTTGAGTGCAGCTTAAGCTGCCCTTTAACATTACAAAAGTAGACATTAAAGCAAAACACTGGGTGCCTGCGAGAAGCTCTTGAACTTCAATTAATTTGATTGAAGATGGAATAACAGCTAAAAATCCATTTTTAAATAAGTAATGTGCCTAGCTGGTAGAATGAAGCACGTAAAGTATATGTATTTTTATTCAGGACCTGCTCAGTTCACCTATCTATATTTGCATATTCGTAAGTTCTTCTGTCTAACAGTCGTTTGGCCCCCTGTGTAAGCAATCTAATCAATATTAATCATTGTTTTGATACGTAGCCATGAATATTATTGCCGACAGGTATATCAAGTCAATGGCTGCTTGAAGCTGTCAGGATGATATTGAGTCGGGTTAAATAGTTTATAAAAATAACTAAAAGTACCCAAATATTAAAATATCTTTAAAAGATAGAATGCCTATAGAGATAACAAAAAAATTGTTAATAAATAAGGAAAACTGATATTATTTGACAGAAGACAAATTCTGAAGATAATTATATAATAAGAAACTAAAAAAGTTGTGAAAGTCTTCTGGACACTGAGCATAAGTAGATTATTGTCACAATGAATTTATTTATCGACTCTAAGATCCAAATTCTTTTGATAGATATATAGATAGATAGATAGAAGAAAGATAGATAGATAGATAGATAGATAGATAGATAGATAGATAGATAGATAGAAAGATAGATAGATAGATAGATAGATAGAAGATATATAGATAGACAGATAGATAGATAGATAGATAGATAGATAGATATATAGATAGATAGATAGATAGATAGATAGATAGATAGATAGATAGATAGATAGATAGATAGATAGATAGATAGATAGATAGATAGATAGATAGATAGATAGATAGATAGATAGATAGATAGAGAGATAGATAGATAGATATATAGATAGATAGATAAATTAGCAGATATTTTATAGTATTAAACTTTTTTCCAGAACCTTTAAGACTATTATAATAAACTTATTTGCTAATAGAAACAATGATAGCAACGAGTTCAATTAAATGTATGCATTCATATCAAGAAACCTGTCGAAGAGCTAATCAATGACTCGATAGATGAGCAAAATGCTTACAGAAAATATATATATTCGCATATAGGGATAGCCGCACACATGTATAATAATGGACATATAAAGTTAACAAAAATAGTTGTATCAAACACGAAAAACAACAGACCATAAGGTTGAAATAAACTACTGATCTGGTCATAAAAAATGGACCATAGTGGACGACAGACAGAGGCATAGAGGCAGAGAACAAATGCAAGTTGATTAATGCACCTCAAACACAACAACAAAACAACAATAAAAAGCGAAAAGGACAAGCCACAACGCAGCGCTGATGAGTCTATTACAGACAATAACAACAAAAGCAACGGCAACATCAACAGCAACAACAACTGACGCAATTGCAATTGCTCATGCACACACACACACACACATGAACACTTTTATAGGCTTAGCCACCCCTCTAATCAACCCTGCGCACCAAAAAAAAAAGGCACGCGCTCTACGCACTAAAATAAAGTCCATAAACGAAGCGCCAACCGCACTGGCTAAAAAATAAGTACACAAAGAGGCTCTCATAAAAGGGAGCACGGCTAAAAATTGGCAACATTAAAAGGCCAGGCTGACCAGACACACACACACACACATACACATAATGACAAGGATAATGTGTGAGCAGTCGGATGCCAGTTGTGAAATAAAAATAAATGTGCTAAATGGATAATAAAATACAAAGGGAGACAGCCATAATGGCCACTCAGACACTCGACAACCGCACGAATAAAATTGCACACACAAAAAATAACAAGCGCTGCTTATTGTCCTGCGCGCTTAAAAAACAGCGGCATTTAACTGGCGTGGCCATTGTACTTAATTGAACTGTCAGCCAAAATAGATAAACATAATAGTCCACTGCGCAACTGTCAAGCAATAAATGGACACTCGCTTTTTTTTATCGAATGTGACATTTTTGCCAGCTCCGACTGTTGGCAGTAAATCGCGCAATCCACTTGGACTCAGTGAATCTGGTAGGATTAACAATAGTTAAATATGATGGCTTTAATATGGATTTTATTATAGAGCTCAGATTAAGAATATATACAGTAAAATGTCAACACTTCTGGTAGAGGTTTATGCAGACATTTAGTAGATACATAGTTGTATAAGCGAGAGAGCTTGCAGTCTTTCAGACTTATAATTTTTTAAATTTCTTTAAAGCACAACTATGCCTATGATGACTAAAATCACCAAAAAAAACTACCTCCAGTAACAGATGAGAAGCTAGCTATGATTAGATTTTATATCGAACTGGAATATAAGGCATAAAGCATTAGCCGAGCAAAGCCGGATAAGACACGGTAATATATATATATATATATATATATATATATATATATATATATATATATATATATATATATATATATATATATATATATATATATATATATATATATATATATATATATGTATGTATGTATGTATGTATACACACACATATATATATACACAGGCTGCCAAAACAATGGCCAACTTTGCGCTAAGCTGCTGCACTTCATGCCCAAAAAGGCTGCAATTAAAATAAGTACCTCGCCGCTTGGCTGCCAGCGCTGTCTGGTGGGCTTGTGGGTGGGCTACGTAGACTTAAATATATATATGTATATAGGGGAACAGCAACAGCCGAAAAAGCAACAAAAAGTCCTAGAGCTCAGACACTCACACAGATATAGATATGTGTATATGGTATATAAG
Source organism: Drosophila mercatorum (assembly GCA_961210405.1). Lineage (NCBI taxonomy): Eukaryota > Metazoa > Arthropoda > Insecta > Diptera > Drosophilidae > Drosophila > Drosophila mercatorum. Next base: position 5,044,401 of record CAUIUS010000003.1, read on the forward strand.
CACATTGTGTTCGCAAGCTAATTAAGAAATTACTGCAGGCTAAACAGCAAAAGCCCGGACGCCGCCCAAGCGGCAACGCCATTACCAAAAAGCCATTCAATATAAATATATATGTGTGTGAGTACGAAAAATGATATTTACAAAAAAAAAGAAGAAGAAGCAAATCCAATCCATAAACTTAGACGAGTCGAAGCAGCAATTCGCTGTGTTAAGTAAATCTAACAAAATGTTTCCAGTGAATGAAAAAGGTATTTAAATGAAAGAAATAATATAAGTCTCTGTAGATATATATTTATAAATGAATATAATTTATATAACATAAAATTTATTTAATATATAATGCAAATGTTTCGTAATCTGATCTGGTTAAAAATTAAGATTAATTTTGAAATCTCTTTTGAAAACCCATATGCCGTTTCAAAAGGACGTCGCCCTACAAAAAAGCAACCATAATCCAACAAGCAGACACACACGTCTGTCCGTCCGCTCAGACAATTCACTTTACATATGAGCAATGAGCAACCAAAAAACAACAAAAACCGAATTTGTGAAAAGAGCGGAAAACCCCAAAACTGAAATTATGAAAGCAGCCAAAAAGCGAGCATTCAAATTATTCTCCCGCCATCATAACCATGCTGCGCAGGCAATTTTCATAATTTCTCTACAATTTTCAGCCATTTTATAAAATGAATTGAAACTCTGGCTGTTTTTATTTTTGGGTGCATTTCCTTAGGCAAGCAAAATATAAAAAAATGAACAAAAAAAAAATTATAAAAAAGGAAATAAGGAGCAGAAAAGCCATCAAATCTATTCATGCGCTTAAATAAAATGCTCAAGCACTTGACTGCATCCATAGAAAGAACTGTTGGGCAGGGCCAAAAAAAAAAAAACTTAAATAAAATAAAAATATTCGAATAAAGCTGCGAGAAGGAAAGGTAAAAGCCGTCCACGGAAAAGGTAGTCTAATTTGTTCTGATGGCTTCAAAAAATGATAAATAGACGAGGTAACCTTAGCCATAACAACTGAAACCGAGCTATTGTTAACGTTTGCCTGAACTGAATTGGAGTGAACAAGATTGCCTTTCGGCTGGAATATGCAGTGCTTAAGCAGATTATTGGATAACAATTTAAACAATTAAAGCAGATAAGCCGAATTAAAATGAAATAAACTTTAACTGTTGAATAAAATAAAACATGTTTGCACATCTGCATTTCAATTAAATTGATTTAATTACTTAGAGAGCGTGTAAAATGCAACGCCTCGTATAATTGATCAATAACGCGACCCACCCACACAAAGTGAACACACACGCATATATATAAAGGTATATATACATATATATATATATATATACAGGCATATGTATACTCACACAAGCACCATGTGTATCTTTCTGGTTATTTGAACTTGCAATCGTTTGTTGCGAATAACCGAAAGCATTTTATGCATTTTTATTGCTATTTATTCGTAGCGCACAATTTGCAATTTATTTTTGCAATTTAACACGCCGCGCCGCAGCCAGAGGGCTTTGGGAGTGTGGGCGTGATAATAAAAAAGCAACAACAACATTCGACGCGCTCAGTGCGACTTAACAACAACAGCAACAGCAACACAAGTGCACAATAAATTGTTACTTAAAACGTCCAACAACAACAGCTGCATCAATTGTTGCAGAGATACACCACAGCATATACAATTACAAGCATATTTATATACCCACTATTAGCACAAGCTGTGCAGAGCTTTGCATTTGCAATTAAACGTTTCAGAGTCCCCCTTCATGGTGGCGCTGCCTCCCATCAACGGAATATCATTTTACCCAAACCCAATAAAGTGAGCGAGGACGTTGCCAACAAGAAATTGCAAATTTCTCATATTTCCATTTTTGTTCCCTTTGCTACATTTGTAATGTCAGCTATAAAGCTGGTAATTTTACTACAATTATTCCTTAATATCACTTAATAGTGTGTCATTGGCAATAATTAGCTGAACTAGTATAACAATTAAATATACTTTTGTGTCGAGTCTGCAGGACTCAGCACGAGATGCAGTCATAAATATTTGAAATTACAAATACAAATTTATTTGAATACATTAGATTCCTATTTCCATTAATTCGAAGCTCTGCGAATTTTGACCTTAAGCATTAAGTCTATGATTTAATTCTGAGAAGAATAGAATGAGATATTCAGAGATTTGATGTATAATGTCGACAACTTTTACTTGCGAAGAAACATAAACTAAATATTGAGCACCTGCGATTGCTCAGGAGCAACTATTCTAATTCAACTTTCTATTACGTAAAGTCTCTCTGAACAACTCGTAGATCAGACAGTTAAATAGCCATATTTAGATCAACCCAATTCGTAATGCCCCGTCTATTAAATAATAAATACATATAAACCAATTTATTATTAAGAGCACAGGCTAAAAACATTTCAAACTTCTTTTTTATATATCATAATATTATTTTTTATTGATTTTTATTTTATTTTTTCATATATATAATCATATATAAGCATTTTTTTAAGAATTTAATTTGTTTTCTTATTTTAAATATAGGTTGCGCTGTGTTTTAGTAAATTGATGTAATAATTTTACTAGTTATTTGGTAATTGCTTGATATAATACATACAAATGTGCACATGCTGTTTTTTTTTAATTTCTGTTTTATTTTAATAGCTTTGGCTTATACAGCTTTCATTGAAATATATATCCATATATATATTTAATTTTTATTTATAACTTTTATTATTTGAAATTTAATGGTTGCGATTATTATTTAATCTGGATTCAACTTAGATCTGACCAGCAATCAAAGTTTGAGTAAAATTATAGTTTATTATAGATAAGCGGAAAACACATGTTTATATCATTACTTTTAGTTCCTATTTACAGTCTAAAGTACAAACAAATAAAGCGATAAGGGGAAGCGATACATTTACAAAATGAGACTTAAAATTTACTGAGCAACAGGCATTTATTATACAATGAGAACAGCGGGGCAGAAGAGTAAGAGTGATATATATATATATATATATATATATATATATATATATATATATGAGAGAGAGAGAGAGAGAGGAGCTTAGGCTGAGATGTCCACATCCGTGTCTCTTGAGTAGGTTATGCGAACTTCTACATAAGTAGTGTGTGTATATACAAAAGCTTTAGGAACGAACTATTCAAAAACTTTACAGCTTTATAACGATTATGTTTAAGAGGCGCGGCGAGCCGTCCTCATTTTTTGGCCTTTGTGGTTAGCATTGAAACCAATTGATGTGCACTTAGCCGCTGATCCTTTTGTCAAAGTTTTCAATTGAATTTTACAGTGCAACTGGGAGCGGGCTGTGGGCTGCGGGCAGAAGACACCAGCTGTTCAGTAGGAGTGCGCGTTGTTGACTATCGATTTCTCCTCAATGGCAGGCTGCATAGACGGGCCATGGCCACCAACTTCGTTGCGTTCGAAACAATTGTTGTTCTTTGTGTGCAACTCGAAGGTGCTGGAAGACGGCGGAGGCGCAGCTGATGACGTTGACCGAACGTAGTCAGTGGATGTCTGCTGCGGGGCTACAGGCTCCTCGTCGGCCTCAACATCGATGGCAGCATCGTCCTCGTCTAGGCATGTTGTGTGCTCCTGCTCGCCATCGGAATCCACTTCTATGGAGCAGCGTCGCAGCTGCATCGCAGGTATTCGCAGCGACATGGGCGCCATTGCCGTGGGCGGTGGCGGCTTTAGCAGCGTCATGGGCGCCGCCAGGCAGCCCACGTTCTATACAAGCGACGACAGCGGCGGCCTAGGTGGGCTGGTGTTGCGGGCGGCTGCCGCGGCATAATATTGCATGGGATGATGATGCGGCGGCGGTGGAGGAACAAAGCCTGCCGTGGTGCCATCATGATAAAGCACAGGCACGCGTACCAGCCGCTGCGCCGCATGGGCCATGTTAGCCATGTTGGCAGCCTCCAGCTCAGCGGCCAGCTGGCGTTTCCATTTGTTGCGGCGATTCTGAAACCAAATCTTCACCTGTGTCTCAGTCAGGCGCAGGGAGGCTGCCAGGCCGGCGCGTTCCGAAGAGCTGAGGTATCGCTTCAGATCGAACGTGGACTCCAGCTGGAATACTTGAGCACGCGAGAAGACCGTGCGCGTTTTCTTCTTACGCTTGGAATTGCTGCCATCGCCATGCGGCGACGAACTGTCCGATGGACCATCGGTGCCGTCGTCTTCCTCAATGATTTCCTCGCCTTCATCGTCCGACTCGTTGGAGCTAGTGGGCAGCATGTAACTGCCGCTCGCATGAGAGCCCGACAGATGATGCCCATGATGCGAGAGTCCGCCAGCGCTGCTGGTGGGAGTGCTGGGCTGATGTGGATGCTGTAAAAGCTGTTGGGCGGCATGTGGATGCTGTTGCGGCTGCTGGTAGAGCGCGTGATGGGAGCCGTGGTGCGATCCAGTCAGCCCAGGAGGTGGTGACTTCCCGCCGTGGCCATTTCCCGTGTTGTTGCTGTTGGCATTCGCAGTCAGGTTGTTGTCAATGTTGCTGCTGTTGTTGTTGTTGTTGCTGTTGTTGTTGTTGCCGCTGCTCGGGCTCAGAGATGTGGGCGATGGTGGATTTTCAGTAGTGTTTGTCGAGGAACTGTCTGCAAAGTGAGAAAGATAAAGGAAAAGAGAGCGCATGAGTGACACTGAGAGAACTTGGCCAGAGCAAGCTTTTTTGCCTGCGTATGTCTGTATGTCTATCTGTATATATTTATATTGATATATACATTTGGATACGGATGTGTGCTCGGGAGGTGGCTGCTCTAAGGGTTGTTTACGGTATTGTTGTAGCCATGTATGTGCTGCTGCACAGATTTAAGCTGCAACACTTAACCTCACACTTGCCTTCGTCTTGTCTCTTCCTTTCATTTTTGTTTCACATGCCCCACAAACAAGTTAGAGCGCAGACGCGAAGAGTAATTGCCCTCCACCCAGCACACTGCTACCCGCAGCCTGCCCGTACACTCTATATATGTATTTATCTGAGTATGTGCGTAAGTATGTGTGTGTGTGTGTGTGTGTGTGAGTGCGTTAAATTACCATTTAAAATGGCCGTCAGTCTGCTGGGCGATTTCAGTTTTATTGAGCTTTTAGTTTGGATCCTATTTGAAAAGTTTAAATTGCTGTAATTTGATTCAAACAAATTTAGTTGCTGCCCATAGAGCTGGCCCCACTTATCCGCTTCCAACGAAACTATGCGCTGAGTCGACTGAATTCCAGAAACCTCATATGGCGCAAAACTTAGGGCCAGTTTACATGAGCAAATGCAATTGCATCGACGTCTAATGCTAAGAGCACAATCAATTGGGCTTTAACGCCCGATGGCCAGAAAGCTAGCCGCTATCGCCAGTAGCTCGCTCGGTAAATAGTTAACAAAGGCGAGCATGTCAAGCACTTTGCGTATTCCCCGCAGCCGTAACTCGATACTCGATTACAAATTGCACTTAATTGAAAATGGCGATTACGGCAGTCGTGTTGCTGGGAATAGCCAACGTAACACAACGTTACATGTGTAGCTGCGTGCCAATGACACAGCCACTGCCTACCTCCGCCACTTGGTGGCGCGATTCAGGCGTCTCAGAATTTCTGTTGCCTGCTTCGTGGTGCACTTTGTGTGCATTGCTCAAATTCTTGCGGGCATTAAGCAAGTTTACACGGCCAACTATGCAAATTAAACGAATGTCTGCCACAGCACATTCTTTGCCAAAGAATTTCAGCTATTCACTTAAAGCTCTTCCTCACTATCTCTCTCTCTCTCTGTCTCTCTCTGTATGTATATAAATACGAGATGTATGTATATATATTATTTAAAATCTTTATAATTTTTCAGAGCAGATTAAAGATTTAAGATAGTTTTTAACATTTACTTTTAAATAGAACAAAAGTCTGTAATCCTCTTGAATAGAAAATCTGTCTTGTAAACAAAGATTGTAATCTGATTTTCTACTCTTATAAATGCAAATATATTTATTGTTTATTGTATGTTTACTTATAGTTTAAAAAAAGAAAAACTTACCATGCGTTGGACTGTGGAAGGGCATTCGCTGTGGTGCCCAGGGCCAGCCGGGTGGGCACAAAGCTGCATAGCGTCCTGCCAAGGCGCCCCATTGCGAAATAAAACCCAATCTGGAATGAAAAATAAAACAGAATACCATTCATATTAATTATTTGCAATAAATTATACAATCTATTATTTATATATAGAAATGATATCGTCTTTGCCGACGGTAAAAAGAAAAATCAGAGTTGAAAAACTCTAAGAAATAACGACCCCTAAATGCCAGCCAACGACGGCCATAACTGGCAACAGCTGCTGCAAATTTGGCTCCCCAAGAAAACACACACACTTAACATATATATAAGTATAATATAAAGATGTATGTATGTATGTATATAAATGCCGACGTCCATGTAACCTTGTTAGGTCGTTGCTTAAAAGCATCTTTATAAATACATTTATTTATTTATGTTAGACGCGGCGCAAAGTTCGCAAGACGAAACACTTTTTGGCGTTAACGTTATAATGTGTTCCATATACGAGTATGTGTGTGTGTGTTCGTGTGTCTGTGTGGGGAGTGAGTGTCTAACTGGGGTAGGTTTTGGTGGCGCTGTCGTTGGGCTTATTGTGCTAAATCAAAGTTTTCAAGTCAAATCATTTAGGCAGAAGCTAATGCGAGAGTTAATTGGAAGAAAGCTGCTTTTGTTCACTGAGGGTAGCACAGTGTGGTTAGCAGGCGGAGTCGTTGAGGGGGTGTGGATTCTTGTCTGGATGGAGCACTTAGGAGCTTTTTGTGGCCATCGCACCACCCATTGCTGAAGCAGTCTAGCCAGGCAATTTGATTGATTTATTGATATGTTGAACAGTCTCTCAGGTGCTCTTATGTTTCCCACGCACCCAGTGAACTTTGCTGTTAAACAATCCGCCCGGTACACAGTCCGTCCACTCCCACCAGTCTAAAATGCCAATGGCGGCCACCCATCGAACCCATCGACAGCCCCTGTGCTGAGTTTGCTTTTACTTTTGTTGTTGTTTTTATACTTGTTAAACCCTTTGACCGTTTTGCAGGTGACCCGTATGCAAGCAGCAGACTGTGATTTCTCTTCGACCCCTAGCAGCCCCCAAAAAGCAGCCCAGCCACCCCCAAGGCAGACAATGAGCCGGCCACGTTGTGTGTGACATTAACATTTAGCTGACCTCTTTCACAGCGGCCAAGGTGCAGGTGTGGAAATCAATATTCGACCATCTCTTTTACCTGCTGAACATATCTTTCTATCCCACTCACTGTTTCGAGACCATATATATGTATACATATATGTTTCTCTCCCTCTCTGTCTGTCTCTGGCTCATTCGTTCCCCTATTTCGCTTTCGCAAGTAATGTTTTTCAATTAAATTTACCTTTGCCTGCGCCCGCTGGTAAATTATGAGCCGCTCCCTCTTTAAGAGACGCTTCAAAGGTTTCCCCAACTGGCTAACTTCCCCAACTGCCTGGCTGTTTGGCAAGCTGGCGGCTCAAATCACTTCTAATGGGCTTCATGTTTACAACGTCAATTGAGAGAAAGCCGCTTTGGCTCGCGCTCAAAAGATGACGTCCCAACCACTCCTCGAATTACAGGCCAGCAACAAAACGAAAAGCGAAAAGCGAAAAACAAAAAAACAGAAAAGCAAACGAGTCAAAAGAAATTACCTCAATTACTGCGCTAATTTTGGTCGCTGAAAGCTGTCAACGGAAGGGGCCCCAATGAATTGCAAACAGCTTGTAGCTATTTGCTTTACTAATTATCCAAATCAAAGGCACTGCCCGGCCCGAGTACGAGTCCGAGTACGAGGCATTTGTTTTCCGCCCAGCAATGAAATAAATACAACATTCCATCGCCCGCGGCGGCCGCAGACCGCGTGGCTCCGTCTACGTTTTCATTGGTGTCACTTTGTGGCGGAAGTGGATGACCATGTTTAAAATTCAGCGGAGTGGGCGCGCCGCCCCAGGAGCTGTCAGAAGTCAACGCAGAGCGACCCAAGCGCCCCACAGTCCCCCCACTCGCACTCGTCCTGTCCAATTCCTCACCCATTTCAATTTGATGCATGGCTGTTATTTCTCGTTTAATGAATTGTTTGCGGTTCTTGCTTTGGGCTTCTTTCACGTCGCTGTCATAACTCGTCTTGGGGACTCTGTTTGTGCTAGGATAAAAACTGCGCCATGCAATTGAGTTGTTCAACATGGCGTTCTACATGGGTTCTATGGTTTCCTTTTTCTCGCAGGACATTATGATTTTAATAAATTGGATGAGACTGGAGCGTCAAAGACCTTTGAAGTTTTCCATATACTCAAACTATTTTAATGAAGTGAATTAAGGAAATCTAAGGGATCTTAGCTTATATGTATTAATATTTAGACAATAAATTTCATATATGAAATTTGTGTTCCATCAAACTGGAAACTTCTTCAGCGCAATCATAAGAACCCACCTGAATCTTTGCTGCATCTTTTCAATTACTTTAACTCTTCGAGTGCCCGCAGATCTGAGAGCTCGATGAAAATTGAGGCCAACAGCTGCCTTAACCCGGCCGCAGAAGCCCCTTAAGTGGAACCGTGTTGAAAAATCACATCACACATATAGTATGGAAAGCGATTGTGCCACAATTTCCAAGCGCATTAGGGAAATTAATTTAAATAATAAATTTAAATGTAATTTTAACAATGGACACAAATGGCTGGCGGGCCTAAACCGCTTAGGATTCGTTCATGTATGAAAGATTTGCACACGCTAATTGGCTGCATGGAGGCCCGAAATCGGGAAATGTGCATTGCCCGACCACATTCAATTCACATTCGTTTGGCATTTGTGACAGTTTCAACGGTGCGGGCACTCGACGCGACCGCAGAGTAGCCAAAATATTGAACAGCAACTCACGGTTGACTTAGCAGACGCTCTGCTCGCTATAGTTAACCCGGTTGGCTTGCTTTTGTCATTAAACGGGATTAGCATGGAAATATAGCCAAATATATTCATTCATATGTTCCGTAATATTCGGTGGCATGGAGCGGCTTAGGCGGCTTAGGCCACTTGAAAAATGGTGACATTTGCGATGCGTGCAAAATTAGTTTTTTGGCTGCGCCACAGGAAGTCGGACAAATGACACGCGCCCAACCCAGCCCAGTCCTATCCAATCCAATCCAACCCAGTCAAAGCAACTGAAAAAGAAACGAAAGTCAAGCCGCAAATCTAGATATGAAATCAGTGCATGATGCACTGGGCTACGCGAATATGTTTTCATTAAAAGGAAACAATGTATGTGCCCACGTTATCTAGATATAAATGTCATTTCACCACTAAATGCCGCAGCAAGTTAATCCCTTTGTGATAGATAAGATTTGTCAGCGGCGGGCGCATTGCATTGGGACTGAAATTGGATTGTAATTACTGTAGTAGATAATTATATTGTCAGTGCGTCCTTTAGCGGTATCCTTATAATACGTACAAAACAAAAAAAAGTGAAATAAAATGGAACGTAAAAGAGAGCTGCACAATAGACGAACACACACACGAACTCACACAGCAGACATTTCCTGGACGTGAGCACCCTTTCCGCTAGTCGCGCTGGCCCTTTGTTGGGCGCACTCTCAAGCATATCAGGTTACACAGTTACAGCGCTTAAGTGCGCTCTTTGCTGCGCTATAATTAAACCGCAGCCGAAGGACTTCAGCAGGAGTACAGTAGCTGACCACTAATTAAAAAAAAAAGTCCAAATACTCGAGGCCCAGGTGAAAGTCAGTCAACATATTTACGTATGCGTATTTGTATTAAACGATCAGTCAGCGTTTTGGGCGCGCTTGAATTAATCATTTGACTGAGGGGCCAGCGAGTTCGATGATCAAGTGATAAGCCCGTCACATAGGCAGCCACACGTCAGCTGTAAGCGCCAAACAGCAGGAGTCAACACTTGGTCAACGAGCGAGGGCGATCCTCGCGCTCTTAATTGGGGTAACCTGCACGCGACCCTCGCCACGGGACTGCGACTTGCTTATCGCAGGATCGATCAGTGAGCGCATGCGTAAATGAAATGAAAATGATCATCATTAAAAAATAAACACACACACACAGGTATACACAAAGGAAAGCAAAAAAAAAAAAAAAAACAGAACTGTCTACTTTGCATGTGTCGGACGAAAAGTTGGTTTGTCTCGCTCATAAAATAAAAGTGCAACATTTTTTTAATTCAACACATGCCTTAATCGAGAGTTCTGAAACTCGATCTCTTGACTCATGTCCTTTTTATGCACATTTAAATGCCGGCTAAGTGGGGTTGCCCCGCTTCTGCGTCTGCTCTTATTTCTTTTTGTTTTTTTTTTTAGCTGCACTGCAATATGTAGGTGGCTCTGTCCGTTCATAAATAAATGCAGACAACGTTTTTAGGTAGGTCAGTCAGTTGGGTGAGGGTTCATTCATAACAAAGTTGCATTCATTCATTTCACATGCCCGAATACTGACAGACAGTTATTAAAGTGCATTGAATTACATTTGCAAATGTTGCGAAATTCGATATTCGCCATAAATTGCCTGGCCAAATTGCAGTAATCAATATCGATTTGGGTGCATATGGAGGTCAGTGTGAAGTGGAAATTCCAAATCGATTCAAAATGTCGAACTTCAATGGTTTGCAAATTTAGTTTTGCATATATTAGGAACTCGTAATTGTAATGGTTGGAAAAGAAGGAAGAAATAGAACAAATATTAATATATATATTTATAATTTGAAATAGTCGTAAGCATCTTTCTGCTTCAATTTAAACATTTGCCTAAGGTCATAAGGATAGTTAAGTATTATCCTTTTTAATTAATCTAGATAGCATGGAACTATATCATATTCGAATGATATTAATTAATATTTATAATAATAATACATATATAATAATGTATTATTATATATATATTTATATATAATTTATATATATTTATATGCATACATACTAATAATAAATATAATATTAATAATAATCGTATTTGCTGACATCTTTAACACTCTACATTCTCAGCGCATTTTCAATTTCATAAGTTAAAAGCATCATAAGATATGCAGTATCCTGTATCCTTTTTATCACTAGCCTCTCATCTCAGCACCCATTTAAGGTGTCCTATAACATTTGCCCTCTTCGAATAACAATTACTATCTATTGCAATCAGTTAAAGCAACACGAATTACTTCTAGCTAGTCGATAGTCGAGAGAGAATCCGTTTTCATTCCGTTTTTCCAGAAAACAGATTTGCGTCACCTTCATGCATTTCGATCTCTATGGTATTGTGTTCCTATTTACATTGAGTACCTTGAGGATTACACAAATTTTGCTCAATATTTCAAGGGGCAGGGAAGCTGGACTAAATCAGGTGAAATTGTAGCCGCTTAGGCTCATTGGAAAATAAGGGAACGCTTGACTTTTTGGTTTCACGTTGGTCTCCCAAACAATGGAAAAGGACACTCGAGTGGTAAGCCGGGTCTAAGCGGCCCTGCAAAATGCATCTAAGTTGCTAACGGGCATCTCCTTCAGTTCATAGCGCAAAGACTCACCTTGAGAGCATGGACGCATCCTGAGGTCCGGCCCCGCCATGTTGCGGCAGTTGCGGAATGGGCGTTATCAACGCTGTGGCGCCATTCTTTTTCGCTGGCTCGCTGCGGCTCAGTATGCTGGAGATGGAGAAGCTGGTGAAGCCATTGGAGCCAGTGGTGGCCTTGTTGCCGTTGCTGCTCGTGTTGCTGTCGTTGCTGTTGGCTCCAATGGAGGCCGCCGCTGCCGCCACTGCGGCTGCAGCCGCTGAGGCACATGTGCTGTTGTGGTTCACTGTCTTGCTGTTATTGTTATTCAGGCTCTGAGCGATCTCTTCGCTGGTGCTGCCGTTGCCATTGCGCTCCAACTCGGGTGTTTTCGGCGCCATGGCAGCTAGGGCGGGCGGTGAGCCTAGTCGATCGCCAAGGTGTGTTGGGGCGATGGCGTGCTGCAGGAGAGCGGGATGCGATGCTGTGTGTGCCGGGTGCAGATGGCCAAAGCTGTGCAGCGCGTGATGCAGCGCCACGGGGTGGCCACTGAGCGAGCTGAGATGATGCTGCAGATGATGGTGCAGCACTGCCGGCGGCACTGCGCCATTGGCACTGTGGTGATAGTGCGGTACGGCCACAGCGGACGTGGACGTGGGTGTACCGGTGGTAGTATTTGGCGTCGAACGATGCGTGGGCGTCGCTGGCGGGGAGCTGTCCCCAATCGAGCGTGCCAAGGGACTCGCGCGACCATTGCTCATGCCGGCGGCGCCCAACGGACTTGGCTCCGGACTGGACACCACACTAATATCAACTTCAGCGTCAGACGAAGACATTTCTACACGCGCACAAAACTCCTCTTCACTGGATTTTATTTCAAAGTATTTTTAAATTAGAAATTCACAGTGTCTTTGCAATGTTCCATCTACTGATTCAATCTCGATTACTGTTAGTCGTATAGGCAGTTGCCTCGCTTGGCCTGACGAACGTCTATCAGTGAGCGATGAAAATAAAGTTCCTCAGGTGGCAACCGATACGTCTGCACCGTTTGATCAACGATTCGCATTTAAATTCAAATGTTTCTGTTAACGAACGCAAAGTCCTCGACGCGTCTGCCGTCCAGCCAGCCAGGCTACCTTTCTCTTTCGCTCGCTTAAACTCTCTCCCTCGCTCACACCCTGGCCTGGCGTGTGTATGTTTATGTGTGTGTGTGTTTGTGTAAGCGATCGCTTAGTAATTTTATTGTTTAAGTCTTTGGATTTTTAACCCCCGGTTGTATCAGAGAGCGTGTGCGCCGACTGCCTGCTGCGGCGTTCGACTGAAACTGAAACATGAAATGCGCTGAGCAGAACTAAACCCAACTCGGATGGTTGGTTGGTTGTCGGCTGTGAAATTCTTTCGGTCTTTGTGCTAAATGGTTTTCCGCAAGTTGACAGTAGCACACACACACACACACACACAGAGTCGCACGCACTGTTAGAGGGTGAAGCAGAGATAGCTGTGGGGTGCACGTATGTATGTTTGTGTGGAGGGTTGTTTCTCTGCATTGAGAGTCTCTTTTTGCATAGTGCGCTCTCTTTCTCGCAGGGGTAGCATGTTCATCTCTTTGGGCCGGCCTGTTCCCATTTCCATTCCGTTTGCAGTTGAATTTCTGTTCGTTTATTTTGACAATTGCGCTGCAACCGCATCGACAGACACTTTGCGTATTTTCTCCTATTTTCTTTCTTTTTTTAGTTTTGTGAAAACTCCTTAAGCTATGATAGTAAAAACAAAAACAAACAACAAGTTTCGAATCTGAGCCCGAAACACTTGGCAATCGAAACATGTCTGAGAGGAAGCGCGCTTAGCCTTCGTGCGTCTAAGCGTCTGTATTGAAATGCCAATATAAAATCAATCAATTGGCACCCGACAGGGGTCAAGTGCTGCTCTGTGTGCAGTGCTTTTGCTCCAGAGTGTACAAAGTATCTTAATTGATGGCAGTTAAAAGGTTCCTTTCGGGTGAAGTGAGCAAACGCATTAGAAAAGTGTTAAAATTCATATGATTGGACACAGCTAAACATGCGAATTAAGATGACTGATAACAAGAAATTGTTTACAGTTATTATAAATATTAAATTTCTGTTTCTCCAGATTCGAGTTAGTGTAAGGATGTAGTAAAGCAACTTCAACAAATCAAGCGAAAACTAAGAGTTTACGAAATGAATATTAAATGAATATGAAATGAATAACAATAAAACTGTTAAAACTATTAATGCATCTGCATTTTTCTTTCAGCTGCATGCGTAAAATCAAATCAAATCGAACTAAGTTCAACTCTTTGAATCTAAATCACAGCACATTCGCGTTTCATTCCACTTTGTTCCCCTACGTCGAACCACCCCAATGCGCGCACAGAGGCAGCCATTTTTACAAAAGCTGAGCAAACTTTGCAGACATTGAGAGTGAATGAGAGCGAGACCGAGGCACAAAGAGAGAGAGAGAGAGAGAGAGAGAGAGAGAGAGAGAAGGGAAGTGAGAGAGAGTGAGAGCGCCCAGCAAATTGAATTTTTAACTGCCTTCGACTGAGACGACCACGAGGCATTCAATAAGTGTTGTAGCAATTTGCACAAAACAAAAAAACGTTATGCGAGGCAATTGCACAGAGCAAACTGCCGAGAGAGACTGATAAAGATAGAACATGAGAGAGAGAGAGAGAGAGAGAGAGAGAGAGAGAGAGAGAGCGCATACGGCAGCAAGTGCGAGCTGAGAGTGGGCGTGTCGATGGCAAGCCAATGGAAACCGTTCGCGGCCACCACTGACGCTCAGCTGACACCGCCGGCAAATAACCAAAAACATTTGCCACCGAGACGGCAACGACGGCACAGAAAAATGCGTAGAAATTCATGCGCAATTACATTTATCCTGTTTAGAAGATTGCTTTGCCAAAGTGCGTCTCAAAGTGATGCCAGCCACCGCAGACTTTGGCGCCTGCTCCCCTCTCAAGCAGCGACATACATACATACATACAGGCAGAGGTGTAGAGCAGCGTGTGTGTGTGTGTGTGTGTGTGTGTGGGAGAGTGTGGGTGCTGAGAGCTCCACCTGCCGGCATTGCAATGTAGCACATTTTTATGTAATTTCCCTCTGCGCTTTGCTTGCTTTTGATTCGTTTTCATGTTAGATTTTGCAACGAGAGCAGCCCATGGAGAAGCAGCTCGAAACGATTCCAGAGAGTACGACACCGTCGCTTAGTTCAAAAGGTGTCGACACTTAGGCGCTGCCCCACTTTAATTTTAACTGAATGCACAAATGAAATCGCGTTACTTGCGATACATACGAACGAGGTAGGCGAGAGCGAGTTGAGGGCGTCGACGCACCACCTTCTGTCATAGGCATACGTGGGAGGATTTAATTTGATTTTCTCTTGACGATGGGAATCCGTTGTGGTTGTGCTGGAACTGTTGTTATTTCCAATCACTAATTAGGCAAATTGAACCGAAACTGAACGGATGCGTCCACAAATGAATATCCATGAGCTGGGCTTAGTTGTTACAAACAGTCTTAAATGGTCGGGCCTACAACTGAAACTTAGCCCCTAGTTGATGGCCTCGCTCGATGCCCGCCCACTGCACTGGTCAGCGGGTGAAGGCAAGCCACAAAAATTCCAAAAGCAACGACCAAAGCTCTTCTACTTCGAACATTTAAAAGAAATAACAAACTGTTCAACTGTCGGACAAAACGATTCTACAACAAATTGCACTGCAATAAAAGAGTATTTATATATATTTATACATATATATATAAATATGTGCTTGTGTGTGGGTGAGAGCAAGTGAGATGGGCGAAAGACGAGTGAAAGCAAAGCCAAAGCCAAAGCCAAAAGCACTGCAGACATGCTCCAGAGCTTTTCACAGTACGTGTGCTTGCTAGACACACACAGACATACATATATATGTATATACATATATATATGTATATGTATATATATGTGTTTGTGTACACAAAGGCAAACAAGAAAAACAACTCTTAATTGACGTACGAGCAAAGTGGGAGTTGCAATTTTCATTGACTCCACTTTAGCTGGCAGTCGGGTGCCTAAAAGTCGACCACAGAGCAGTGCATGCGGCCGACAGGCCGTTGGACGGCAGGTGGAACTGGCATGGGATAGCAATGCTTTGCTATGCTAAGCGTCTAGTCAGGCTCGGGAACATTTTGATCGGCCACCGTGAAAGCAACTCCTTTGCTTACATGCATACACACATTGTCTATGCTTCGACATACATATGCCACAAGCCATATTTGCTCGACTTAACTGCAATTAATTTGGCAATTGACGTTGGCCAGTGTGTGTATATACATACGTATAGATCGACTCAATGCGAAGGGGCATAATAGCATAAATTTGTGATGGCAAATCGAAAGCTCCATTTCCTTATCGGACACATTAGGCAAATGAGTGCGGCTTTTGTTCGCTATTAACATTCGTATAATAGACCGAGAGCATGCTAAACAATAAACTGCACGGAATGTCGATGGAATGGTTAAAAGCAAATGGAGTTGTAGTCTCTTCGTTGTCCGCTTGCGTCGTCTATTTTGACTATTAGGCTGCTAAATTTCTGACGCGCTTTCGGGGCTTGGCTTTGTCTTCATTCAAATGCAAACAATAGATGGCTAAAATATGTAACGCAACCCCCTTCCTCACCCACCCATACACACTGAGGGAAGGTAACTGACAGAGTATATATATATATATATATATATATATATATATATATATATATATATATATATGTATGTATATGTGTGTGTGTATATGAACACACGCAATACAGGCAGCCCCTGTCGCTGCGCTCATAAATAACGCTTTAGAGTCTGATTTAAATAAATTGTATTACGAACGCTCATATTTTATCATTTCAACAGTTTCGCGTGGCCCGCGATTCGATTCCAATCCAGAAAAGGTTTGGATCCTGCCTGATTGAGTATCATTTTAGACACATAAATTTCATTTTAAGTCGTTAAACTGCTCTTGGACAATAAACGACAAAATGTGCAGGAACTCGGCTACATTATGTTCGCTATTTTATTTTAAAATACTAACTAAAACTTATGTCACATACATAATCATTATTTTGTTAAAATACATAAATTATATCAGATATACCAAACAAATTTGTGGTTTTATTGCAACAATTGTTGTCTATTAAGTTAACAGAATTGAAAAACTCGGAGTTTTGCGGCTAAAATCTACTCACAACAGTATTCAATTACCATTTGTAATAACACGAATAGTAAAATGGGAAGAGAATCAGCACAGCATTAATTCAAACAAAGGGAAACGAAATGAGCCGCAGCGTGTTGAGTGAATTGAATACTGTTGGCTAAAAAGTGAAGCGCAGCAAACGTGAAATATGAAGAAATAGAAACAAAACAAAATAATTGAGGAAGCTCTAGTCGGCACTGATCGACTTGGAGATGCCCTGCAGTAGTCGCCGAACAGATATTTATTATTTTTCATTAGCAATGAAATAAACAAATTATTTACCTGTAAAAGCCAGGTCCTTCATCATTTGACAATAGTTTTAAATTCTTGAATTTGAGGGAAATGAGATTCGAATATCAATATTTCTCAATATATGCGTATATGTGTGATGTGAACAAATTATAATCTGAGAGTTATTCTTAAGGAACGACAACAATAATTTGAAAATGTTAAGCTGAAATGAAAGGAATATAATTGCAATGATTTTTGACTATTTATATATATTGTAAATTTGCAACATATATCTTATTCTCAAACTGTTTCAAAAGCTAAGTATAATTATATATTCATATACAATATACATAAATTTTTATTTTTAATCCATTTGTATATAAATAAAAGACATTAAGTAAAATGCTTATTTGGCGCCACATATACCCCAAAATAATTGATATTAGTAACTAGTCAACATTATTTTCAACATAAGTTGTAAGAGATATACATACATATATGCTGTGTTGGGAGGATTTCTTATGCAGATATAGCAAAAAACTGATTATGACTCATACTTTTTATTTATTACGACTGACAACTTAATAAGCTGCACGACTGCTATCAAATATATAGTGCATACACCAAGTCAGATGAAATGATTTTATAATACATAAAATAGAGTTACATTCGATGATGTACTTAAAAGACGAAACCACAAATATATTAGTTGAAACTTGTTTATTCAAATATTGTAAGTCTTAAAGCTTAACAGGTTATTTTTCTTGATTTATCTTGACATTAAGTAATAAGGATTATGTCTACTGCTTCTTTTGAATCCCTCCCAATACCACAAACACTATCAAACGCCATCAAAGTAAGCAGGAAACTAAAAAGTAAAAAACAGTAACTTAAACACATTACGGTACGACATATTGTCGTATTTTATAACAGTCCGACTTGCCTTTCTTACCATTGTGTGAATTTAATTTTTGATTTGAGGCACTCCTCGTCCTCCCCTAACCCAACGGGCTCTGGCTCTGGTATGTGCGGTCTTTGTGTGCCTCCTAATTTTGCAACTGAGTGCGTCGCAGCAAAAGGATCAGAGGCTACCTATTGAAGGATCCACTTGAAAACCGATCGCGGATTAATGTGATTAACTTACAGTTGATTTCAGCATAAAGGGCGCAGGGAGATCTGCGCTCAATGGGAATGAAAATAAGCAGCAAAAGTTTCAAATTCAACTGCAAGCGGATCCTTTTGGCACATCAGAGACGGCGGCTAGCACAAAGGCACCCCGCGCAAATCGAGCTAAAGTCCTTAATGCCGCTACGATGCGCGTATTCGCACTGGCACAAAGACAACAAACAAACAACCGACAGACAACAAACAGCAGCTAAGACTTAATTATTTTATAAGGCGGACAGCAACAACAGCGCAGCGGGCGGGACATGGACCGCCCAGTGAGCTCGTCCTGCCGATTTGCGGTTACTGTTGACTATTAACGTGCATATGTGTGTGTGTGTGTGTGTGTGTGTGTGTGTGTGTGCGTGAGCGAGAGAGAGGGGGAGAGACTGAGTATATCTAAATTGGCCTTGCAGGCGTGTGGAATCTCTGCTGAAGGAAATATCAATTTGTCGCCACATCATAAAAGGCAGCGCAATAAAATTACCCCCCAAACTCCTCACGAGCAGTTCGGGTGGAACATCTATATCTTTGTCAAATCCCACATTCAATTTGGCACTGCTTTGTGCGCAAAATCCCCAAAGGAATCAGCTCGTCCGGTACGCGGCGCCACCACCCACTGAAATCCGAAGCAAGAAGCACAATAACAAAGCGAAACTCGCAAAAAAAAGAAAAGATACAAAGAAAGACACCTCGTAAATGGCAAATGCAATTCGCGTATTTTATGACGCGCCACGCTGATGGCAATGGCAATGGCGATGGCGATGGCGATGGCACAAAAGTGCTTCATATCCACCCAGTTGGTGGGGCACATTGAAACAATGGTGAAGGGCCGAGTTTTTGCAATAGCTTTCACAGCGCCAGCATAAGCTGGGCGATAATAAGAGACAAGCAAAATAATAAAATAAATAATGAAGAACAATTCAATTATTTTCGGGCGAATGCTGAAAGCCACAAAATCACAGCGGACAGACTACATAAAGTGCTCCTGGCTAATGATGATGCATTATGGCTGGATACATGATGTGCCCAGGTCTGTAAACTCAGTCTGTATAGACCAAGAAATTGCCGTCCCTATATATTATCAGTTGAGGACTGAGATATTCTGTGAATTGCCATTTTGTATAATCAAGATCAAGATAAAATTCATCCACCAAATATTTTAAAATTATATATTTAAATATAGAATAAGAAATTAGGAGTCAAAAACTAACTAAGAGAATATCATGGAAATATCGACTGAGAAGTCTTCACCTCTTATTGTCTGTGATCTTTCTCTCTCTCTCTCTCTTTCTCTCTCTTCTATTCAAAAATAAGCTTCGAATAGAAACCTAATTTGAATTCGTCCATCTGTTTGCAATCCGTGTTCGAAATTCAGTCCACATCAGCATCGTCCCAATTATCTGCTGCTATCTCAACAGTCGGAGCAGGCGAGCACAGCAGGATATCGGGTCTGGGATGTATATCAAACTGAAAACATGGCAATTTTTAATTGAGGCTAAACAAAGCGGCATGCGCAGCGGCGTATGTAAATGTAATTTAATTGTAATCCAATTTGTAGCCAACGCAGCAAACACAACAAGCAGCCAGGCGGCGGTCAACGGGCAACGGTAGCGTTACCTGGGGCGCATTAGATCAGCTTAAGATTACAGGGAGAGCAAAAGAAGGAGAGAGAATTTGAAGACGCTGGCCAGTGCTTACCCTTCCCGAGCAAGCCAAATTTGAGTAGTTTATGAAAAAATATAACCATTTGGCTAGTCTGTAGCTGAGACTGCTGGCGCCGGTTTAAGCCAAGATCACGATTAAAACTATGCAACTACAGGGCTAATAATTATGTGCTCAGATTTGCTTGAGATCGCGATAGACTTGGGCCAATTGTGCACTTGAAGCCGAGCGGTGGTCTGTTGGCCAAACACGAAAATTGTTCACTTCGCCAAACAACTATCAGCGATGCAAATAAATATGTATATATGTGTATCCATTTATATATTTTTATACATGAGTGCAGAGACCGCCCCTTGAGTTAGCCGTGAGATTTTTATCAATCAGAGAGGCGGACAGCTTGTAATCAGGCGTAAAATTTACAGCAAACAACGCGAAATCAAAGTGGATGAAAGCCTTCCGTCACGTGCAGGCACTCCTGACGCCAAGGATACGTAGCTACGTAGCTGGGTAGCTGGGCGCGAGGGTAAATAGTTTATGTCTGGTATTTATACACTTTATGGTTTCTGACGTGCCGTGATTTGTATAAAACTTGTTAACCGAACCCCGTTCCCACTCCCCTAATACCAATGCCAATGCAAATGCAGCCCGTTCCATTAAAACGTGCCACATCCATCCAACATTGCCCTCAGCCCTTGCCCTGGCCTCATTCTGGTAATAAAGTTGTTCAAGTGTATTTCATTGCCATATGCTCTGCTGACTGTGTGTGTGTGTGTATGTGTGTGGACGTCTGTGCGTGTGTGGCTTTTGTTATCACAGAGGATTAGGCATAATGAAGTGTTTTAATGCGTTTAGGCCTCGCACACACACACACACACACATACACACACACACACACGAAGCTCTCGGGTAGCTGAAGTTGTTACAAAAGTTGCACAATAAAAAGCCTTCGGGCTAAAGTAATTAAAATGTAAACATGTTATGGTTAAGGTAAAAATTAGATGAAAGCCAAACACTTCTCCTTAGATATCACAATTAAATGGGAAACATTGACTAATTTCAAGAAATTATAAACTCAAGTGGATGCACTACACCCATCTATAAGGCATGGGAGTCAGAGATATCTGCTCCTTTGGAATACGTTAAATTTCTATATCCCATTACAGCAGGCTGCCGACTCCTTCGAACCAATACTACTCCAATTAGCTGGCCAAACATCAATGTTTTTGTTTACTTCAACGTATTTTGCACTTATTATTAGTTTTCTTTCCTGAAAAACATTTTGTTAAGCTTTATTAATACTTCTCTCCTCGTATAAAAAAGGCTTAAAATAGCCACTCTCGATGCGCCGCGAGGGTAAGTAAGGTATCTCCTCCAGCTCACAGAGGTAATCCACGGACTAAAATTAAATTTAAAGTTTTTAATATTAAAGTAATATTCCATTATTCGAAGTTAAAGTTTGGATTTCATTATAAACAGAAAGAGAAACAAAAAGCGAAAAAAGTGCTTGAAAATGGTAGGCAGAATAAAGAGAGTTGTATATATTCAGAGTAAATGGAAAGAAACTTAAAGCCAGACTTCTATTATTATATAGGCGTTTTTATAATCCGATTAACCAATGTTGCATGAGCTATAAGATAATCTGTATTATTAATCAGTTAGAGCAGTAGGTCTAGGCAGGTGTAGACAAGGCAAGATATGGAAAGTTAACCTTAGCTCGTTTTTCGAATCGTTTTCTTTCTTTAATGAGTGATCAATGGTTGTTTTTCGTTCTATTTATACTTGCAGTTATCAGTCAAACATTTACAAATGTGTTGAATGTTTATTATAAATTATGTATATAATTATTATTTTCATTATTATTAATATTTATTATTTTATTTTGAGCGAAACATTTAAAAATTTTAAGATTTAAAATACTTGTAAGTATTTTAAAAATTATAAATGTCGAGAGTTTTCTAAATATATTAATTCATATTAACCTTAAAGTGCAAATATAAATATTTAAAAATAAAATACTAATAAAATAGTTTATATATCTGCATCGCCCTACATCCCCTTATGTAAGCCCAATTTTATCACATTTTAGTTTTAGGAACTCTCGGCTACATGTCTATACGGACAATCTCGCCGATCTGTGCCCTACCGTCACTGCATTTGTGTACGTATTTCGCACCTTGTTCGGCTTCCGTGCTGGTTTTTACTCCACATATTTGAGATTTTGTTTGGCTGTGGGCGTGGCATGGAAAACCATTAAATAAATTACATGCTGCTAGCTTCTGGCTCCCGTTGCGAGTGTCAAGAGGGCGCGGGACGCTGAATGCAATCGCATTGATGTTGAAAAAAAGTAAAATAAAATAAATAAACGACGGCGACTATTGCGCTTAACTGTCGAGTTGGGCGTATTTGGGTGAGGTGTGGTGTGGGTGGGGGGCGTGGCCTGGCGGCAAGCAAAGGCATTGACGGCGGTGTCGACGCTGTTTTGTGGGCACCAAAACATCAAAGTGATTGAATTGTTGCGATTGCTTTCAGAGAAGTGTGCAATGTCTGAAAGCAATTTGAATTGAATTGAAATTAAATTAAAATTGCCAGCAGTTGAGTCTACCAGCACTTATACGACGCGTAGGCCATACGAAAAAATTCAATTTGCCGCCTGTTTGCCGGTATCCAGCCGAAATGCAATATGCATGTTCCTGGCAGTCATTCTGAATGCATACTTTAATTGGCATAAATATACATTACCACTAAACACAGACAAGACCACAAATGCCAATAAGCTTTCCACACTCACACACACATACATACAAAGAGTGTATGTGTGGCTGTGTGTGTTGCTTTTGTTTGTCAGCGATTGCCATTAAAATTTAAATCACAGCAATTATTATTAATGGTCGAAAGCGACTTTTGTAAATGTGCAAATTGTGCATTGCCCACTGGCAACAATTACAACAAAGCCAACAAATGTTAACTGTTAAAGCAAGCATAAATCAATGGTATTAATTTTCACGCCATTTTAATGTACAACGTAAACAACAGAAACAACAACAACAAGAACAGCAAATAAAAGTGCTGCAATTGTGCGCAGCTGACTGCAAAATACTCGTTCAGGCTGCACATGTATCTGCACTTTTATACTCGTTCACAAGTTTGTGCATTGGCCATCATTATGTCTCTCTGTCCATCTATAGGGATGTGCATCCGTAAGGATGCAAATCATTTCGCTAGAGTCTTGAATTTTGGAATATATACTGGAACTGGAATATGCCCTCTTCTATTAGAGTACAGAGGTTGCTATTGCTATTAAGATCCAATACAGATTGGCAAAAATTACATATATCTAGGGACGTGACACATCAGGATAATCGGCTGTTGTATAGATTAACAGTAGGAATAATGAAATGTAGGTTCCACATCAATTCTGTTGCTACATTTGATAATAGTGGACATACACACACACACACATAGAGAGAGAGAGAGAGAGAGAGAGCGACAGCACAACTAATATACTCGTTTCTCTGCGCAAGCGAGTAAAAAATAAAGCTTTCGATACTGTTGATGCAGATATATGTATGTATGTATCTGTACAAATGATGCAAAGGACTTGTATTAAATTACGATAAGGAAGAAAAATACTTATATATATATATATATATATATATATATATATATATATATATATATATATATATATATATATGATAGTAGTGTAATTTTAATGTAAAGTAGACATAACAAGATCAAGATGTCATACGGGTATAACCTGTTAGTAAACAACCAAAAGGGCCTGTAAAATAATATTTGAAATTGTGAAACACTTTTGCAATCAAATGAAAAATTTTAATTAAGCAGTTTATCGGGGAATAGTTACAACCGACAGGCTAATTGCAAAAGGGATTATGATATTGTATAGAACTAATGGGAAACTGCTAAGAGTCTTCGTAATTAACCGGAATGTGCTCGAGTTACAGGACAAAGTGTAAAGTGTTAAAAGAACAGCAGAGGATGAAAAAAAGAAAGAAAATTGTGCAAGGACAGATCTGTGGGCCTCGTCTTATCGCAACGTATCACATTAGCTAGATTTGCATCAGGATTACGCGTTGCTGCAGAAGTTGGTGCAAAGCGAAAACTCTCACCTTTTGTGACCAAAACTCATAGGGACTGTGACAATTGCCACGAATCAAGAGTGCTCTCGAGATCGAAATCGAGCTCGAGCTCGAGCTCGAAATCTAGTGCAATCTGGGCTCGGCACTCGAGCGTCAACAAAAGGTAAGCAGATTTGTGCTAATATGACGGCATCTGTTCGACAATGCGACGCAGGCAAGCGGAGCCTGAGACAGATCGGCACCTGAGACCGGGCACTGCGTGTGAACTCAATGGGCGTCTTAGAGTGCTGCACGCGATCCTCGTTTGCAAGATAAACAGAGAATACGCTCACACACACGTACATTCGCACACTCACTCATAATGCAGGCCTAAGCTTCAAGTGCTGTTTGCTTAAATTATGGAAATCTGAGCAAATCCAGCGGGCGGGCCGAGATATTGTGAACGTGAATTGTGTGGCGCGCGCCGACCAGCCAAACTCATCGTTACAGAGCTACGTGCGTTTTAATTGGTAAACTTAGACCGGACTTAACTGTCTGAATTGGTGCAGAGGCTTAGCATGTGTGTGTGTGCGAATGGCTGGAAAATTCACGGAAAAAATTAACGGGCAAACAGCAATGATAATTTCCAATATATGATTATGAGAAAATAAGGGAAACAGTTGCCATCAACAATGAAAACTCTAATTGTAGCTATGCAGATGGTAGGTGCTTTGATTTAATATAAACTGCGAATGAGTACACTGCCATAATATTCATTCATATCCACAAGTGAAATCAAGTTGATCAAATTAAAACTTAAAATACTATCCATAATTTATCACAATTTTACAGTACTCAATCTCTGCATAAAGTAGCTAATGCTAAAACAATTGATGAGCTCATCGCATCTCTAGACAGTTACTTGCCCTGTATAGGAATCCCCAATATTTAGTATTTAATCAGATCGAAAGGATTTCGCCTCATGTCCTTTACCACCCAGAAATAAAAAAATATTCAAATGAAAAACTTCTAAAATTATATTATGTATCTCAGCTGCATAGACTGATTTCACTAATGAGGAAATAAATAAAAAAATAAAATTGAGAATATGTGAAAAGTCTGCAGCTCCCATAATAGGCAGCTCAAGATCGGTTGTTATGTTGTAAAGTTCCAGTTCCAGTCTTGGAGCTCTCTCTTAACCACCTATACATATATGTATATATATGCGTGTAGGAGTGAATAGTCCTGTAAATGTTTTGCCAACATTTTGTCACATGCAAAACATTCGCCTGGCTGTCGGCGACCATTGTTCCGTTCCGATTCAAGATCTGGCTGAGTGCAACCTATGCAGTTTTCATTGTATTCGGCCAGTTGCCATCGCTCAAACCGCAAACCAAAGACAAACAAACGCCATTATGCTGCGCACTGTGATTTGCTTTGTTGTTAGCCGTGTTCATGTGTGTGCTGAATGAGGCTGATGCCGATGCCTGAGCCTGAGCCGCTTTTGGGCATTTACTAGATTAAGAAACAAAACAACATTGAGACGTACGTATGTATCGAGCACTATGTGTGTATCATCATCTACACATGCGAGCACACAAATGCTTTTGCTTTATACTGCCTGCTGTCCAACGTATCACAGCTCATTACCATTGTATGGCGTGCGGAGTGCGTGATAAATATTTTGCTACACTTTCCATTATGTTTTTGACAAGAATAGGTTTGTAGGCTTGTAGATTTCTTATCTCGCAACGGATCTTTGGCACTAAGACACGCGGCATACGCTTTGAACTCGACAGCAAGCATCTTATTGCTCATTTAAGTATATTTCAACCATTTTTTCAACCATTTTTTAAAAGATGCTTAAAACGTACTGAAACTTTTTAGTTTAAATTTTGGCTCCAAGGTTTTTCGCCGCAATAAACTTCCGATAACATTTTCGGTTCGATAACTTTGGCGGAGATGCCAACCGATTGAAAAGCTTTCGTCATTTGTTTTGTTTTTGTATTGTGGTTTCGTAGTTTGTTTTATGCCGGTTCGTATCCACTTATTGTTCGGTTCAGGCTAACGACTTGTAAACGACTTTTAATTCGCAGATTAATTCAATTTGTTTATTCAAATCAAATAAATCATGTCTTTCATTGGACGTACACTGCTGCGCAATGTAAGTGCTCAAGTTTCTGGGTGCAGCCCGATTTAACAAAAACATGCCATTGTCATCGTGATTACGTAATGTGCAACATGCAAATTATGCATTGCAGGTGCCGCTCTTGAACAAAGTCGTCGCTGGTCAGCATAAACAAACAGCACGTCTGCTTCATAACAGTAAGCATTCACGATTGGTTTTCTAGTGCATCAAGTTATTTATTAAACTTTTTCAACATTTACAGCTTCCTCACTGTGCGCAGTGCGTGTGCAGCAGCCGGCACCCGATTTCAAAGGCTTGGCAGTCGTTGGCAATGACTTTCAGGAGATCAAGCTCGAGGACTACAGGGGCAAATATTTGGTTCTGTTCTTCTATCCGTTAGATTTGTAAGCGAGCCTGTGGCATTTGTCGAAACCAGTTTGCTTGAATATTGATCTCTTACAGCACCTTCGTGTGTCCGACAGAAATTGTTGCATTTAGCGAGCGCATCAAGGAGTTCCAGGACATCAACACCGAAGTTGTGGGTGTCTCGGTTGACTCGCATTTCAGCCATCTCACTTGGTGTAATGTGGACCGCAAAAACGGAGGCGTCGGCAAACTGAAATACCCATTGCTCTCCGACATCACCAAGAAAATATCCGCTGATTACGACGTACTGCTAGATAAGGAAGGCATTTCGCTGCGCGGCACATTTATTATTGACCCCAAAGGCGTGCTGCGTCAGTACAGTATCAACGATTTGCCTGTAGGTCGCTCTGTGGATGAGGTATTGCGTTTGATCAAGGCCTTCCAGTTTGTCGAGGAGCATGGCGAAGTCTGCCCTGCCAACTGGAATCCGAAGACGAACCCAGCTACCATCAAGCCAGACATTGACGAGTCCAAGCAGTACTTCAGCAAGCATGGTTAAGTCTCTCATCACACTCCACATTCATCACACAACTACAAAGACTTTAATAAAGCTCTAAACTAATGTTTAGTCAATCCTTTAATGAAGCATAAAATACAAAGTACATAGTGTTACATATTTAGTTCAGGTTGTTTAAGTTGATAGATTAGATATAAGAGGATTGTTGGGCTATAAGTTGTAATTATGTGGGGCATAGATGAAAGATCAGTTAGATGGCGGCGGCGGCGGTGGCGGTTGAGACAAGCTTAGCGAAGGCGGTGGTGGCGCACACGGCGGTGGAGGTGGTGGTGCATAGCCCGTGCCCCAGGTAGGATAGCCGCTTGCCCACGGAGGCATTGGCGGTACACTAGTTCCAGGCGGCGGCGGTATTAATGGCGGCAATGTGCCAGGTATTGGAGGATTCATGGGCTCAGTGGCCGGTGGTGGCGGCTGCGGCGCACTCATCCAAGGCATTAGTGGTGGCGGCATCGGCGGCGGCGCTTGGACCACGGGCGGTGCCGGCACATATGGCGTCATACCCATTCCATGTTCCATGGCCATGCTGGGGTCCATGTTCATTGGATGCTCATGCGATGATCCTCCCCAGCCACCGCCCATGTCACGTTGATGATCACGTGACGAAGAGTTGGGCGGCGACTGTATGGCCTGCATCTGTGCGGGCTTCTTGTCAAAGATGCTGTAGCTCGCGCGATGTAGCTGTGGAGCAGAAGGGACATCACCCTTCGAAGCGGAAGGCGGCGGTCCCTCGCCAAGCTCTGCCATTAAGCTCATATACTCCTCATCGATTTTGGCCTGGGAATCCTCGCAGGCCATGCCTGGTGCGCCAGACCCAGGGCGTTTATTACGGCAATCCTTTGTTAAATGGCCAGTGCCGCCACATGAGGTGCACACAATGGTGTTGGTGATGATGGGCTTATCGGGGCACTGCCATGACTTGTGATCCGTTGAGCCGCAAGTGCAACGCTGTATATCGTTCTCACGCAATGTGCCATTGAGTTGGGCCAACTCGCGCAACTGCATACGTCGCAGATCATTGTGACCTTCGGGCACCTCAATGCCCTGACGGATAACATCTTTTATCTTATCGACAGCCTTGCGCACTGCCTCCGGATTTGGTGCTGTGATAAAGGCGTGCAGCGGCTCATCTTCTCCTGGCAAAGGCTGTCCATCTTTGCGTCCCACCTTGCCCTCCTTGACGGAGCCTTTACCGCGAATAATGATCTTCGCACCGGTATCCTTCTCCATGGCCTTCAGCGTGTTGCCGCGTGGTCCGATTAAGAGGCCAACAAAATTAATGTCTGGATGCTGTTCCTGCGGAATCAGTACCTTGTCGCTGACACGCGTAACAGGTGGCCTAAATAAGATATTACAATAATTAATAGTTCAAGTAATTAAGTTCGTTAATCATCCTATTACTTGTAATCCGCTGGTGGCTTGAATTCTGGATTGACAGCCTGCATTTTGACTATAAGCTGATGGCGCTGCTCTTCCAAGCGCTTGCGATAGCGAAATTCACGCGTATTCAAACGTTTTCCATCAGAACTGTAAATGGGCTCCGGGGACGGTGACCTGGGAACGAGCAAAACAAACAGAAAACAATTGCTTTTGAAATGGGCTAACGGTTTGCAATTGTCTAAGCTTAATGATCTTATTTTAAGTACTACATTATCGTATTTGAAATATTTTATATGGATTATCATATAGCATAAATCCTGTAATTTGCAAATCATCATTCATTAATCAACATTATCATCATTAGCAAGTTTTGATTAGAAAAATGCGCTGGTGAATTGAGAAGAGAAGAATTTTGATTAATTCAATTAGTTTCGATTCGATTTGTCGCACACTTAGATCTACGCATTTCGAAATGCATTCTGTCTGTTTGGCTGGTCTGTTGCTGCTTGGGAGCACCCTTCGGGTGAATGGGCTCAGTTTTCTGTAAAATGTGCATTTAAGTATTGGTCGCTCACGGCTTGGAGGAAGAGAAGAAAGTGGCATTATTATAATAGTAAATCTGATTAGATTAGATTGCCAGACGCTTACACTTCTCGGGAGTAGAATCTAGAACGCTGTCTGACACCAATAAAAAAAACCCTTGAAATGTTTTATAAATATTAATTAAGACTAACATTAGTTGCAACCCAACAAAAACAAGAAAAATCAATCAAGAATTTTGACCCCGCAAAGCAGCTTATGATTAGTTTTCCTCTCCAAAGCCCCCATAACCGGGGATGTGTCATCAAGACACACTGGATAATGTTTAAATGTGCTTCGAACTGTTTCAACCGTAGTAGGCCATCACCCAATAAAAATAACTGGTCAAAGCATTCACAAAACTATCATCAACAGCTTCATAAATATTTAGTGTAGATTTATCGAGATCAGAACTGTTGATGATAAGGCTTTACGCAATGCTTATACATATATACATAAGTAGTTATAAGAAATTAGAAATAAATAGTTATTGAATATTCTCATTTTGTAGTTGCAGAACATGCTGCATTCAACCTGGTGTAGAGCGTAGATCGTAGATCGCATTGCTATCGCCAACAAACCCAATCCGCATCCACATCCGAAACATGCTCACTTTGGTTGGTTCGTTTGTTTGTGTGTGTTTAGTTTTGGGGGTAGATAAAGAGAGTTGTGGTGTGAGAATAAACAGTTTCAAACCTTTCTTCCGGTGTCTGCGTGATGCCCAAGTCGCCAGTACGCAGCTTGCGGCTAATCTCCTCAATTTGGAATTGAACTGCAATTAGAAGTCGTTAGAGAAGAAGAAAGAAAATCGAGCGCAACCTCGACATTAGTATTTGTTAAATGCTAATATTGTACGAGAGAGAAAAAGAGAGATTTATTTATGTATGTTGTATTATCAAATTATGGTGGGCTAGGGGAGACCGTAAAGATTATAATCTCAATGAGCCTGATACGACATTTGTGTTTCCGTTTTACAGACGACAGCGCCGACACGTGCCTAAACTAACTGAAAATTTGTGAGCGTTACAATTATTATAATTAAATGATTATTGATCGGTTTATTTGATTGTTTGTTGGTTGCTTAGATTGGCTCATGTATTTCTCTTTGGGCATTAAGATAAAGTCATTATCTAGCCGTTTGGAACTCGTGTCGTTTGTGTCACACGCCGGAATCCCTTCAAAAAGAGAACGAGAGATTATTATAGTTTGCTCAATGCCATTTAGTTGTGGTTTTACGTTTTCTCGAACGTCCGGCCGTCTGACATGGGCTTCTAACTGTGGTGGATAACGGTAACGCTTACTGTGATCTCCCCGCGACTAAATAGTGGCTGTGTTTGTTTTGCTTATTAGTTGTCATTAGACTTAAATTTAAGCTTATCACTAACTTAGTTGCGTACTAACTACAAACTACGCAAGTAGAGCAAGTTTACCTAAATAGGCCTCCTGCTGGGCCGGGTCCAACGTGGAGGGCAAAATTGTGGGCATGCCCGGTATGAATGTCTTGTCCTTTTCAGTGCCGCCCCATCGCGACTTGCGCTTTCGCTTCCGTTCCGCTGCGCTGTCCACTGAAAGAATTCCAGCAATTTTAGAATAGAATTTATAGATATAGATTCGCGATACCTACTTGAGTTTTCGGAGATGCCATTGCTCAAGGAATCGTTGCTGTTCTGGTTGCTAAACAATGCAGCAAAGTTCTTGTTGTGGCCCACATTGCTCATTATATCCTGTATGGTCTGCGACAGATCAAAGCGCGAACTGGTTTCCTCCCTTATCGACTCCAACTGCGGCTGTTGGTGATGGCGCTCGAAGAGAGACGGTATTCGCGACTCCTGATCATGGGATTGATTGCGACTGTTCGACGTGTCGAATGGATTCACATATACACGTTCGCGACTGCTGCGCTCTCGACTGCTACGCTCTCGGCTATTACGATGCGAATCGTTGCGGTCGTTACGACGCCGGTCGTAGCTGCGACTGTTCGAACGACGGCGGCGACTGCGGTCGTAATCATCGCGATTGCTGCCACCACGCGAACCGCTTCGCCTAGAGCGTGAGTCACGATCCCGATCGCGTCTGCGATCACGATCCTTGCTACGTGAGCGTCTCTTGCGTCTGTCATAGTCGTCATGGTTCCGCGAACGACTCCGACGCGATCGGGAGTCTCGATCCCGCTCACGCTCACGGCTGTCACGTCGACGGCTATCGCGATCCCTGCTGCTACGGTCCCGATCTCTGCAAAGACAATACTCGATACATAGTTTGCACAAATCATAACTATATTTACCCAAGATACTAACCTGCGTTTCTTCTCACGTTCTCTGTCCTTGTCCTTGTCCCTGCCGCGGTCCTTGGAACGAGAACGATCCTTGTCACGGCTTCGGAAATCGTCGCTGCCACCGTTGGCTTCTTTTTCCTTACCAGCTCCGCCGGGCAGCTGCAGTTGCAGCAGTTCTGGCGGTGTCTCACTCATCTTTCAAAGCAATTTTCGCAGTTTGCCACAAATTTTCGTTTACATAAATTAAAATATTTGACCACGGTCGCAGTGCGGCACGCACGTTCAGTGTCGGCCTTCTTACTAATACTAATGAAACAGCAAAGGTAACGCGGAGTTGCGTGGCAAGCAGAAATTATTTTCGGCAACGCTACGCTTTGGACAAATAATGAATTATATATATTTGTGATGCTACTTTTTTCAATAAAGTATTTTCACTATTTGTGTATTTTAGTGGACCCTTAACATTTATATATCTACGGAGGAAGATGCCGTCTTTTGCCGAAAAAAACACACACAATTATACGTATTAAAGCAGGGATGGTTTGCTGTTAGGGCTGCGCATTTAATATCGATTAATGCGGCGAGTGCGATACATATTTTTCCATGCAAAATATCGATATAATACAATATTTCGACTTGTGTATCGATATCCCGGGCGCACGTGTATTGCAGTTTGTTTTCATCTGACTTATGCATTCAACTCAGTAAAAATAGGCAAATAAAATGGGTGCAAAAAGTAAAAAGTCGAACGCCGATGCTGTGTACTCGAAGAAGTCTTCAAAAACTAGCAATCCCTTCGATACTGCCATATCGCAGACCGCCAAACGTTTGAATCCCTTCGACGTGCACGTGAATAAAGAGAAATTTAAAATCTTAGGACGTATTTGCAAGCATGATCGAGGCTTACCGGGTGTTTCCCGTGCCAAGGCACTGCAGAAGCGAGCCGAAACAATCGGAAAGCAATATGCTGTTAAGCACAAGACCAATAAATTTATGGACCATCGCATTGGCAAACACCTCACCGGTGAGCAGCTCACCGAATCTATAATGAACGCTCGATTTCTGGCTGAGAAATTGTCTCAGGTGCGCGCCTCAAATAAGGCGGAGAAATTCAACCTGAACGACGACGAGGTACTCACACACAGAGGCCAAACTCTTGAGGAGATTGAAAAATATAGAGACGACCGTTCCGATGATGAGGATCTAGAGGACGAGGGGCTAGATGGTGAGTATTTGGCATAGAAATCAATAATACAAAGGTTTTCACTTATTTTAATCTTGCAGCTGAGTTCACTTCTGCGGCTCATTTCGGTGGTGGAGCTGATGATGCACAGGATCGTCAGACGGCTATAGAAGAGATGATCATTGAGCAGAAACGTCGCAAAAACGAGATAGCAAAGGATAGGGATGAAGTGAACGATCTGACTGAAAAGTTGGATGCCAACTACAAGGAGCTGTTGTCGCTGGTAGCACAGGCAACTGGAGATGAACATCACGAAAAGCCACCTCCGGATGCGTATGACAAGTTGCTAAAAGAGATGATCTTCGAGCCGCGTGGCAGTGTCACGGACAAGCTCATCAAGCCAGAGGAGCTGGCTAAACAGGAGGCTGCTCGCCTGGAGAAGCTCGAAAATGAACGCTTGCGTCGCATGAAAGCGGACGGTGAAGAGCAGGAAACAAATGTACAGTCCACTCATCGTTCGGCTGATGACTTGGATGACGGTTACTTTGCCATGGGCATCGAGGACGAGGCTGACGACACTTTGGCATACGATTTGGATGGCAATCTAGGCACGCATCTGAACAGCAAAAAGGACAATCAGACTGATGAGAAGTCTGGGGAAGGCTCTGAAAATGAGGATGACGATGAGGAAGAAGAGGGGGAAAGTGAAAGTGACTCTGAATCTGAGGTGGATAACCTAAGTGATCTGAAAGAATCGGACAGTGAGTCGGACTCGGAACGAAAGGAAAGTGAGCAAACCAAAAAAACCAAGAGCAAGCCTCAAAAGCAGAAAGAGCCAGAAACAATAGACGCCAGCATACCGTACACTATCAAAATGCCCAAGACATACGAGGGCTTCACTGAGCTACTGGCCAAGTATACGCCGGCACAGCAGGTCACGGTTGTGGAGCGCCTCATCAAGTGCAATCACCCCAAGCTGGAGGGCGTTAATCGCGAGAATGTTGTTAAACTCTTCGCGTTCTTGCTGCAGCACGTCAAGGACCTGTTCGAGGACGCCAGCGAGCTGGACATTCGCCAGCATTTCCAATTCGTGTCGCAGCTAATGCCGCAGCTACATGACTTGGTCCATCTGAACTCTGAGCGCATGTCCAACACATTGCTAGATTTGATCAAGGAAAAATACGCTGAGTATCGCAAAAATCACAAAGTTTACCCCACGCTGGACACGCTCATCTACTTTAAGCTCGTCTCCAATATGTATTCCACCTCGGACTTTCGACATCCCTTGGCTACTCCCACGTACATTTTCATGCAGCATATTCTGTCAAGAGCGCGCGTACGCACACGGCAGGACATTGCCATGGGCCTGTTCGTAGTCACCGTTGCCCTGGAGTTCGGCTGCCGATCCAAGCGCTTACTGCCAGGCGTCTTCAACTTCCTGCTGGGCATTGTTCAGATGGCCATACCCAGGCGACAGGCGGATCAGCTGGAGATTGTGCCGCCATTCGAGCGAGACGGACCCTTCAGCAAACTGTTGGCCATTCCAGCAACGAGCGATACCAAGGCGCTCCTGCCACAAAAGATGCAGTCTGCGGATCTGGTGACACAGACAATCAGCCTGGACTTCAAGGTGCGCGCCCTGGACTCCACGCTGTGCCTGATCAAACAAATCTTTGAGGAACAGATGGGTGAACACACTGGTGCCTGCTACTTGGCTGCTCCGTTTTTGCCACTCCTCGAGCAGCTGCCGGTGAATCTGTATCCCGAACACGTCCAGCAACACTGTGCAGAGGCGAAGGCAACTCTGAAGTCTGTGGCGGAGCGGAAGATGAAACCTTTGGCGCCGCCCGACAAGAAGCCAAAGGCCTTGCGGCTGTTTGAGCCTCGCTTCGAGGTCGTGTACGACGACAAGCGACGACCTAAGATGTCCAAGCAGAAGGAGGAGCGCGCCAAGCTCTTGCACAAAATCAAGCGCGAGAAGAAGGGCGCCATCCGGGAAATACGCAGAGACACGGCCTTCGTGCAAGATCTCAAGCTCAAGCAGCAGATACAGAGGTGAGTGAATACATATTATGGAGAAAAAGAGACCTTTGCTCAATGCCCTTTAATTTCCCATTGCAGCGATAAGGAGCGCCACGAAAAGGTTAAGCGCATCTACCAAGAAGCCTCCGTGCAGCAGGGCGAGCTCAACGAACTGGCGCGCTCCAAGAAACGCAAAAAGTTCTAAGTCCCAGTTGTCTACGAGAAGTGCGAACGCAAATTATGTTATTTATACTTATTACAAAAACAAAAATCAAATCCAATTTTGACGTGTCTAGTCTGGGGTCTAGGTCTGCTTGTCCGAAATCTGCCGGCAGCGCAGCGTTGCCGCCTCCACCGCGCCAGCGACGGCCGCACGAAAACCTGCAAAGTCCAGGTGATAAGAGACGTCTCTTCATTATCAGCATCAAAGTCATGCCGTTCATTTACGTACCTGACCGCTCGAGGTGCCTTAAGGCCGCTGCCGTTGACCCAGCTGGACTGGTTACGTTATCTTTCAGTTGGCCGGGATGCGTCTGGCACTCGCGCACCATATGGCCGGCGCCCAGCACTGTCTGTGCAGCCAGCCGATAGGCCAAGTCTCTGGGCATGCCCATGTGGACAGCGCCGTCGGCCAGGGCCTCGATCATGACGAACACATAGGCGGGCCCGCTGCCGCTTAGCGCGGTGACTATGTCCAGCTGGGACTCGTCGCAGGGCTCGCAAGTGCCAACGGCTTCAAGTAGGCGCTGGGTTATCTGTGCATCCGCATCGCTCGCCTGGCTGCCGCGCACATAAACCGAGCAGCCGGAGCAGACCAGCGCAGGAGTGTTGGGCATAACGCGGATGACGCGCGACTGCGAGGATAAACTGGCCTCGAGGGTCTTCAGTGTGATGCCCATGGCGACGGACAGAAAGAGCTTATTGGCGCTAATGGGTTCGATCTCTGCCAGCACTTTGGGCACAACTTGAGGCTTGACAGACACAAAAACGATCTCAGATTTCTCCACGATTGGCGCGTTCTCTACGAGCGTTTCGACGCCCAGCGATTGGAAGGATTGCTGGGATATCTTGTCCGCCGGATGTACACTAGCAATGATACCGCTGGGCTTGGTCAGACCTGCGGCTATGAAGCCCTTTGCCAAGGCTTTGGCCATGTTGCCACCTCCAAGAAAGCCGATTTTTCCTATGGATCCCATTTTGATATGCGAACGCTGACTGATCTTTGCGCCGTCGAGACAGTGACTGTTCGGCGTTGATCTGTTCCATTGGTAAATCTGGCGCACTGATAAGCAATCTTGTTTTTGTTTGGTGCGTCGTAATTCCCCTCCTTAACCCTTAAAAGTTCTACACTTCCACAAGTGTTTAATCGCACTCGCTTCTTATCTTTTGTGTGATTGTATTCGTTTACATATTGCATGGCGTTTTATCAGCTGGATGACAAAAAGAAATTCATTGAAACATTGATAGACATCCATTTTAGTGTAATCAAAGTTTTCCGCTTTAACTGAATTCATTTTATTATCAAAATGATATACGTTATTAGAATTTCAGCAATTGAAATACTGGTATTTTCAAATTCAATAACAAGTTGGCAGCTCCGAAAAATACCAAAACACAAGTGATTAATCGAAATGCAGCCACGTAACATTGCCCAGCACTGTTTTGATTCGCTTTACAACTTTATTTACCTAGAACGACATCAAGAGAAATTTTTACAATACTTATTGCAATTTTACGAGCTACAGATAAATTAACATTCAATTATATTATAATTTAACAATAGAGTAAGCCAAGGCTAGATCGCATATTGGAGCAAGCATAAAGCAGAGGCTTCGGATAGCACAGACCAAAGTCGAATGCAATTTGTTTTAATACGCTGTGCTTGTGTTGTTTTCACACAGTTTCGCTGGGCAGCTGTGACCTAGCTGTAATTGCAATTACGATAGCAACAACAAGGAACACACAATTTGCGAGGTGGGTGAGCCAAACTGACTAAGCTTACGACGCACATACACACATACACACGCACCTAGCTAACAGTCCGTGTGCGAGCGCACATCGCGCTAAGCAGGAAATTGAATATTGCATTTTTTTGTGTGGGCGAGTTCACACGGCTCACGGCAGTCGAGCTTAAGGAATTCTCCACCCCCGAATGCAATTTGCCACGTGTATTTTTTTGCATATCCGTCGTGTCTGTGGGTGGGTGGGAGCACACCAACAAATCTAGAATAGAATATTTTTGTTATCAGTTAAGTAGAATAAGTGGAGTGCGTCTGCGATATATGTCAATATATTTTAATTGTTGTTGCCATAGTTTCATTTCAAGCAGCAGCAATCGGGTCAAAAATTATTAAGCGAAAATGTCCTCGTCGACGGCGTCCGGGTCAGCTTCCCGTAAGCAGCCCACTGCCGTTTCGCGCATGAAACAGGATTACATGCGCTTGAAGCGCGACCCTTTGCCGTACATAACCGCTGAGCCGCTGCCCAATAACATTTTGGAATGGCATTACTGCGTTAAAGGGCCCGAGGACTCGCCGTATTATGGCGGATACTACCACGGCACACTGCTCTTTCCACGGGAGTTCCCCTTCAAGCCACCATCGATATATATGCTAACCCCGAATGGACGCTTCAAAACAAATACCAGATTGTGTTTGAGCATTTCAGGTAATGCTGGATATCCATTGAAAGCAGAGAGAAATGTCTTTAATGGATGCTAATGTTTGTTTTGTAGATTTTCATCCCGATACATGGAATCCTACTTGGTGCGTGGGTACCATACTGACAGGCCTGTTAAGCTTTATGGTAAGGATTCTGCATTATATTGATGTCGTCTCACTAATCCTTGCTTAACTTTCTAGCTAGAGAGCACGCCCACACTGGGCTCTATAGAGTCGACGAGCTTTGACAAACAAATGTTTGCCCAGAAATCGCTTGCATTTAACCTGCGCAACGCCAACTTCTGCGAGCTCTTTCCAGATATTGTCAGCGAGATAAAGGTGCGCTTACAGGGTACCCAAGCAACAGGCAGCGCGTCCAAGCCAGGTACCAGCTCTTCTTCACGACCTAATGGGTTGGCTAACGGCAGTACCGTTCCGAATGAGAACCACAGCAAAAATGCCAAAAGTGCCAATGGGCAACTGCCACCGGATGCCAGCACCAGTGATGGACGCTGTGCCGCTGCTGCTAATGCAGATACAGTGGGCAGTGGGGGTGCTACAGCGCTTAAAAATAGCACTCGTAATTCCTATTTAAATTGGCAGTCCATCTATTCGAACCTGGTGATTATAATTTGTTTTGCAATATTTGCGCTCATTGTTAATTACGTGATCAAGAACCTGAATCAGGAATAGACTTAAATTGTAAGCAATCAGTACTAATTAGCCTCTATATTTATATATACGTGTATGTATATTAAAAATAGTTTACTTTAAATTAGACACTTTCCGATCTATTCGCAGCTGTCGTGTTTCATACATATTAAAGATCGATTCCAATTTGTCAGCCTCAAAATCCAAAGCGTCGCCCGAAAAGAGCTCAAAATAAAATATTTAAATATAACCATGTGTGCACAGCTTCAAAAGTATTTGCCGATAAGCTTACCAAAAAAAAAAAAGATGTATATGTATATATATTTATATACACACATATATATATATATATATATATATATATATAGTAATGTACCCCGTAAACAAACCTTCATCGAAGTTAGTCTGGAATAATTGGCAATAACGCATAAAATTTTTAAATTTCAACTTATTTCATAAATTGTTTTGTTATGTATTCGTAAATAATAAACTAGCAGATAATTATAAAAATTATAAATGAAATTATAAAAAGTAATAATTAAATCGGGTTATGTTTGTAAATTAATAAAATGAGCAACAGAGTACACAAAATATATAAGTATACTAAATATGTATCAAACAAGAACTCCAAATTTGTATTTGTACCTTGGTCCCTTTGACTCTTGTCTATTAATTCCAATATAGTTCTGCTTCTCACTGCGGCAGCTCAGTCTAAACACACTGACCCACTAAAGCAGCTGCATTTGGGTCACAGCTAATGTCGAATAAAGTCACCACAAACTGCACCACGAATCGAAGAGGTCCTGTGGATAGCATTGGAAGCTCGGCCAAAAGAATGCAGTTTGCTTAGAAAGTTTTCCGGGCAAGCTATCACCACGCCAAAGTTGATTATTTAACTAAAGTAAATTTCAAGTTCAGGCCACGTCATTCCAAACAATGAGAAAAAGTTTTTGCTGCTGCTGCCAACTGCAACTTTTCAAATTTTGTTTTTTTTTTTTTGTTTAGTTTTATGAACTTTCACGCTTAAAGTAATCTACAAAGTGTATATACTCTGTTAACTGTAATAAACTCATTAAAGCTAACTTATATAAACGAAACCAAATAGATCTAATAAAAATATCACATTTTACATAATCACATTAGCTAAAGCCGATTTCGAGTATTATTAAGGTTGACAGCAGGAAGCGTAGAACAATTTTAATTTCGTGCCTAAATATCTAAGAATAGATTAAAATTTGAAAAATAATATCAAAAATGTATGTGTTGCTGGAAATTGTTTTACTTTATGAACTATAATACCTGAACGATTTGCTGCTATAGCAAATCGAATAATTAAATAAAGTTGAAATTGAAATGTAAATTCAATCAGGGGTGGTTCACAGAGTCTTACTTAAAAGAAAGTGCCATCATATGTGATTCTCCCAACTTGATTACTTGTTCTATATGAGTACAGCTAACAGGAGACCCAAGGTTTATTAAGAGCAACGATGGCTTGTCAGCTCAAGTATGTCTTTTGCTGGGCAAAGGGACTGCAACATGTATATACTAAGTGTGCAAACTTTTTGCTTGGAGTTAGTTTATTTTAAGTGGGCACCAAGCTGGCGACATGTTTGGACAGACGGAGTCAGTGCTCAGTGCAACATGGCTGTTTCCGGCACTCTCTTCGAAGTGCTGGCGGAAGCTGTGCAGTTTTTGCTCATTTACTGGGAGCTCTGCAGCTCTGTTCAGTTGGGTCAAGCAGCTTATGTGCTGCGAGTTCATTGTGCCACAAAACTGGACCACAGATGATGAGCCCATCAATTTTAGAGACGGTCAACATATGTACACATGGACCATATAGTATGTACGAACGTTATGTTGGCTTAAGTGCACAACAAATGGCAGCAGAACATTAGACGGCCATAAATACGGCTGCTGCTGCTCAGGCCAGTATGTAGCATAACTCCCGCGACTCGAGCTAAGCTGCTTATATTGCGAAAATATGCCCATTGTCTCTTGAATGCCACAAAAAACAAATGGACCTTGGGCATAACGGCAACAGCAATAATAACTACATATAGCAACAATAAATGTTCCTTGACTCCTTAACGGTCATAAAAACAGTGTTCAAGGCGTAGAAGGAAACAGAAAGGAAGTGGGGACAGGCCAGTGGGGAGGCATCGACTAGGAAGTACCTATATGACTCTAGCTGATGTCTGCGATGCTGATATAACTGAAGTTTAATATCAATTTTATAATAGATAATAATTTTCAAGAGATTTGATAATGATCCCTTAGGTCTGACATTTTAACAGGCTCAAGCATGCGGCCAGCGATGGATCAATTTGGCTGACGATCATGAACAGAAGCATAAGGTATAGCTTATAAGATGTGTTATGTCAACTTCAGCCTTTTACTTAGCATTTTTAATAGGAGATTCTGAGACTTCAATGTGCTATTATTGCGATCAGCTTGACTATTATACAT
This sequence comes from Drosophila mercatorum, assembly GCA_961210405.1. Lineage (NCBI taxonomy): Eukaryota > Metazoa > Arthropoda > Insecta > Diptera > Drosophilidae > Drosophila > Drosophila mercatorum. Next base: position 5,084,631 of record CAUIUS010000003.1, read on the forward strand.
ACTTAATTATATAGAAATAAAGTTGATTATATTTCAATAAGCTATTTTCATTAGTTCTTAAAATTTATTTAAATATCGACAACTTACACAGAGTTTAAGCAGATAACAGGATTTCGAATGACTGCTTGACCTCCGTTCTTCAATGGCTACAGGGTATTAAAAAAAAGGAAAAACAACCAGCGTCGGTTAGCGAAATTTGTATGCGCCCACGGCCAACTCCAAGATAAATATATAAATAAAAATAAGAAATGCAATAATCATTAAACATGCCTCATTGGCGGAGCATGTGCGCAGCCATGTGTGCGTCCATGGACTTGACCAGGCCGGATCACGACGGCCGACCGAATGCCCGATAGACATGAATGAAAATGTGTGTTAAATTATGTAAGCAATATACGCTTATATCTGTTTGCACGCGCAATAAACGATAAAACGTCTACTTAATATGCGAAGGACATGCAAAAATAGCTAAAGCACCAATGTGTTCCGCCGTGAGTAGGTGCATTTGCTGCTCTGGCTTTGATTAATGCACAATCAAATCAGCATCAGCTGCGTGCGAGGCTTTGCCTACCAATAAAGGAATCCACTTGATGCTAATACTCGTATATAGGTAAGATAGAATATACAAAGCAAATCAGCAGAAGAGATAAATATCAAATATATGTTGTAGAAGGATATTTCTATTTAATTGTACTATGTTAAATGTTAAATGGACGAATATGACATATTTTTACTCGTTGAGCATATGGGTTTGTGTAATGCTTATTAGTATTTATCTATGTTATATCTGAAGGTTATAACGATAGAAAGGTCGTGATGGAAATTATCAATTTGTAAACTTAAGCATTAAGATTTTTTAAATTCGAGATTTGAAACGTTAAGTTAATACATATAAAAAAAATATAGATACATAGGATGCATAAAAAGTTAAAAAATATACATTCTAAATCTTATTCGGTAGAAATTTAACAATCTTGAGCTTCATTACTATACTCCTCCACCAATTTCTTAGTTCTACTAACTACTACTACTACAGCATCTTATACTTTATCTCTAATCTCTCTAATCCGACATCTGCTGGTTATGCATGACCGAAAGAGTTGAATTTGAGGACCTTGACTACAAATTTCATTATAAGTGATTATTGTAGGATAACACTCAATTTTTATTTGAAGTCTGTATATATGGATTAAAGTGTTGTGAACCTCAGTTTATTTTTTAAATGTTGGCTTTTAGTGGATTAGTTTCCCCTTCACTTTCTCCAAAATCATGTCGTAAATCGTATTTTGTACACGAGATTGGGGCTAACACCAGATGTTTACTGCATCTATAAAAAATTAAAAAAATTTTAAGACTTGTGTATATCTCCGCCTCTTAGGTCATGGCAAATCAGAAAATAAAACTATCTTTTTCCTATTCTTATCTATAGAGCTATAATCAGCAAGTTTTTAGATGAATCTTAGCATGCTTAGTGCGTATAAAATGCAATTAATTTCGATTTTATTTTGGGTGATACACAAATTTAATACATATTTAAAGAAATTTCTGTGATTAATATATATATATACATATTAATGTACATACATATATATGCATATATCTGTACAGATTCCTTGGTACTTTAAAGTTATTTTACATTTTCGGATATTATTATTTAAGAAAAGCCATTGGCTTGGGCCACTAAACTATTGTTAGTCCTTCGCCCCGTTGCCGTTTATGTGCAGACTTGTTAAGCCACTGGCTGCTGGCCACTGGCCACGCCCACTGGACACCAATGGTCGTTTGCTGACGGAAACTGGGCACTTGGACGCTAATATATTGCCTCATGATGTGCTTTATGTGCTGCATAGTCCCCGAGTTGTTGCTGACGTTGTAAATTGCACAATTTGCAATGGTAGCGAAGCTGAAGCTTGTGCTGCCAACAGCCAACTGCCAACTGCTCTGTCGCTAGCCAGAGGGCCTGCAGTCAGCCACTGAACCACTGAACCACAATGCTATAAATTTGTATTAGACCGCTTCAAACGCTCGTTCCGTCAAATTTGAATTATGAAGTTAGACTCGCGGCTTGTGTGCTCGCGCGACTAATTATCAAACAGAGTTGACAGCAATCAACTCTCCATCAATGAGCATTTTATGAGCCTTTTGACCCGCATCAATATATAGCAGAATATATAGTAGTTCGAATATGCATGTCCTACATATGCATTTAATGGCAGTCGCATGGCAATGAACTCGCCGGGGCAGCTGTCAGTGGCAAGTTGTTATTGCTTCAGCTTTAACAAATTATGAGCTCGAATAAAAGTGGCTGAGGCTACAATAACAACAATATTCAACAACGTGACACGGAGGACATAAGTGGCTGGCACAGTTGGCCAGCTCCAGAGTTGCTGCTGCTGTTTTTGCCCGTTTCTGCCCGTTTCTGCCCACGCTCCACTTGCAGCTAGACCGTGTGAGTTTTTCAAGTGCCGTGTTTGCTGCCACTCTTATGCCACACTATGCCCATTGTGAGTAGCTGTGGGTGTGGATGTGTGTGTATGTGTGTGGAGACTTCGCATTGAATTAGCTTGAGTGGCTGCCCAGTGACCAAGGGCTAGACCAACAAGAGGGCCTTGCTTTGGTTGGCCAGTTCTTGGCATTTATGGATCAGCTGACAGGATGACAGCCTGTCGAGCGTTTTCATTATTTCTGAGGTTTATTCAATTTACAGTTTTCATAATTTGATTACTAAACATACTGGAATTCTGTAGTCCCTCAAAGCTGATTAATGCTCAAAGGCCGCTGCAATCAAATTAGAGAGCTGCCTAAGTGATTACTCCAAAGTTGCGTTCTCCCTCCAAAGTATGCAAACTCCATGCTAACTATGCACAGTGTAAAAATAAAATTATGATAAAGTCAAATTCCACACACAGATGCAGCACGCACACTTGTTGCACGCCTGTTGCGTCGTCCGTGCTCGAAAGTAAAGTTATTAAAAGTTTTTGAATTAACAAAGCGGCGACAACGCACTAAATGACGTCGACGATGCGCCAACAGCGCAGACAACGTTGCCGACGACGCCGGCCAGGACTGTATAAAATGTGAATTAAAAGCGAATAAAAAGGCACAAACTTAATTTATGCGAAGCAGCACCAGCAGGAACACAACCTCTGCTGCAACTATATAATTGTAGCCAGTCGCAGTTTTGGCCCAGTTACGCGAGCAGCAGCTGCGCTGGGGGCAATAGTTGAAACTATCAGTGGGCGTGCCGCGAACTCGAACTTTGTCCGGGGCCTGTGGAAAACGGAACTGCGAACGCAATATTAGATTCAAATGCATTTCCCTGCCGGTCGACACCTCCCGCATCCGGTCCTGCAGACCGCCGCCCCGCGCGCACGGAAATGAACAACAAACTTTCCAATTGAGTTTTCCGCTGCTTCCACAGTCGCTGCCTGTTGGAGGCGGCGTCGGACAAAGTTTTAACATAATTTTTGTTGTTGTTTATATTGTAGCTTATCCATAAAATACAGCCGAGCAGATCTGACCGATGTCGAAGGCACTGTCAAGGCGGTCCTTCGCTAATTAAGCCCTGTTGTTGGCCATTGCAGTTAGCATAAATTTGACAAAGCAAACTCAATTAATTTGGCAAATTGTTTGTAACAAATCCGAAACAATAGCAGCAACAGCAACGGCAACCAGAATCAAAGCTCATAAATAGCTAACAAATTAAGCAGTCAAATAGTACGATGTATGTAAGTAATTCGGATTGGGAACGGAGCAGGGTTCCGTGTTCTGTGAATCCTCGCAGCGGGCGAGCCAAGATGATAATGATGCCATTTACTGGCCAGACTAGACAGACGGAAGCAAAACAGCAACAGCACAGGGCGGTCAGGGCAATAATGAAAATTGGACAGCGGTCGAAGGCAAAGCGGAAGTCAAAGCAGGACAAAATATATACATACATACTTTCTTTATTTCTTTTTATTGTGGAAAAATGCCAACAAAGCGAACCGACAATCAGCACAAGCAATAAACTGTGATAGCACGAATAGAAAAAAACTATACAAAGAGCGGCTGAAAATGACCTCGAGAGATTCGGTCTAAATGAAACGAAGCGCTAGCAGAATTCTTACTCTCCCGATGGGCTCTGTATGTGCGCCCGAGGCATTAGCTGCTAGCCATTTCAATCAATTTACTTACTCACACAAAAGCAGTGTGCATGAGCATTCAGATAGTTCCACATGCCTGCTGGTATTTGCAAAGACTTTCAGCATATACCCTGCCCCAAGGGGAGGCATTCTGCTTCATTGCCAGGGTATGCTTCAGCTCTTCAATAGAGCTGATATGATCTGTGTACGTGTCTATCTTATCTTTATAAATGATAATGCAGAATAGTTGCTGTATGATATAATAATATATAATTGAAAGATACAGGGCATCTTCTAGTCATTCCAGTCTCAGCTAAAGCCCACTCGGCTTCATTTCTTTTTATAAATGGGCACGTGAGCAGCTCCCTAAAATTCGTTAGCCGGAAATAGCAGCCATGACGGAAACGAAGACACATTGTTGCTCTGCTAGGACGACTGTCCAATGTGATTGAGTGTGTGTGTGTGTGTGTGTGTGTGTGTGAGTGTGTGTGTTTAAGTGTATAAAACTGCGCTGTGCACTGAAGCAACCTAAGCAGTTATTTGTCATCTAGCAAACGTTCCAGAATGCCTAGTGAAAGCTTTTAGCTATGTATGTGGGTGTGCGTGTGTGTATGCGTGTGTGTGTCTGTGATTCTGTATCCCAGCAAAACAACGGAAGTCAAAGAAAGTTATTCAATTTAGTATGAAATACTGGCCTCACGGTTGATTCGCTTCTTTTTCAGTCCCTAATCCAGCTAAATGCTCAAACGGAAACCAAATCTGCAAAGGCAATGAAAGGCACAATAACAATTGTAAGATTTATGAAAAGTCGGCCGTTTACATAACATATAACATAATAACATTATATTTGCTACTTGTGGTTTCGAGCAACACTTAAGTTCAAATCGTTCATCAAATTATGTTGACAAATTGCTGCATTCATCGTGATTAATATGGACAGATAACTTATTTGTGAGCACAGCTGTTGGCAATGCCAATCACAATTATTATATTATAAGACCTTATTATTTAAGGTAATTTGAAACCGCTGTAATTAAGGAAATTCGGTTAAGTTTTATATATATTCGGAAATAAATAATAAATATCTATATTAATTCTTAATAGTGAAAAGAGAATATTGGTTTTTGCACTGGCCGACTGTATGAACGCAAACCATTTAATCGCTATTTAAGCTCAAGACTTGATTTATCGAATATATATTCTCGTTTATACCTTCGTCTGATACAGTCTGCCGAAAGCTGTGCCAACGTATTTTTACTGATATTGTCACATAGACGCTCATATGGGTAGTGTAGATCTACGTAATTGAACTCTTGCTTATTTGATCTCTTACGCAAATGCAGTCTTACGTAATTTTGATCTTACGTAACTCCGCTTTTCCGATATTACACTGTGCACTCTGCTCCCTCCTTCGATTATGTATGATGCAGCTTTGCAGCGTTGTGTTGACGTTCAAGGAAAAAGCGCTACACAACGAATCAGCGTATTTAAGAGAAGAGCGTTTTCTCTTCACAGTAACTTAAAATAAATAAAATAAAAAATATATATGTCTAAGCCAATATTTATACGAATATTGAACATAAAGGCTCTTAAAAACTATTATAAAGCTATTTTATTAAGCAATGCATATGACTATTACAATAGTTTGCTTAATAACAAATTTGCCTAATATGATTGACTATTTATACGTTTACCACACGCTGAAGAAGGCGAGGTTCACTGCTCGACTGTCCACCAGGAGATGAGACATCCGACTGGAGAAACAGTGCTGCAGACTCGCCTTTATACAGGACCAACCAGTCGAACTCGAACTCGAACTCTGCTCGTCAACCTGTTGTTGAGTTATTTTGTAGGCTCGATCAGTGGGCCATCAGTGGGTTCGATCAGGTATGAGCAGAATCTGCCGTTTGATGTCTTCCAGTTTTTTTTGTTTGCAATGTAAATACCAGGAAGATAGTGTTGCACGCAGAGAGGCGTATTATAGGTTCCCCTTTTCAGCTTAATTAGCAATCAATATTAAATAAAATGAACAGACAAGTAAAAATATATGCAGTTGAACTGAATGAGTTCATATCTTCTCACGAATATTTATTATATTTGGCGTTGTTTTTGCTCTGCTTCTGGCTCTGCCAATAGCTGTGTCTCTGGCTGATCTCTGGCTCTGGCTGTAGCTCTGCTCCTTGCAGTTCTGGCTCAACACTGACTGCCTTCAGCTTCACTTTGACTCTACTTTGGACTATACTCTGCCTTAACTTTGGCTCTGCCTTTGGCTCTCTTTTGACTTTAACTTTTTCTCTGGCTCTGGTTTACCTCTGCTCTGGCTCTTCCCCGAGCTGTTGACGTCCGCTATTGATTTGCCATAATTATTCAGATTTCAGTATTCTGCAGTCGGTAGCCCCTTATTGCATTACATTCTCACTTCTCACTTGTTTTTATACTGATTACTATATTTATATATTCAATCTGCGTACTTGGTGTAAATAGATTATTTATTCAAGCTTTGCAAACACGTGGGTGGAGTATAATTCATTTACCACAACATTTAATAGTAATAATTACATATTTAACACCAATTAACTCTTAAATGCACTCGATGTTTCCAAATGATTTCGCATATCAGGCACAAGACACAGCATCCCATACATATCGAATAACCCACTATCAATACCGTAGCGTCTTTTACATTCATGCTGGTAAACGTTTTCTTTTCCGAAAACATCTGAATTAAGCCAGCTCGTGCCGCTTTCCAGAGACTAATCTCCTCCCACTGCTTGTAAACGCCAGTGAAGTAGCTGTGCATATAAAAGAGATAAAACTTTTCCCTAAATGGAGAGTTCCGATTTATGGGAACCTGTCTAACGGTGGGCGATGTACAAATATGTGGTCCGAGGCGGCGAAACCGTTGACGATCAAGTCGAGACTGTTGAAATCTGACAACTTGCCAATCTCCGTTAGTGATGAAGTACGCATAACTGGTATTGAGGGTACTCCGATGGTGGATCGAGGTCGACTCGTTGACCACTAGCAGGTGTGGCAGTAGCTCCTTTGGTAGCAGTCCGCTTGTGAAGTACATTTCGACTTCACTTTGCGTCACCATGATGCGCTGCGGAATTCTGAGGAAGTCTTCAAGAGTCCTAATCTGAACTGGCTTAGTATTGAGGCTAAATGACCGCGTTAGAGCTCCAGTCCGCAAAGTCCAAAGAATGAAGCAGCTTAACAGAATGGCCACATGCACCATTTTATATGGATTGCTGAACTGCCTGAAAACACTTCCGCTCACCGCCTGCATATTGAAGACGGCCAGGGCCAAAAAGAGTCCTCTATAACAGTCGCGGGCAAACAGGTGCCATCCAAGCACCAGTAACAGTACTATCACCAGCAACAACAATCCATTGTATTTTATAGCGAAAAATGCAAATCTGTTGAGTGGAAGCGCAGTAATCAGGGGTACCATGAGGCAAGTTCTCGTCGTAGACATGATCATAATGCCTTCAGCCTGTTCTGATTTGAATATCAAGTGGGTAAAAGGATGTACGCCGATGTCGACAACGTCACGAGTAGGCCACGTTAATGACTGATTGTGGTAGTTAAACCTGTTGATTTCTGGTGTTCTCTCTATAACCAAACTGCCATTGCACTTCTCTATGTATCCAGCGACAAGCTTGCCAATAGGTCCATGTAGCTTACCATTTGGTAGCTAAAAATATATATAAGGGGAAAATTAACATTAATAAACTTGACACTTGGCTCACTCACCAAGAAAGCGTAGGGCAGATCCTGAAAAACGGGCACGCGGAACTCATATCCTTGCACATTGTCGATGTCGACGGTTTTCCAATTGAAAGCGACGCCAATGCTGGTCACATTGAAAATGATTACCCTAGGAAAGGGTGTGTAGGTGAAGAGCTCATTGTGCGTCGTAAAGTTGTCCTTGTTATATACGATCTGCTGATAAGTCAAGGCGGCATTGATGAAATAGTAGTGCCAGCACCAGCGGAAGAACGTATTCAGCTGCTCCATTGAGGGCTTCTGCAGTTCGCCTGGATTGAGAATGAATAGAATGCGCAGATCATGGCGACCATTCAACATCTTGTGAGCAGCTTGGAACATTGGCTCCTCCTCCACCCTCAGGCTGCGTATGGTACAGAAGACCAGACTCTGTCTACTTATGAAACCCGGCAGAGGAGCTGTGCCGTGCTGACCGCTTATGATTTGGGGTAATTTCAGATGCTCAGCCAAAAATCGTTCCAGCGAGTAGAAATAATGGTTATTCAATAACGGCTTCACCAGCTTACGGTTGTCGGAGAACGTAATTATTCCATCGAATTTGTGCCGCAAATGCAAATTGCTCGTTAAGTTCTGGACAAAACTCAAGTCGTAAAACATATTCGATTTGGCGTGAACCATGGCGGGCGACAGCACTCCATCCAACAGGCAGAAAGCCAGCAGAACTGGCCACCTTTTGCTTAACATTGCACTTGTTCAACTGAAGCCAGCAATTAGCTTAACCAACATATAAATACTGAAACTTCAAGTTGATTTTGAGCATTTGTAAAACTCATGTCGCCTAATGAGGCGACGACTTGGACTAATTGCATCTATTCACATAATTAACTAAATTTGACGAATCATTGCTGGAAAAGGCAGTTGTTGGATTTTTGTCTTTAATAGTTCTTATACGGGATTATGATTGAAACTTTATCAATTTCCTTTAATCGTATGCTTACAACACGATTATTCGGCGTGAAATTAAATTTTGAGCACACAAAACGCTTTTGCACAGACGGAATTAACAGGACAGCTGATATTTACACCTCCAGCCAGAATCTCTACGATGATATTTGATAATATTTGTGTTTAAGTTTCCAGTAAGCACGTTGAACAATCAGGACGCAGCAGCATAACTATCCAAGCAGACTCTGCTTTATGTCAAGCAAACAGAAACAGCAAAGCAAACATGCTGCCATATTTACCTTATAATAAGTGCGCCTAACAATGCCTCTGCTCTACTGGGCTGTGATTTGATTATATACATATATTTGTGTACAAAAGTGTGTGTGATGCTTCGTCCTGCTCCTGGTCTGCAGTGAGTTGTTCAAACAACAGAAAACAAATCGAGAAGCTGTCAAGTAAGCTCACAACATATACTGTCCTTGTAAAGCAGCTAGGACAACGTCAATATGTTTAGTCATATCATAATCCATGTTATGATTTATTTGCACTTTTCAATCGATGAGTTTGCGAATGCTGTGCTTTAGTTGTGCTTGCCCTTTTTTGTTTTTATAACTCTAAGCTTGTTCACCAAATTAATGCTTTGTTATTAAGACGAGACAAAAAATTGGCAACATCGTGTGCTGCTGCTGCTGCTGAGCCATAAATAACCTCACGATAAATGTCCAACGAGGGCAACGCTGCGTATGTGTGATCTGTGTGCGTCAGTCTCCTTGTCGCGTACAATGAGAGAAACGTGCGGCTCGTTTGTCACGTGCCGAGTCAGTAAATTGCAATAAACTCTAACCAACATGTGTCCCGTCGACATTTAATAGAAATAAGTGCGAAACGAAAGAGCACAACTCTGCTGCCACATATATATTTTATATACTCGAAATTGTCACCTTTATTTTCCTTGTTGTTACCGTTCGGGTATTTATCATGTTTGCTCGTCTTACCATGACAACTGCCGAATACATGTTATAGCTGGTCTTATCTAATGAAATCTCCACTTTGTGAGCTCTTCAACGTTTCAAGTTGCATTTCATTGAAGAAAAGGCTCGTATTTTTAATGAAAGTGGGAATTGATAACTATTCAAGTTGTATTATAGCCAAACTAGAAATAACATCGGAGTTTTCTGATTTATCATTTCTCAAAGAATATATTTTATTTCTTTAGAAAAGTTGAGCTCGATTTCTACTTAAAACTGTTAAAAAATGGAAATATATACTAATTAATCTATTCAAGTCAACAATAAAAGTAAATTTTTATAGGTCATGAGCAAGTAAAAATATCATAAAATGTTTCATTAAAAAAATACATAAATTGTTTACTAACAATGAAGTATTAATAATGCAACAATGAAGCTGTCATTAATTGCCTCACTTTTTTAGCTATTGCTTAGTAAATTCCCTTTTTGTCTATCCATCATAGGTATGCAATACGAATCCCCGCCAAATAGCCGCATTTGACATTGAAAGCAATTTGTGAAGCCATTGGAAAACATTTTACATCAAGCTGTGGCTCTTAACTGCCGGAATGCGACCGAAATCAAAAAATCCAATTATGCAGAAGCACGTATTTTCCATTAGGCAAACAGCACTTCAACCGCGAGTCGCCGGGATCATTGGCTGCCGCCGGCTGAACGGGCCCAACACGATAGGCGCAAGGTGAACGCTTGAAAGTTCTGTTTAATGAATATTGCCTTTCCTCTTTTATGCTGTATTCTGCTGACAATTAAGGCCATTATTATAGTGGCGTCAGCTGGTGTGAAAGCGGAGAGCCGGCCGAAGCCATTAAATGCAGTTTGACCCGAAAGTCGACCGCCCGTACCTGAGATCCTTGGCTCCGTTTGCTCACACATGAAAGCGCACTTGACATTTCAATTTCCGAGTGAAGCAACTACTATATGTACCAAAGACAATGCTAGCAACAACAATAACAACGGCGACAGCAACAATGCCAACAAATAATAAAAAGCAAGAAAAAAGAAAAGTTGTAGCCAATTTCATGCGGGCGAAGTCGCAAAGTTGCTTTCAATTATCCAGTCAGGACACGCTCGCTGCTTTTGTTTTTGGTTTTTGCTTGTTTGTTTTTTGTTTTTTTCCCCTTTGCGTCTTTTTTTGTTTTTGTTTTTTGCATGCCCGACACGCGCCCAACTTGAACTTTTTCATAGTCCAGCTACAGTCATGAAGTCTATTCACATTTTACGCTTTGTTGCTGGCCCGAAACCCTCGACGAGGTCTGCTTGTCTGCCAGCCTGGTTGACTGCTGCACTTTATTATGCTCACAGAAATATAAGACGCACTGCAGCGACAAGTAGCGCGCAGTGGGCGGGCGGCATCTGCAGTAGCTCGGTGCAGGTGGAGCGACCACTTCAGCTGAAGTGGACAGGCAAAGCTGCCAAGTGGCATTAATAACAAAAGCCAGTTGAGCTAGGTAGAGGTATAAGCAGGCAACTGACTTAAAGATAGTATGTATATATATATATATATATATATATATATATATATATATATATATATATATATATATATATATATATACGCATTGCATTAGGAAAATTCGATTGGTTGTTCTTTAAGTTATGCTAATTTACTTTTATCGCATCGTCGGTAAAGTCAATTTAATTGTAATTTTTCACGCGCAACGCATTTTAGTTTTATTTCCGTCAACGCTTTTCAATTTAGTCGACTACGGTGCCTGTCGCCGTCTTTGCCGCCTTTGCCGCATTTTCATGAGAGATAATTTAATTTGCCTTTTCCACTTCGACGTCCACTTTCCAAACTTTGCTTTTCCTTATTTCCTTTGCGACTGTAGTTGTCTGCCGCGAGTCGCCTAAGCGCGGCCTCGCCCACCCCGTCGAGCGCCGTCCACGTTTATATCATTTGAAAATTCAGCGCTCGTACATTTTTTTCATTATTGAAAAGGCGCGCGAGGGAAAGCTCGAGACGGACGCATAAAACAGCCATTGAATGTAGCTGCTGGCCAGGCGGTTGGAAATAATGCGGCTTGGGCGCGAACTGACATCTCACCCCAGCCGAGCTCAAGCCGAGTGGCCTTTAAGTGGAAAAAAGGTTTTGTCATGGCTAAGCACTTTTCAAATTCACAAGGGTCGCGGGCAGCTGTCTACGAGTTTCAGCGGGCATAAGAATGGCTCAACAGCAGCGTAGCTAGGTCATAGGCTGGTAGTAAATACAGAGATAGTTGTTAGTCGAAAGTTATCATTATTATCACTCATCAGTTAAGTAAACTAATCCATAAATTTATTAATCATTATGAATTATAGCCATTATTATTCACACAGGGTATTCCGTAGTGGCATACCTTTCGCTATACATAAGAACTTTTAACGCAATAATTGCCTCAAACTTTCAGATTGCAGCCGTGAAAATTTGCAGACTTAAAGGCAAATAACGGATTAGCCATGGGAGAGTAATAATTATGTTAAAATATGATTTAATATAGCCGTAGAGGAGGCGTAAACATAATTTGTCTGTTGACTCGAGTCAGCGACGGGCAATATATTCATTACTCGACTCTTGACTTGAATGAGCCATATTTTAATAAATCACATGCAATTCATCAGATGTAAGCGCAACTTGAACTTATTTCGATGAGCATTATGGTGACGGGGTGGCTTCCTACACAGGCTCAAATCCTGTTCCTGCTTGTCTGCCATAGCTTGTACGGGCTTTTATCTGTTGAACAAGACTGCAAATGAAAGGACTCACTGACAGCAGTATGGAAAAGTTTGACATGCTAACTAGAGAGTCAGGGGAGTGGCAGCTGTGGAGCTGGGAGCTGAGAGCTGGGAGTAGAAGCCAACAGTTATTGCAATGAAAGCAACGCATGAAGTTTGATATCATTAAAGACCACTTATGTGTCAAATGCAACAGCCGTCGGACGACAGAGAACATGCGACAGATGACAACAACAACAAGTACGACGACGACACACTTAAATGCCATTGAAATTGAAGCTCACTTGCCAAGTAATGCTGGCAAAACATATATACACACACATAGAGAAAGATATCCTCTTTCCCTTCAAGCTTTCTATCCTTTGCCATCTCTCTCGCCCCCTCCCTCCCGCCATCTGTCTAGCTCTCTCACTGCTTGCAGGCTCAAGTCAACTACAACTTGACGCACAAAAGCCGCATCAACAGCCTTCATCAGATGTCATCTGAAGAATGGTTCGGCTTGCTCCATAATCAGGCTATGCATTTTTTTTCGCTTTGCTAAGCCACTACGTCTGACATTATCTGTACGGCTGACTGAGTTGTGAAGCCGACAGGAGACAGCTAGGACGTCAGTGCAGGCGGTGCACAGGAAACAGGCGCATAATTTTCATAATTGCATTGGCACGCATCAACGGAAATTGCGTGACGCCATCAAGTCGTTGTCAATAATTGCCACACCAGGAGAAGATGCCTACGGGCGGCACCCTTCGCTCAGCATGTCTGGCATAAATATGTGTATGTCTGTGTGTTTAATGGAAAATGGATTTGCAAAATGTTAAAGCCACAGCAATGAATTAAAATCAGCGCCTGCATAAATTATGGCACTTTCATTAACAAACAATTGCCCGCTGAACCGAAAACCCCAAAGCCAACTTAATGCAATTTAATTAAGCTTCTCGTTATGGATGTTGGATGGGTGCTCATGTTGTTGCTGTACGACTTGGCGTGAATGATTAATGAGGAGCACAATTGGTCGACTGCCGTGTGGGACAGGTGAATGGCGACTGCCCAGCAAATGATTTGACTATGCTTTCACGTTAATCGCAAGCGAGTTTCTCTGGCCTAAAGTACTCCAAATGCCACGCTCAGCAAAAAGAGAAAAGCGGTGGGCAGTGGGCGAGTTTGCACTAGAATTTACCAGTTTTGCTGATGCGGCACTCAATTTACCAGCTCAACGCGCCAAAAATCTGCCAAAAATCTAATAGTATAATTATAACGAGTGGGCGGCGGTTGTGGTTAGCCTGAATGTTCGAGCTCCACAAACTTTTTGCTCCGACAAGCAAAAGTTGCGAGGAGCACGCCCGAAATTATGCTACACAAATTTTACCTTAAACAATTAACACTTTTGCCAGCTTAAGAGCGGTAGAGCAACGGGGGAAAGACAGGGAGCTGGAGCTGGAACAAGAGCAAAGCAGCAGGTTCAACAAGTGTCCGGTTCGGCTTGCCAACGAACTTTGGCTCATGGCTCCCAGACTGCGTGTCGTTATTGTCCTAGCTGTTGTTGGTGCTACTCTTGCTGTTGCTGTTATAATATAATAAAGCGCTTATTAAATTTTATGCCGGCATTGATATAACAAGCTGCGCGATATGCCCACAAAATTGCTGTCCTGGGTTGGCCGCAACCAAACACTTCCTGTGCCGTGGCGTCCTCGTAGTCAGCTACTTCTACGTCGACTTCTTTTGCTTCCTGCTAGTCGCTGCTCTATTTCTTGCGCTCATGATAATGATGTGGTTTTGTAAGAGCATTTTGCTGGCCACCCGCCTAGGCTACGCCGATACTCCGCTACGTCGCTACACCACTGCGGTTGCAGCACTCAACTTCGCATGCCAGTCGCCCACAACGACCACTGCCGCTGCCTCCCCTTACTTCCCTCTCCTGCCCCTGCCCCTGCCCCTGTGCCAATCTCCCATTTAATTTTGCCTGGCAAAAGTTTTCGTGTACTGGCAACACTTTCGCCCATGTTGTTATCGTTGTAACTGGCCTTGTTTTTGCAGTTCCCAGCAGCAAGTCGAGCTGTTCGTTGAAAGTTATGTGTATCCATGGGAGACGGAAGAGAGTGTTTTGTAATGCGGAAAGGTCAAATTTAATAATATGTCAATTGCGACTTTTTAGTGTGCTGACATAATTAAATTTCATATTAAAATTATATTAAAAACTAGAAACTTTATATTAAACTAAACGGAGCTTTTAATTATACTAAACATTTTTTCTCTCTATATATTCTTGCTAGTTTATTATTTGATGTTTAATAGAGAGACAGAGTAGGCGCGAGATACACGTGATTTAAAAATCATTGATAACTCTACAGCGTTATTCAAGTCTAACAATGTGCTATAGTCGGAAGAGCTATGTTTTGGGATTAGATATGACTATTGGAATATGCATACCTAAACATATTTAAATAAAGGTATTCATTAGTTACTATTCGACATTTCCTTTTCGGGGAAGGGTTACAAAAGCACAAAGGAAATATCAGTATAAATATATATCTAATATGAGAAACACTGGACAGCTTTCTAATTCACAGAATTCCCTAATATTTCAGGCTACTAAAAACTTTGAGATGATCATATCCCTATCTAAGCTTTGCAATCAGGCTTTTAGCATGTTTACTAGTGGTCTATAATCTTTGTTATCATATTTTTAGCCAATTTTAACTATTTTATACTTCAGAATATAAATATTTCTAGTTCCTCTTAATCTCCATTCAATTTAGAACTGATTAAAGACCATTAGATACTAATTTGTCGCAATGCTTCTTGCTAACTTCCTTGAGGCCTGTAAATAAAATCTAGAAATTAGTCAAGCAGCGATAAGAGTTAGTCATGTAAACGCTTACGAGGCAGTCGACTGTTGTGACGCTTGCAGCTGGCAACAGCCATGAAGCACTGATTGGCGAACTCGTAGCACCTGGCACCATCGCTTCCATATATTGAATGCGAAAACTTGGGGCATTTGATGATGTGGCAGTTGCGCTTGGCCGTCTGCAGGGTGGGTGGAGCAGGCTGAGGAGGCTGAGCTGGTGTCGCAGGAGTGTTAGCTGAATATACGGACAGAAGTTCCGTATCTGTGGATGAGTTTGGTCCTTCAAGGCTGCTTTGATAGTCTGTGGCTAGCTGATTATTGATTTCGAGGAGGTTTTGATTGGAGTCATCCACGGAAAGAAAGGAAACGCGGCGATCGGCATTGATTTCAGTTATTGAGCTCGATGCTCCTGGAATTTGACGCACTCCATAGAGACAGGAAAACAATTGAATCGATGAACTGGATGTGGGATCCAGTCCAGCTAGCTCCGGAACTTGACTCACACCCTGCCCGTATCCTGTGGGCTGCACAATGAGGCCGCGAACCAGACAGTTGTATAACACAACGAAACTGACGGTCATATTCCAAGCTTAACTTAAATCCAAGTGCCGAAACTGATGCCTAAGATGAAACTGTGGCTCTTCCGACCGAAGCTTGGAGTTTTTATAGCTGCGTCCGCAAAGAGCCATGAAGCTCGGCGCGCTAGCTCTTGTATGCTCATAATTAATTCTAACTGCTTTAATTACGTAGAAATAATTAGCCACTGTACATTAAGTTGATTTGCTGGTTTTAATGCTGAGCTAAGCTGTTGACATGGATTTGGTTTCTTTTACAGTTCTCACTGTAAAGTTTAAGAACTTTAGTTTATTCTTTCTCGCTTATCCCATTCCATCTTCTTAGATATCAACTTTTAAAACTTGACTTGATCTTACCGGCATTGAGCTTATCTGTGTTGGGTCTCGTCAGTTACTATTAGAATGATTTTTATAGAGTAGAGTTCACTTTATTTCACATAATCTATTTCACGTAAATATTGCGAGGTTCTTGCTTCTGTGAAACGTCGCAACAGACTTGTCTTACAGCGTCGTTGCTGATACATATTTATATTATGCTGTTGGTGAGCTTTGTTTTGATGCCAGATTATGAATCAGTTTCAGGTTTTGTTGGAAATAACTGATGCCAAAGCCGCCTGGCGTGATATATTAAGTGCTGTACCTGCTAAGTTGAGCACTTACCAACAATTAAAAATAATTATCAAGCTTAACTGTCTGATTCTTATCATGCATTAAAGAGTACTGAAGAGAGTTTTAGGTAGCAGATATTATATTGTCATCAACGACTTCAGAAGGTGTTTGACAAATTGTATGAAAAGTTGTCCTTTCAGCTTAGTGATGAGCTGACTGACAGAGAACCTCTAGTTTTCCTTAAAATGAGTATTCGACGTACGAAGTAGGCAAAACTAGTGAAAAAATGTTATAGGAGAATCTTTTGCTTATCATAATATTGTTTTAAGATCAAACTCGTTAAAAAAATGTATTTAACTGCTTTACTTACCATAATGAAGCTTTAAGCTTGTGTTTAAAGATGTATTTACCCAATTATTGCCATCATTCAGCTTAGTTCAAAGCTTAGGTTCAAGAACAAGTTATGTTCTATATATAATCAAATTCGACTTGAAACTTTACGTTTTATAACAAAATAAATATTTATTTACTTCCGCAAAGAAACATAGTGGAGCCTGCAGCTCAGCTTAGCTGACGTTACAACAGAATGATTAAAGTTGTTAGAGTATAGGAATTCCCAAAAGCGAAATATTTAAATGTACTATATGAATAGGTTACTGCCAAGCCGAACGCCTTATCAAATATATAAATTAAGAAATATTCGTCTCTCAAATTCCTTTTTCTGCTTCCTAAACTTCATTTTTTTGAAAAAGAACAGAATATCTCTGGATAAGCTATTTCAATGGGTGTAAAAGCCAACTTACCTATACATGAATCGTTCTATTCGAAAGTATTTCAGATTTCGGCATAGGCATATCTATTGGCATTAGAATATTCCCCCGAATGACAACTAAGTGCAAATAATGTATGTTTGGAATGTGTAAATTAGATGTCGATTTGCCGATTTGTTATTAAAAGCGGCCATTAGTTACGTTTTGGCGTTATAAAATGGTCGAATACTAATGCAAATGGCACTCGACCCACAGAGCAGCGGCGGGCAAAGCCGTAAATCTCGAATTAAATGGCGAGATAAGCGAATTGCGTAAATTATCTCATTCTGTGCTGGCCAAGTTCGCACAATACAAATTGTAGAGGAGTCGCCGAGGCACCAAAAGGCAACACAAAAGCAACAGGACGCTGATAGACTTACACACACACACACGCACACAATGAATATTCGTTTAGTTGTGTTTGTATGGCTGAGAAGGACTTCAATAGCCTTATTGTGCGGCCGGGTGTATGCCTGAGGCTGCTTCGTGGCTCCGATGCTGATGTGCACGTTAAATTATAACAATTTTGTAATTTATTTAAAAGCTTTGCATAAATGGGCCAAGTCGCTTGCTGATGGCCCGATGCCCGTGCCCCGAGACCTCACAGCTTTCAAGATGCCCATCAGTACAGGCATTGTATTGTCAGCTCATGTGTGATAGATGGATATGAATATATGTATGTGTATTTATGTATGTGGGGCTGCTTGTCCTTGTTGTATGGCTTCCATGCTTTTGTATGCCCCAAATATCTTCAAATTTAATTAAAAAGCTATATTTGCGCAGCTCAAAAGTGCCGAAAGTGTTGCCCTTTCGCCTTTTGTTGTTAATGACTCGGCAAATATCGCATACTTGCCGATTGAGCTAAATAACAAGATGCTGTGATTTATTTGTCATCCTCTGCTCTACCCTCCTCTGCCCGCCTGCCTGATGTCTATTTGGAGCCACGGAAATAGCTTTCACCTAAGAATTTGGCAAGTTTAGTGGCTAGAGACTGCACGCACACACGCACAGGCAGTTAACATGTATTTACTTACGTAGTGTTCTGGTGATGCGACCAAACAAACTAAATGAAAATATCATCCCGCATTAAGTATGATATATGAAAATGATAATGCGCTTTGACAGCTTTAGGCTATACGCTGCTCTCTCTTTTTCATGGACTGCACACATAAGCACACAGACAAACACACACACACGCACACATACGCACACATATACATTGGATTCGATACATTCATTGGTTCGTTTGGTTGTCGTAGGTCGGGCCTTATACTTTTCAGTGCTGCGGCAGCGCTGCCGACGCGCTGCCCGCAGTCGGCGTCGAAAGAGCGCACATGCGCAGTGGCTTTGTTGACAGCAGGGAGCAGACTTTGAGCAGGAAGCAACACGTGCTTCTCCATGTGCTTGCCACGAATATAAATAAATAGCGAAGCGCTGAGCTGTCCGCGAATAGTGAATGACATTTTACGCTAAAAGTTGCGTAGTAATCGTCGTCGAGCTGTCGTTTCTGAGGCAGGGGTAACACCGTTGCAGCTCGTGCTTTATGTAGCATAACTTTTGGCGCCAATGCGACATTTGAGCGCTGCACATTCTTGTGATTTATAGTGGCAGCTGGCCACAGCCAAGTGATGAAGTGCCGTTGTCCAGCCTGCCATGGACAGTGGCGATGCTGATGGCAGCTTAAAGATCGAGTAAATTTAAAAACTGCAACAATTTGATATCATTTTTTCCATTAAATTAATTTAAGTGAATAATTTGTATTGTATATGAATAAACTCTATATATATTTATTATGAATAATCTAAAATATTTCAATTTAATGCCAAATATATTTATGCTAATTATATACGGCTAGTTCGTTAATGATTTAAGCGGATCAACGTTACTATTTAAGCAGCTTAAATTCATTTTAAAGCTCGCAACTCATTAATAATTTATGACTTCATAATGGAATCAAGCAGGCATGACTGAGATAGCGTTAGCTCCTAGGAAGACTCTCTTTCGCGCGCAGTCTCTTTTCGTTTTGTTGTGACTTCAGACTGCCTCGTTTACCCTCTGCCCGTAAGGCAGGAGAGCGTAAGTAATGAAAGCGCAGCGCACCAGTAACAACAATGCAAGCTACATACAGTTACTTAGCTCGGAATAGATAGCAAAGAGAGAACTGTGTGCAATAGAAAGAGAATGCGTTCGGCCGCAGTTGGCAGCGCAGCGCGCGTCGTTCAATTATGGCGCGACGTTGGGCTACACTTACAACTTCGACCCGAAGGGCAATAGCCGATGGAGATAATCTCGACCGACAGACGCAGACGCTGGTGTCGACGTCGCTGTCGACGCAGCAGCGCAGTCTGTCTGGCGATTGAGGATGCTACAGTCAGCGTCGCGACGCTGGCAGCATTGGACAGTGTAGCAGACGAATTCAAAGTTCAGTTCAGTCATTGCCGGCGTTTCGAACTGTTTGGACGTGTTAAGCGGACAAAATTGAAACAGTTGGATGTTAGTAGCAAGTGTATAAGTATTAGTTAAGCACAAACATTCACACACACACACACACACACATTCATTCACATGGCTAATGGTCGGACTATGTGCGAGTGTGTGAGTTAGGCACTATTTGGGGATTTAATGGAAAAAGCATTAATGGATGCTGGCGTTGTCGACGCCTCGGGGCCGGAAAGGGCCCATCGGTGATAGTGGCCAGGCATAAGTGTGCATGTGTGTGCGTGTGAGTGCCTGAATTTGCACCGTTATGTGCGCCAGTGTATTCTGTGTGTAGCGCCGCCATATATGTGGCAGCCTAAAACTATGCAGCAGCAGCAGTTCGTTTACTGACATTTGAGGCACACTCGCCCGACCAGTGTGTGTGTGTGCGTGTGTGTGCGCATTTTGGTTTTATCGTGGATTTGACTGACTTTACGGGTTATTTGTCCCAGCGAATGTGTTCATAAAAAATGTAACAAAAGTGGATTTCGCTGGCCCCAAAACACCTTCTCTCCTCTGTGTGTGTGCGCTGTGTGTGTGTTTGTGAATGTGAATGCTGCGGCCCACGGTCTGCCGGAAGTATGGATGGTTTTGCCCCACACCAACACACACACATACGCACGCACACAGACATGCACAATGTAGCCGTACATTAGTGTCACGTTCGCTGGATAAAGTAAATTGAATAAAAGGTGAAATAATTTGCGCGCTTAGCGCAGCAAAGCAACTCGGCAAAGTGACGCTGAATGGAAACTGTGTGAAAAAGGTCGCCGAATGAGACGACGAGTGACCAAATGAAAGAAAATGCAAATGAAAATGGCCAAAAAAAAAAAAAACAAACCAAAAGGAGCGAAAATATATATTCAAATTTCGGGCAGGGGCTGCGAACTAAGTCGCGCGTTAAGTGACTAAAGCACTTTGTTGAAATTTATCGAGTGTAAAACTGCGAGCGCAGGCCAAATTGAATCGAATGGCCGTGCGATCGCGCCCGTTGACGTGTCGTGAAGCATGTGCTATGCGATTATCAAAGTGTGATAAAATTGCGGCAACAATGCCAAAAGGCTAAAAAGAGACACACAGACTAAAAAAAGAACTGAAGGACAGAAAAAAGAGCAAGAGCCCCGTCGCTGTCTGGGCTTGCTCCAGTCACAGTCCATAAAAATTTCCGTCTATGCACTGCGTATAATTTATGGTCGCGGTTCATTCTTTTTTGGGTTTTTTTTTGCCACCTTTTGGCAATTGTTGAATGCAGCCGCAATCTGTTTTTTGTTCCAGCAGTTATCGCTGCATGTGAAAGCTGCCAGCATATGTGGGACCTTTAGTATGTGCATGTGTGTGTGTGTGTGTGTGTGTGTGTGTGTGTGTGTGCGCGTGCTAAGCGCCGCATTCTGGGCGCACTGCCAAAAATAATAAAATCACAATTTTATGCCAGACAACTCAATGTAACTGCGGCTTGGCCAGGATCCTAGGATCGTTCCGCTGCCCACTCCGAGCCAGTCGAGGCAGACGCTCGCCCGCCGCGCTTTGTGGCCAAAGATAACGAGGTAATTTCATTGAATGATTTACAATTCTCATTTTGCAGCTCTTAAATTTTGTTTGTTCATTTGTTTGTTTGTTCGTTTGTTTGTTGTCTTTCCCGAATTAGTCTCAACGAGTTGAGTTTGGCTTTGCTTCGCTCCGCTTTGCCTTTCTGTTGGCACAAATCACCAAATTTCAATACACATTTCGGGTTCTATCTGCAGATATTTGACTGTGTGTGTTCGTCTGTGTGGTTTTGCCAGGCAAACTGTTGAATTATGCATGGAGCAGAGATAAGCTGAAATGTTGCATAAGTCTGGCACAAGACTCGGCCAGGCAAATGTTGCGGTCGGGGCTTTGCGGTTAGATTGATTATTAAAGTTTAATCTGTGAAAACATTGTTAGTAATTGAACAGTCCGCAAAAGACGCGAGGCAGCTGGGAGGAAAGGCAATAATTAAAATTGATTTGTTTTGCTTGCTTTGTCTTCAAATATGTGCAAATGACACATTATTATATTATTATGTATATTATATATTTTTTATTTTACCTTTTTCACATTCTTTTAATTGCTTCATACTTTTGTTACTTTCATTTTTTTCACATTTTTTTCTTTATACACAGTATAAATTTAAGTTGTAAAAAGAATTAAGCATTTGAAAAAAAGTGAAAAGAAATGAAAATAAAAAATTTGTATATAGAACAGAGCATTTCAAATGGCATTATTAATTAAAACACTATTTAAATTGAAATTAAGAAATAAGTATAACAACGACTTAATGTGATACAGGAGATATAACTCCATTTCCCTCAATCAATGTGATTTCAGCTGGAGTTTAGTCAGCCACCAGCTACTCTTAACAGTTACTCAGTGAACAGTTGCTCACTTACCAGTTACTTACTAGTTAGTTACTAACCAGTTTCTCAGTGAACAGTGCCTCACTTACCGGTTACCGGAATTGACAGATTGAATTTGTAATTTCCTGTCCTGCCAGGAGTCAAATGACATAAGGTTATCCATTTTGAGACCTTTCGAAAATAGGAAGTTAGAGCGTAATGTGTAAGCAGAGTATAATATTTTATATAACAGAGAGAAGAAAGCGTAGCAGACCTCGCAATGTGCACATGCTCTTGATCACGACAACGAGTTGAGTATGAGTACGAACTGAAAATTGTATATATATTTTCCTGCACCTCTATTTGATTAGTTATTGATAGTTTATCTCATTTTCTTCGTCTCAATTAACTTTAATAAATCAATTTTGTTACTTAAGCATAAGTAGTTAGTATAAAACCAGAAGATTTCAAATTTACTACGAAGGCTCCCTATGATGAATACACAGTAAATTCTTATTGTGTATTTTCGATACTTCACTCCATACCCTCAAAAATGAAAAAAATCGCCTTTCAAATAGTGTTCAGTACACAAAAAAGAAATCATACAGTTTTCATTGGAATGTGGAAGAGCATACTAGAATAATTACAAAATGACAGCAGGAGTTCTGGCTATGTCCATTACAATTGAAAGTTCAAGTTTTTATTATTTGTGAAATTAATGAAATTCAATATTTATAAACTGCTGACAGCAACATGGACTACTTGGCAAGTTTCATAGCTGGCCATAATATTCTTGAGTTGCAATCAAAATAAGTGACCTGGCTGCGGCTTTTCATATGTCTGTGAAATGTTTAGGAAGCTTTGCGGTCCTTGGACCAATTAAATTTATTTTGTCAGACACTCGGGCGATGTCAGTGACAGTCGACCGCAGCAATACACTCAAGTCAGCGTTATTCATACCAACCACAGCAGCTACAACAACAATAAGATGCAGAAGCGACAGCGGCAGCAGCAGCAGCAACAGCAACAAAACAAAGGCACTCCAAAGAGCCAAAGGCCCCTCGTAGCGGCTGAGAACAAAAAAAAAAAATGTTAAATGGAAGGCTGGTCGGCCGAGCAGCGGTTAGTCAATGTGACAATGTGGCCCCGCGAATTGCTTGGTTCCCTCTGGGGCTGGCGATGCAGCAACAACAATGGAATATTTTCATGGCTTAGAAAAAATATGCGCGGCCATAACAGCGCCTGCCCCGCCACAATGCTCTTTACACAATCGCCGCGCTTGAATTGATGTAATATAAAAGGTGGCCAAACATTTGTTGGAACACGCGAAACGCTGCTGCCACGGCCAGATGGGTGGAATGCTTGGCCGCTGCTAATGTGGCTGGAGATGGAAAATGTTATTAGGTGGCTCGTCGCCTCTGCACTTCCGCTAGCCGTCAGACGACAGCTAACAGCCAACAGGCAACAGCCAGCAAGCAGCAACCAGCCAGCATTTGGGTTTGAGACCGATTCCTATTCCGAATCCGATTCCGACTCTTGTCATTGTTCCAGTGGCCGCTTTTGTGCAAAATCGCTGCCATTTACGAGTACGTTGTCATCGCGCCCAGCGCTCGCAACGGATGCTCTTTGACTTTCGACTCGACCCATTGTGCTCCGCGTACACCAAAGAGTTGCACTTCAGCCTGTGGTGGGGTGCAAATGGATCCATTGTTTTAAACGTCTCACATTAGACGAGCGTATTATCGGAGTGGCTCGGGGGCTCGAACTGGAAATTGTTCTGGCTCCGGCTTAAAGTTGCTTTTTAAATTCACATGCAGGAAGACGGCCACATAAATTGCCAAGCTGTCAACCAGCGCTAAACGCAAACACATCCGTTTCACCCCAAGCAGCGCCACAAAGTATGCAACACTTTTCTCCGTTCGCATTCAGGTACAAGAAAATAACGGGAATAAACATGAACATATTTTTTTTGTATAAATTATAAGCAACAGCAAATATACTCTATATTTTGGTAAGTTTTGTATACAACTGAGTTCAATTTGCATTAAAACAATAAATTTTGTGTTGAAGTCAGTGTGAGCTGTCGTCCATCGACTTTCTATTAGATCTAGTCAACTTCTTTGATTGTACTTAAAATTTGACCTTGTTCAATATTACGTCATAAAAAAACAAGTTTTTGTTTCACTCAAAATAAATTAAAGATTCCCTAATGATAGAAAAAAGTATTCATATACACATTTACGCAAGATACTTATCTTTCTTTAATAGTATAGCAAGCTAATATAGTCAAGCTCAGATCCTTGCGCTTATGCCCATTGAAAGGGTATCGATAGAAATACAAAGCAACTGAGGTGACGAGCATTAAAACGATTCAACAGCTCGGCTCAAAAGAAGAGAAATTATTGCTTGACGCCTCGCAACGGATGCAAAAGCGTTTAGCGCCAGCCACGCCCACTTTTCCGGTATTCTCAATGGACGCCTTTGCATCGCATTTGCGCTCGACTGCCTCTGAAACACATGCAACGTCCCGCAACTGGCATTTGTGCATAAGAGAGAGAGAGAGAGAGAGAGAGAGAGCCGTTGTTGCTCTGCGTCCGTGTTGCCGTTTGTTGCTGTTTGTTGTGGCGTGTTGCACTTAAAGCCATTCACGTTGCACAAACAAACACACTGGAGAGTGCGGGATGCGTGCAAAATGCAGAATGCAGAATGCAAAGCGAAGCGATTCGCATTCAATGACGATAGTCGGGTGGCACTGCCAACGGACTCCAGCAGCAATTCATATCGAGGCAAGGCGCTTGCTCGCTCGCTCGCCTGTGCTTTGTGTGTGCTTTGGCCATTTCTCGTGCAAGATTGATTGCCCTGCTAACAACGTGCCCATTACTGAAGCTGCTTGCCCTGGGGCGGGGCACGTACTTAAGCCGTAATTATATAACGCTCGAGCGACGGTGCGAGCAGGTATCTTAATGAAGACAACGATGCGCCGAACAATGCATCAGTGAAGTACGCATAATTTGCAATAGCTTGCGGCTTTTTAGCCAAGTTGTAAATGCGACACAATAAGCTTTGTTGCCTTGCCCATTGTCAGCCTGAGTACCGTAATTGAACAGCCTGTGGAGTAATTGAAGTGCATTTCTCTATCGATAATTGACACATTTGGGTATTCGAATTTGAGTTAACTCAACTGGAATAATAACAAATTGCATTCGAATCGAAATGCGATGAGCTTTAGACATCCATTCAGCTGCTGGCAATTGACAATTTAATTCAAATTCCAGCATAGCACGAGTGGTGAAGACTGACATGATATTTGGAAAGGGAAAGCATTTCGGTTGGATCTGAATTGAAATTCAATTCTCAGTGTCTATAGTGTGAGAGCATCCTGAACATTACATATATATAAGTACATATAAAATAAGCTTAGTTGAATGAACGAGGAGTAGCATGAGTCAAACTACGATTCATATGTCATATATATCTACCCAGAGTATCTAATCTAGTGTAAGTTTAAATTCTTGACATATATAAAGACAGCTCAGTGTTTATTAAATTCTTGTTAATGGCAGTGTAACACATGTCGAAGCATTTGAAATGCTGCGGGTAATGTCCTTTATTGCGAGTAAAGACTGTGGTTACGCAATCACTCAGCATTGTTGGCTGGAGGCCTTCCGAAGGATCGTGAGCTGTTGGCCTTTTGCTGACACAAAGCAAGAAGGAAGCAGAAGCAGCAGATTATCACAACAAACTGCCAACAGATAAACAGTTGTTATAGCTCGACTCACACATGACAAAAACAAGCGTTAAATACACACCCACACGCAATCACACAGATGGAGGGACATTAAGACAACCGCATGGTAAGCCAGTGCGACATATTTAAAGCGCCTGAGCACATTTAGCGTCAAATTTGCTGACAGTCAGCAGTTATGACATACAAAGCATAAGGAAAAGTAAACGCTTGTGAGCGCAAAGGATACGCCATGCATCCTGAAGGCTAAAGGGTGTTAGCCACCGTCTCTCGTCCTCGGCATCGTCCTCGTCCAAACAGCCAGACAGTTAGACAGGGCAAAGAGCGGCACACAAAAGTGTGGAAAATAAAAACTCATTAAAAATGAAAGCCAAGCGAGAAAGACAGACATATACACACACACACACACATACACACTCACACTCACATTGACAATTGCTCGGGGTTGTGGCAGTGTGAAGTTAGGTCTGCACACTCACTTTTTTGTGTGACAGCAACACCGACCAAGTGCTAAGCAAAGAAGCAAAGCGCTCGCAGCGAATTTTTCAACAAAAGACGCAGCAAAAAATAAACAAATCATTTTAAATTCTCAATTAAATGCAAACAGAAGAAGCAGCACGTCAGAGGCTCGCACGGAGTCTTTACCACGATTCGCATCCGGTGCTGGGCCACGCTGAAAAGGTGTCAAGTTGCAAACATGAAAGGACTTCAGAGTGTGACCCTTGCTCCTCGCCATTGGCGTGCCGTCGATTCTCGTAATGGGTGTCATGATGATGTTTGCTTAGTCGAAAAGTGCCTAAGAAGTGGGCGTGGCAATCATACTGTATAATAAGAATGCTGTGAATTTCCCTTTGGCAGGGCCGTCCGACTGATTTTTTATTCGGAATAGACAGACATTCAGTGTTAGGTCTTGAGCGTAGCCATGCACAACTCCTCGACCCCAAAACATGTATGAATCTTCAGCATTGTTGTTATGCTGCGTGTGTGCCGTGTGGGCGTGGCCCTCACGAATAGCATTTAATGATGCCAGAAGTCATTCATTTCGTATGCTCGCTCATAAATACTCGTTAAATGTATTTACTAAGTACGCAGCAAAGCTGTAGAGCAATACAAACAGAGTTGTTGCCGCCGTTGTTGCTATAGACGTTGCTCGTCTGGCTGATCTGGGCACCCAGTGCAGAGTAGGCGGCACGTGGACTTGATTCCATACATCTGTGCGGTCTCTTTCAGCCTGCAAGGCAGCCCGCCAAAGCGCCATCCCGCTGCGTCAGCTCTCCCATGTTTATGTGCACAACACTCTTTCTCTGCGGCGCATAGGAATTACTGTTTGTTGCTTACTCAGTTGTTAGAGCTCTGGCCCCGAGTTGAACTTGACTGGAGCGATATGAATGCATTTAATGTAAATAGTAAGCTGGCAACAGCAATTAAAGTTCACTTCTATAACAACTTGGGCAGTGAACCAATTTATAAATATATTTAGCTTTATTAATTTTTTTTTATTATTATTTATATATTAATTTTAAGAGAGGTGATCATAGGGTAATACCATATTTTGCTAGTTGAAACAAGTAAGAAAACTCTAGTCGAGACCGCTCGACTAGGGTATACCCTGAACCCTGCGAAGATCCGCTATTCCAAGCATTCTTCATTTCTTTTATATACACATGCATATGTACGTTCATTACAAGCAAAATATACACACACACACGCACAGGCGCACGCATACACAAGCGCAAGTCGTTGCGTCAGCTGTTGTTTGGCTGCTATTTGCATGCCAATGTTATGGGAAATTAAATGTTTAATAATTGCCTAAGGCTTACATAACACTAAATGCAAAATTTGAAGACTCTAGCTAGAAAGATGATTTAGATAAAATTTTATAGCTTAATTTAGATTTTCGTTTTTAATCGATAACGGACGGACAGACGGACAGACGGACATGGCTATATCAACTCGGCTTGTCATCCTGATCAAGAATATATATACTTTATGGGGTCTGCCACGCCTCCTTCTGCCTGTTACATACATTTCAACAAAAACATTATACCCTGATTTCCCATTTTCAATGGGTTCAGGGTATAAAAAGGGGGTTCAAATTATATCCACAGCAAAATGCAAAATTTAAATCACATATAAGTAAGGCTGTGCAATTTTGGTATTTTTTTTTATCACATTTTGTATTTTAATTTGTTTGTTTCAATGGTTTTTAAATAATTATTAAGAATTAATTGACTTAAATTATATAAATATTAGAAATTAATGCTGAGAGCTTTTAAGAATTTTAGTTCTTTCAAAATATGAAATTTATGAATTATTTCTTTATATGTTTATTTTTTAGATTATTTATTTATTTTAATTTATCTATTTAATGATTTATTTATTGACTTGTTTATTTATTTATATATTTATTTATTTGAATATCATTAAAGCATATAAAATAAATATAGCTCCGTTTTTCTTTCAAATATTTCAAAAAAATGGTTTGAAATAGATATTCCTTTATATAAAATATTTATATTTGATTATGCAAAAATAACGAAAATAAGTCGAATATAATTTGTTCAATTTGAAAAAATAAGCTTGTAACACAATATTCTTGTCTGCAGGTGGCCAGCGACGACAGCGAGAGGGACGCAGAGCTAAAAGCATAGAATAAAAGCAAAGGAAATTGTGGCAAAGGCAGACAAGCTGTGGCATCACAGGGAAGCTGGAACAAAAGTCAACTAAAATTAATTGAATAATATCTGTGAAAGCAAGGAAAACGCATGCTCACACCCAGACGAAAGAAGCACCCAGCAAAATGAGTTTATTAGGGCTTCTTAACAGAGAGAAAGGTGGGTAACTAATTGCAGTCGTTTGTTGATATTGCCAAAGTTGCTCTTCTTGTTTGTTGTTTTTTCCTGTTTCTGCTGTTGTAACAAGGCAGTTATTGTTGTTGTTGTTGTTGCCAACAACTTAAACTGCATTTGTGTAACAGTCAGTAAAGCGAGCTCTGCAACAAGGTAAACAAACTGCATACGCTTACGCACACGAGCAGCCATAAATATATCAAAAAATGAAATGGCACACATACCCACACACACACACACACACACACACACACACACACACCCACACAACACATGCACATCTCACTCACACACACAAGTGTTTAAAGTGTTTCGTCTGCCTGCCGCCTGGCTGGAGCTCACTCACTGCCTGGCTCAAGTGCTGCCTAAATGAGAGCCGTGCGCTGAAACCGAATCCAAATTAGCCGCATTTTATAAGTTGCACTTGAAACAGACTCGCACAACTAGTGGAGGGCAACCAACAGCAGGCAGCCAGCAGCAGGCAGCTGGCTGCAACTACTTTTGCAGCCGACTGGCTTTAAGTTTAAAACAACAATCCTCGTACACTACGGCATTTGCATAATTACATAAAGATGATAATTATCCTGTTTTACCTTTCTGTTTGCCTTTGACAGCGATTATTGCCGAGTACGCTCTGGTGCTGCTTGTGGCGGCTGCAACTTGCCAACTCGTGGTGCCATCCCAAGCCACAAGCGGCTTACGTGTGCCCACGTTCCTGCTGGAGCCATCGCCCCGCCTGCTGTTTGGCAACGATACGGGCGCACAGGTTAGTTGCACAGCGCATGGGAATCCACCGCCCGTCGTATCCTGGGTAATGCGCGACGGCACGCTGGCAACTCAGGTGCCCGGACTGAGGTGAGTTTTGCGGTTTCGACAACTATACGTATGAGTAAAATTAAGTATGTGCGCCGGGCTGCGCGTCTGCGGTTGCAACAGTCACATTGTTGCGGCTTCCCCCTTGCGGGCGCATAGAAGGTGATTTCGGGCTCATATTCAATTAACATGCTGGAAAATCTTTGAAGCCTTTAAGCTCTGCAGCTTATCAGTTCAAAAGTTAGCTGCGACTTGATAAGGACTTCTCAAAATCGATATTATCACAGGCGCACAGATTAGATCCACGAGGAGCAGCATTTCTATGCCTACGAAAACAATAGCTGCACTCTTAATGCGTCCCGCATCAAAAGTCCAAAGAAATTATACACAAAAGTAATGCGTTGCTGCCACAAGGCAACAGCAACAGCAACAGCCAAACCACAGCAACAGCAACAACAATTGCTGCATTTGTGTGCAACAGACTCACAATGCTTTAAATGCGCTCATATGTTAATGTCATGTAGCCAGGCACGACGAGCTGCAGCCAACTTACAGCACGAGCCCCTCTGTCCATCCTGTCAGCGCTTTGTTAACTTTTAAAATATTAAAATGTTGTCAGGCTCTAGTTGTTGCCGCCGCTCTTCTTCTTCTTGTTATTGTTTTTGTTGACGTTGTATGCACTACGAAAACTTAAATGTTAAATGAAAATGTGACTTTGCATTCGGATAAATAAATGCAGACAATTTTGTGTTTATCTGCTGGCAACTAGAAGCGGACACGTGAACCAAGCGAAGGAAAAATGCTTATATATACTAGTGTAAGATCTGACCAAAAATAATATACATAAGAAGACTGATCTATAATGGAGCTACCTCAACCCCGCAATATATTTTAATCACTTTAAAAAATATTTTAAAAGCGCATTTGACTTAACATAGCCTTCAGGCTGTGAATCTTATTGCATACATCTTTTAATAAGCCAAATATTATTGCTTGATATAAAAAGTGTATAAAATACATATATGCATCTGTAAGTTTGTAAAAAAAAAAAATTATGAAAACAAAAATATAATAAAAATGTCAGCGCTTGCCGCACAGACTTCTCTCTCAGTAAATGAAATTGTATGTTTTGCAAAACGAAAAGTCATTCAAAGTACGTGATAATGCTGGCGTAACATGCAGACAGACAGAGACACATATATGTATATATATATAAATATATATATAAATATATATATTCACGTAATATTCATCGTGAATTGTTTGCTCACC
This sequence comes from Drosophila mercatorum, assembly GCA_961210405.1. Lineage (NCBI taxonomy): Eukaryota > Metazoa > Arthropoda > Insecta > Diptera > Drosophilidae > Drosophila > Drosophila mercatorum. The sequence continues at coordinate 5,115,518 of CAUIUS010000003.1, forward strand.
CCTACAGTCCAGCTCCAGCTCCAGCTCCAGCTAGCCCGGCAATGAAACAAATTTTATTTTAAGCCGATGGAGAGCACAGTTGAATTCAAGTGAAGTGAATATGCTGACAGGAGTGTACAGGCTGTGTACTTATCTGGCCAACCCACAAAGAGTAAAGGTTTTATATACATATTTATTACGTACATTTTATTTGCGTTTCCATTTTAAATTTTGCTCTATGCAAACGCAATAGACGCTAACAAATTGCCAGCACTTAAACATTTTTGAAAACTGCGCTTGATGAAGTTTTAAGATGTTTTTTGCTGTTGCTGTCCAGCCATAGCTTGGTTGCATGATTCGCGTTATTGCTTGTTAGTTGGATTCAACTGAAATTAGCGACTATTGGATGAGAGTCCCATGCTTTGTGGCTAGCATGAAATGGAGTGGATTACTGTCTGCTCCTTGCTTGCAATGTGGTTTGAAGCCAATTAAATACAGAAAATCTAGTTGATAATCAAGCTGAATTGACTATTGGCTGAGATAAGACTCTGAGCTGAATTGGGTTCTAAATCTTTTAAATGAATCATGTGCGCACAGGGAACAGTAATTTTGTTACTGAATATTTAGCTGATGAGGATTACTTAAGACACTTTAAATATGCTTTAAATTCATAGTCCCGAACAAACATGCGTTGATCATTCCATTCGATTCGTGCGGCGCTTTGATAGAAGTAATACTGTATGCAAACACTCTACGCTCTCTCTAGTCTTCCTTATAGAGTTCCGGCGGGTGCTCTTAAGTCCCATTGTTAGTAGCTGTCGAGCAAATGCATTTGCCAGCTGCTTGGCTCGCGCACGTCTATGCGTCGCAGTATCCTTAGGTTTATTGCATTTTTATGCAAATCTTCGCCTATAGTTGCAATATAAAATGTTCGCCGGCAAAGTGGCTGCTATTTTGGGTGCTTTGTGCAACAAATTTTTGTGTAACGCGCTCTCAATGTGTATAAATAAATAACGACGAAAGCCCAAGACTTAACGTACTAAAATATTGCATTCTGCTTATATTCTCTATGTGTTTCTCCCTCTCTCTCTCTCTCTCTTTCTCTGTCTATATATATATATATTTATTTCTTTACATTCTTTGTCCTCTTTTTTGCTTTTAGAAAAATATCTGGCAATGGCACATTGCACTTCCCACCGTTTTTGGCGCAATATTATCGCACGGATGTGCACGAGGCCACCTACCGCTGCCGAGCCAGCAACAAGGCCGGCACCATATTGAGTCGCAACGTGCAGGTGCAAGCAGGTAAGCGGAAAGTAGACTAAAGTAGCTGACGCTGCAGCTATGGAGTGTGTGGCGTGGCAGGCACCATTAGCATGCACTGCAGCCCGCAAATACAAATACCTACAAACAGATCCCATCGGCCATGGGTGGAGTGCACATTCATAAGCAGCTCACGTACAGCTGTTGCTGCAGTAGCTTTATCCTGGCATTTTCTAGCAATCTTTTTGTAGCCGTGAGTGTGCGTAGCTATCATGATGTGGCTGCACCTCGGCTCTGCCTTGTCAGAGTTGTCAACTCTGAGTTAGTTTTTGATTTCTGCGCATATCACTTTAATAACCTGCGTATTTCCCATCGCATGGCTCCAAGCGTTTTACACTAAATTAATACTGATGCTCTGTCAAGATTGTGCATGTGGCAAGTAGACTGCTGGATATATGTAATATATTATGATACTATTCATTTAAAGTTTAAAATTATGCATCGCAAAAGTTTTTTGGGCTAATATTCTGGCAGCATTCCCTCTGTTTACCTTTGAGGATTCATTTCGAAACCAAATCAATATGACCTCGACAACATTCGGACTTCATTTAAATATTGTCAGTCATAGAGTCAGCAGCCGCAGGTCGACTGCCCCACATCAAACTGACAGCCTGATGTCAGCTGGAAAATAAGCGATGCATGATAGTCGCTTAAAATCTCATTCAATATTTGCGCTGCGAGTTTTCCCATATATATCATTTTTGATAGTTTTTCCGAGTCATGTATTGCGCAGGGCCTTTTTGGTTGTCCTTTTACTCGCTGTTGTTTCCTTCTTTTTTCATGATCCGTTCACTTCCGTTTCGCATGTAATTTCAAGCAATTTCATTCATTTAAACTGTTGCCATTTTTGCACTGCATTTCACTGCTCGCATTGTCCTGCATGCTGCCCTCCCGTGGTCCCGTGTTTTCTTTCCTTTTTCACTGGTTGCAATGGGGCTTCCCAGGCTCCGAAGGCCTACCCCAAAGCGTTTTATGCTCTCAGTCGAAGAGTACTTCGGCCCAATAGGCACGCAACGATTGTTGATTTTCGGCAATTTCTCAGCTTCTCATTTGTTTCTGTATCTTTTTTTCCTCTGTTTCTGCTCTCTGTTGCCCATTTTTGTAGTGGTTCGTCGGCTCTTCCATGTGCACGTGGAAAACACTGAAGTCTATTTGGGAAATTCGGCGTTGATTAAGTGCGCTATTCCGGAATATGTGCGGCCTTATGTGCGCGTGGCCAGTTGGCATCGAGGCGACGAGATACTGCTGCCGGAACTGTCGGATGTTGGTGAGTGTTGCCACATTTTTACAGAGACCACCACACACACACAGGCACAGATACCGGCGTGTGCTTGTGCGGGTGTTTATCTGCTGCTAAAAATTTATGTACACATGCTGGAGCATTGTAGTCTGCCTGTTTGCTATTGGCATACAGCATGCCCTGAGGGACGTGCAGTGGCTGCTATGCATTGCTGTTAGCGTTGACATTTATTGATAAATGTGACGTATACGCAGCGAGCAACTTGATTTCACTGTGCTTTTTTGGTTGTTGGCTAGTTCTCTTTGGTTTTTTGTTTGTTTTCAGTTCTTTATTGCTGCTATTGTTTTATGCAATTTTTGAATTACGACTCCCTGATATTGGCTCTCCTGCAGCTGGCCGCTATGTGGTGCTGGCTGCCTCCGGAGATCTGTACGTGCGGTCAGTGCGCTCCGAGGATGGCTTGGTGAAGCTCAGTTGCCTGGTTACCAACACTCTCAATGGGGACCGGCAGCGCAGCGAAGCGGTCATGCTTCAGGTGAAAGGTAAGGCGAAAAGCAATCGGATTGGAGCAACTATGCGCTAACTAATACATTTCGGAATCAACGTTCGACGTTCGTTACAGAGCTTAGCAAGAATTTGGCGCCGAGCACCAGCCAAAAGCCGGTTATGGAAATCCAGGTGGAACGAGGCAACGATGTGCATCTGCCGTGCAACATACAGGGCAATCCGTTTCCCATATTCACGTGAGTACTGCCTCAACAGGCTCCTTCTGACTCGTGCGGCGTGTTGCCGACGATAAGCGACTATTCAGTCAGCTGACAGCTTCTATGTCTGCCAATAAAATATCAACACTACTCTACATGCCAGCAGCATTGCTGGGCAACGTTAATAGAGAGCACTTAAGTGCATTTGGCTGTTTGCGTGGGGCTCAGGTTTTACTGCATACCAGACGCAGCCATGCCTCAGCTAATTAGATGGCCTTTGCACTGGCCTAATGTAGAAAGCTTTTTGATAGCCCAACATTAGCCATGTGTTATCGTCGCTGACAAAAACAAACTAATAAAGCCACTCTTGGCTCTCAGCCATGTAACTTGGCAAATACTTAATCATCTTGTTTATGCAGTACTCAATGTATCGACTTACAAAAGTCAACATTTCGCAGCCAAACAATAAAATCCTGTTTGGGTAAACAACAAACAGCAACAACAACAACAACAGCCGAAAAGAGGGCACTCAAAGTCAGTTAATAAAATGTATCAAATAACAGCAGACGTTTGGCACTAATTAGCAGTATAAAAAGCCTGCTTAATTGACAGGCCGATGCGTCTGCGGCAAAGGCGAAATTCGGCAATCTCTTTCCCATCTGTCGGGCTTATTAAAATTTTATGCAGCCATAAGCACTTGATGTGTGCCTCAAAGAGAGAGAAGACGAGTGCGGCTCAACGCAGCCACTTGCTGTGGCGCCTGGGCGAGCGAACTGCCATGAAATACCCGAACAAACGCCAGACAAACATGCAAAAAGCGCTGCTCTCCGACTGCTGGCTACGTGAATGCCAGAAATATTTTCAAATGGCAAGCCACACAGCAGCCAAGTGCCAGACAACGACAGGACGCGAGATTTATACAGCATATTTTCAGTAAACACTGCTCTCTCTCTCTCTCTCTCTCTCTCTCTCTCTCTGTCTCTCTATCCTTCTCTCTGACTCAGTTTGTCTACTCCCTTCAACTCCCCAATGCCGAAGCCCTCTGGCATGTTATGATTACTATAAATGCGAGAAAAATGCGATAATTTTGTTTTTAGTTGAAGTTTAGTCCGAGCTGCGTACGTGTCTGGCATGCCTAATGAGTGAAAACGGTTTATAGCTCACAAGCTGAGTGCTTCTTATTGATTTCATCAGAAGTATTTATATACATTGTGCGTGTGTGTGCTGTCATCCTCAAGAAAGAGAGAGAGAGAGAGAGAATGGATATCTTAAATATTTACTTACTTGCAGAGAAGATTATATGCGTGTTTATAAAAAGTTATATAAATATGATTTGTGTGCTAGAGAGCTTTATTGTTAATTTTTAATACACAGAATATGCCACTTCTGACTACTAGGCAGATGGGAATATGCCTCCTACATAAATTCTGTTGTTATTTAAATTTAAAATAATTTATATATTTATATATATATATTTATATTTATAATTTATATATATATATTCTGATGAAGCCGATATACATAAGTATATTTAAGATATAACATATGCAAGCAGATATTAGTTATAATATATAATAATGTTCATCTAAATTTCAAATTGAAGCACCGAGTTTGGGTTTTTTCTTTTTTATGGCTTGTTTTCATATGATTAAGATATTCAGGGCCAAGACTCAATGTAGCTTTCTTTAGCACCCAGCCAAACAAGTAGTAAAGCATAGTCCAAGCTCGATGAGACATGTTTAATTGGCTTGCAGTATTTTGGGCATTGGTATATCTGAAAAAATCATATAAGTTGACAAGCCTTTGCCAAAAGACTACAAAATATGGCCTGATCTTTGGTCTTCATTAAATAGAAAAAGTCATAAAAAAAGTTATTTACAACACCAATTAAAGATAATAACTGAAAAAAGATTTTAAGATATTACCTCAAAGAAGGAAAACAAACTTATTGGAAACTTAATCAATGTGTATCAGTTAAACGCTGTATAAATTTTAAGGCCAACTCTCTCAACTGGCTATTATTAAACTTACTTTTCAGAACTTATGAAATGTATATCTGTGTGTGCGTGTATATATATCAATATATATCATTCAATAACTAACTGTTCGTGCATACTTATCCATATACTTTTCAGTTGGTATCGCGTTTCAGACTCGGCTGCGCTTTATCCCATACCATCCTCGCAGCGCGTAATAGTCTCGCGTACTCTGTTGCTTATCAAAAACGCTGACGAGCGGGACACAGGCAAATGGGTAAGTATTATCGTTGGCAGGCACACAACACACAAACACACACGCACTCACACACCCACACACACACACACTGCAACCTCAATCCATTGACAAGCGCTGACTGTCAGTTAGTCAGTCAATCAAATGGCTAAAGTCAAGCAGTTTGGCTATCCGCCTGGCAGCGGAATATTGTATTTAATGCAGAGTCTGTCATGTATATATATATATATATATATATACGTACGTGCAGAGCTCGAGCACTGTGCCATGTATCGTTGTGATATATATGACAGAGTTGATTGATTTTGACTGGCTTATGTAGCACTGGCCCCTTCTACATACACATATCCTGTGGCTCGCTCTTTTTGCAGATTTGCCAGGCTTCGAATCAGTTTGGAGAGCAGCGCATCGAAATTCGGCTCAGCGTAAATACGTTCGTCTCTGTGCACATTCTACCGCAAGTACAAATTGTCAATTCGGGCGGAACGGCAATTTTCAATTGCACGACAACGGGTTCGGCGATCGATGGCATCGACTGGCTCCACAATGGCAAGCCGCTGCAGGCGAATAATGCACTCAGCACCGGCCGGGAAAAGTAAGTATACCAACAGCGTGTAACAAGCGGCAATAACGCCAGTCCTAACATCAACGTGCAACTCCAACATGCAACATTGTGTGTAACCAGCCCTGAGCATAGGCCATTTCAAACTGTATCTCCCTACTTCTCCTTTTTTTTTTTACCATAGTTGCAAAATTTTCTGTTTGTCAAAATCAAAAAGAAAAACAATAAGTAATATATACAAGAGCTTCGAGTGCACTTCGCTGAAGCTCTCGACTAGCAAATATCCTGTATCGAACAATCAAGCTTTCGTCTATATATATATATTCTATTCTTTCCAGGTTCCATTATGGCATAGATTTATTATCCTAATTAAATTGCATATATAAATACATACATATATATTCAAGTGAAAGTCTCTTAAAAGTAGTTTATAAGGTTTCTGTTCACTCAAGCGCTTTATACCCTCTTTATACATTTTCAATGGGTTCAGGGTATACTGAAAATAGATTGGGTAAAAGCCGTAGATTACAAGTTGTTGTTGTTGTTGCTGCTGCTGTTGTTATTTTTGCACTGGCGTTGTTAAGGCTGCTCCGATCCAAAAATGTTTTATCGCTGTGTATTATTATTGATACGCTATGGCAGTGCTGCGGGTCGGTGGAGCAGAGCTTCATTTGTTGCTCTCAACAATTTCATTTTTCCCCATTGTTCGGCACTTTATTTATTCGGCGGATTTTTCGTTATTTTCGGTTTTATTTTGTTGCCAACGGCATATTTTTTACATGCAGCTTTTTGATGTCAGCTATTCACAGATTGTTTTAGAGTTTTGTTTTATTATTTTCTATCGCTTCCCATTAGCTGATGCGTGTAAGGGTCATTTTTGAAATATGCTGATTGATTGCAATGAATATTCAGGAGTTTCAATCAATTGTCGAGAATACATCAATCGACTGATTGATTGAAAACAAAAATCGCCTTTAGCCAGGCTCTTCTGGCCGTCTTCGATAAGCCCACAGTTAGGCAAGTTAAGCTGGAGCCTGCTATTAGCATAGCCTTGTTATCATTCATTAGTTCAAGTAATTAAAGTTAAATAGAACACTAGTTGTGCAAGCATATACACAATGCATGTGTTCACATATATATATATATATGTGTGTCTACAAAACATAAATTATGGTAATCTCCATAGCGGCAGATTGCCCAGCTGCTTGCGACTGTGGACAGTGGACACTGAGCACACACACATCCGTTTAAATGGGTTGAGCACATCTTGATAATTTAATGCAAATTACGTGAAATCAGCATAATACGCAGCTTGGCGAAGCCAAATGCAGACTCGCATAGTCCAGCGCATCAGCACAAAATATCCTTCCATACATAAATATATTGAAGTTGGCAAACAGCCTCGAGTACAAACAGCCTGTAAAAACAAACATTGTTCGAGTATGTGTGTCCTCAGACTGCTATGTGTGTGTGTGTGCGGGTATGTGTATGTGTTTATGCGGGCGAGCTGGCCAGCTGTTGCCCAAGGATATATACCGAAGCAAAAGCGGTCAAGCAGAGCGAGAGCGAAATAGAAAGGGGAACTGAGCTGAACTGAGCTCAGGCAAATCAGCATAACAAATCAACCAGAAATTTTTATGCTTATGCTAATAAAATAAATAACAAATTTCGCCTGAGCGAACAAAAGGCCACTGCACACACACATACACATACAAAAAAAAGGAAAGAAATATACCCACACACTCACGCACACACTTACGCATTGATATACACACACAGTCAACACATTTAGCTTACATAATAGCGTGAGTTTACGGCACATTGTATGCTCGGGACTTTTTCAAGCAACGTCGTCAGTTTTCTTATTTGCTTGTTAAAGTTTAAATGGGTATTCCTTCAGCATTTAGCATATTATTTTCTGACTGATTTTCGAAAAATTCCAACCGTTTATTTCGTTTATTTGCCAGCATACGCTTCCTGTCGAAGACCTCGCTGCTCCTGTCGGACGTGGGCCGGCGCGACCGCGGTGTCTATCAATGTCTCGTGGAGAACCAGCGGGCCAGCGCTCAGGCCATGGCTGAGCTGAAGCTGGGCGGTAAGTTGACATGGGTGTGCGCTGGGCTGTGGATGTAGCTCTCAGCTACCCACTCATGCATAGTTTATGAGACAGGGTTTGGCATTTATCAGCCGTGCTGGCTTTGCCTCTTTCGCAGACACTGTGCCCGAATTGATTTACACGTTCATTGAGCAGAATGTGCGTCCGGGGCCATTAATATCGCTTAAGTGCTCAGCCAGCGGCTCGCCACCTCCCCAAGTAAGTTCAAATGTTTTATTGCTATTATTATGCATTGCTATATCATTACACACAGCCAGACATACGCACAAACACACACACACACACCAACACATACGCACACCAACACATGAATGACTGATTAAGCATACAAATTATGCACTGGCCATATCCTGGCGAGTTCTTATTGATTATCCGCTGCGATTTTCATTGCAGTTTGCATGGCTTCTGGACTCGCAGCCCATTATGGACGTATCTCTGCATCATCGGTTCGCAATTGGCCAATTTGTCGATGTAGCCGGCGATGTGATAAGTCATTTAAATATATCCCATGTACGGCCCGACGATGGCGGCCTGTACAGGTGCGTGGCTACCAACACCATGGGCAGTGTCGAGCACGCCGCCCGACTGAATGTTTACGGTGAGTTCATAAATTGGCTGCGAAATCAATTATTCGACATGACCCCCTTTGTGCAACTTGAAAGATATGCCCCAGTCCCAGCTCCAGTCCTCCTCTGGCAGTTCCAAAGACGCTTTGTGTGCCGCACAATGCAAATCAAAAAAGACCATGAGCCATGAATTTTGTTAGTGCTCTCGTCGCATCCGCACTGATTGGAAATACATTTTGTCAGGGCAACGTGACAAAAGGCAGCAGTAGACAGAACACTGAAAAAATACCCGCATATACAGCAAAAAAAACTCCAAAGAAGTCCCCCAGCGGCGATGGGGTCGATGGGTTTGCCATCGATATGTTGTCAGAGTATTCCACTGATAACAAGGGCTTGGCAAGGCAGTCTTCAGCAAGCGGGATAATCACTGTCAAATCAGACCAGAAAATCCAACACTTAAAATACAAATATGTGAGGGGTCGGCAAACACAGTGTCTACCGCAAGCAGTTAGGATCAAATTTGAGCATTTTAAGCTGGTTTGATAATTCTATCTTAATGTGTTAATAATGCATAACTGAATGTGTATCTGATATATATTAATCATATGCCCCTGAGCTTCATGATTGATGCCGTCTTCTGCCATTCGGCCTGCCCAGGGGCTGCATGTGTGCGTATACTTGATATTTGAGTGGGCTCATTGATGATAAATGATAAATGCTTGCGTGTCAGCATCAGCGAAATCTAAAATCAAATTAGGCCTGCAGCCATTCGGCCATAGCAACATCAGTTATTAATGCAGATGAGATAGAACAGGCCGAGTGAGCAGCGGCTCTGAAATGGCTGCCAGATCAAGTTTACAATCTAAAAGTGTGTAATTGACTATATTTCTAACATGAATTGCACTGTAATTAATGGAACAGCATAATGCGAGATGTCGTGGATATTAAGCTAAATATATATTGACTAAGTTCCAATTGAATAAAAGTTAATGAACAAAATAAAATTATATATAATTGACTGTTACATAATTCCATAATCTGCTCAAAGTTTTAAGACCATTAAAAATATAACTAAAAATGAAAATTAAAAAAAATAATATATGCATTGGCCATCATCTAAAAACAATCAATATTGTGTTATGGGTTATGTAACAGCGATATTACGCATACGCGCTGTTGTGCCACAGACTGTTTAATTATAAATATTGCAATTTATGCAACGTATTTGCGCTGACAGCACGCTGCATTAGTGGCACTACAAATTGCACCCCGTGGCGGCAGCCACGAATGCATTTTAAGCATTAACATCGCAGCTGTCCCGAACAAAATATAATTTGAATTATTAAGCACTGGCGATTCGCTGCGCTGTGTTGTTGCCTAATTGCATTTTGTAACTAATTTAATAAATTACACAATGCGCTCTCACACACACACACACACACACACACACACTCACCCGTCTATATATGCTTTTTCAGGTCCTCCGTACGTGCGGGCCATTGGACCGATTAAAGCCGTTGCTGGCGAGAACATAATTGTGCGCTGTCCGTTTGCCGGCTATCCGATTGACCAAATTCGCTGGGAGAAGGCGCATCAGGAATTGACAACAAGTAAGACAAATTGCAACAGGCAAGGGGTAGGGTAGATGGGCAGGGCCGACATTAGCGAGGGGAGTGTCGGCTGCTGTGGGAGCCTGCAGGAATTGCAGAATTTAATACACATTTTTATTTTGTCTTTGGCCAAAGGCGCTCACTATACAGTCGCCACGGTGCAGGAGGGCGGGCAGCTTGTCATCCAGAATGTGGAGCCGGGGCGTGATCAGGGCATCTACACGTGCATCGTCAGGAGCCGGGCGGGCGAAGAGGCGCGTCGCGACATGCAATTGAATGTGAACAGTAAGTTAAAAGGGGGGACTCGCCTTCAGTTGGATGTCGCATTAATGTCTGCCACGTTGGCTAATCGCTCACCAGGTCCGCCTGTCATTGAGGCCTTCAAGTTTCCCAAGAACCTGCAGGAGGGCGGACGCGCACAAATCACCTGCGCGGTATCCTCTGGCGACATGCCCATCTACTTCACCTGGAGAAAGGACGACAGCGTCATTCCCCTCGGCCTGCAGGTGAGTTGCCAATCCAACGATGTCGAACTAGCATTGCATTTAGCGCAACTTGTGAAACATTTTTGCCCTTGCCATTTCCACTGCTGCTGCTGATGCTGCATCTTTCTTGTGTTTGTATATGTGTGTGTGTGTGTGCCTGTGTTTCAATTTACAAGATTACCGAAAAGAAGGAGGAGTTCTACTCGCTGCTGGTGTTCAAGGATATCAGCGCCAGGCACAGTGGTAAATACACCTGCTACGCCAGCAACGCCGCTGCCAAGGTGAACTACACGGCGGAACTGCAAGTGCGCGGTAAGTTTGTCGGACCATGAAAAGCAGAAGAAATAGTCACGGCAAGTCCGTGCTTTGTGCGAGGCTGTGTCTATTGATGCGCTTTGCTGCTATTTCAAAATAAATCACGCAGGATTTGTGTGCCTGCAGAGCCAGCACTTTACCTTTTCCTAACACATACTCCCACACACCTACACCCACACACAATACACACACACACACAACACACGCCTACCTCTACACACGTCTATTCCGAGAGAGAAACACAAACAGCAAGTTGTTAATTTTGTTGTTTACTTGGCGCGCTTTCATTCGTTACATTTCGGCACTGTGTCCCGGTCACGTTTCAGTTGCGCCGCGCTGGAGCTACGAGCCCATGGACACGGCCATTATGTTGGGCAATACAATATCGATAAATTGCGAGGCGGAAGGATATCCGATTCCAGCAATTACCTGGCTCAAAGGACAGGGTAAGTTTGCCAATTTGCCGGGCCATCCAGCTTAGGCCCGCAGCCCGTTGCGTCGCCTCACCCCATTCAAATTGGATGGGTTAAACGTGCAGACCCAGCGCAAAAGCCAGAGTCAAAGCCCAAGCATTGGCTTATTAATTAGCTCAGTCCAATTTGAAAGAGAGCAGCCATTAGTTTAATTAAGGGTCGCTTTCAGGAAAAGCTTCAAAAGACTTCAAGCCACTAAACATGCGCAATCACTCGCTGGTCCTTAATCTGGCCACGGACAACGACGAGGGCTTCTACATGTGCCAGGCCACCAATGAAATTGGCACCGGACTCAAGAAGATAATCCGCATCAATGTGAACGGTAATTCAAAAGACAGCCTGACAGGCAGGACTAAAATAACCACTGATTACCAACTCCATTCAACTCCATGCATCACGCAGAGCCGGCACGGTTCGAACAGCCCGCCCGTAATGTCAGCTCACGTCGCAATGATCCGGTTACGTTGGATTGCCATGCGAAGGGAGACGAGCCCATCAGCATTGCCTGGACGCACAACAATGGCCGCATCGATATGAATAACTTTCGCTTCAGCATTGCGGAAATGAAAACGGAGAAAGGCGTCGACTCGCAGCTGACCATCGGCCACTCGGATCGCCATGATTCGGGAGTATATCGTTGCATCGCCGAGAATCCATATGGCCGGGCCGAACAAATCCTGTTTCTGGCCGTGCAGGAGCGACCCGACACCCCGTCCAATCTGGAGGTCTTTGAGGTCGGCTCCCGCACCGTCAAGCTTAGCTGGCGACGACCCTTCGACGGCAACTCGCCCGTGCTCAGCTACCTCGTGCAGTATCAGGCACTCAAGTATCTGCAGTCGCACTCGGCACTTGGCAGCGCTGGCGGTGATTGGAATGGCATTAATGTCATCAATGTCACGCTGCCATCGACGAGCATTAGTCGCAGGTGCGTGTGCGTTCATTGCTCATGAATCTCTGAAAGACTATGTCCTTTTTCCGCATCCTTGTTAGCTATGACAGCGATCTACGCGAAAATGCCATCGTTGCTGGCCTGTCCCCGGCTACGACGTTCCTCATACGCATGCAGGCTATAAATGAGATTGAGCGCAGCGCCTATACGGAGGCAATTGTGCTCAAGACACAGGAGGAAGCGCCCACTGAGGCACCATCCAATGTGCAGGTGCAAACGGGCGGAGAGAGTGATCTGATTATTACCTGGCAGGTGGGTGCACTAACTCAAGACCCTCCAGCTGCCAGTCACTGCACACTAACCCATTGCAGATACCGCCGCGCGAGTCGTGGAACGGCGAACTCATTGGCTACACCGTTAACTGCACCGAGGAGAAGCAAAACATAAACTACATCAGCGTGGTGAACAGCTCCTTGAAGTCGGTAATTGTCAGTGGTTGGGCAACCACCAAGGCCACTCTGCGTGGCCTGCGCAAGTACACGCGCTACGCAGTCACTGTGCGGGCTCTGAACAGCTTCGGCTCCGGACCCTGGAGTGCGCCCATCTTTGGCACCACAGCGGAAGGCGGTAAGTGTCACTCAGATTGCCATCTCACACAGATTGCAGTTCCTTTGAACAGGAAACATATTTAATGAGAAAAAAATTAATACATTTTATCCAAATTCCATGCTCATTGTAGTTGCTTTATTTAAGTGATTTTTTAATTCCAAATATAACTTAATTTCCAATCGATTTCAATGCTTGCAGTACCTGAGGCCGCGCCGCAAACCGTTAACTGTTCCTCGCTTTCGTCACAGAGCTTGAAGATTTCATGGATGGAGCCGCCACTGCAATTCCATGGCGGCATTATACAAGGCTATAAAATTTTATATCGCCCCATAGTGCATCAGAGTGAGTATTGGCTGCCCAGGCCAGCGCATCTAGATTCTGTGGCTGCCAGTTGGCACTTTATGGCGCTGATTTTGTTGATATTGCAAGCGACGAGCGCTGTGTAAACAGCAATCGATATGATTGTGTAGTCGCCAGAGCGGAGCAGGGGGGACAGAGCCTGCAAGAAAAAAAAAAGAAACGACAAGCTAGCTGCTTGGTTTATTGGTTTTGGCGCCGGGCTAAGCTGTGCGTCTGCACATTGATGAGCCGGCAAGTTGTGGATATTGGAACCGCTTAACAAATCAATGTACGGACTTGGCAATCGATACTATTTTCACGGCCCGAGCATCTTCAGTTTTCATCTACTTAAATCGATTACCCTCAAAGTGACTTCTCTTCTGTTACTACGTTGAGTTTATTAGATTCACTTACCAGAGCCCTTTGCAGCTTAAAAATAGTCTTGCTCTGCTTAAACAGCCAAGTTTGTATGCCATGGAGGCTCGACTAAATCCGTCTTATGTTGTAGGCATGACTTAAGTTATTTTACTCAAGTGAAGAGCTTTGTTTTCACTCCAAAAGTACTTTGAATCTCTGTAGTTAGCACAGACTCAATTCATTTCAATTAAATAATGTTTCTTTTTTTGTATTCTGTGCGAAGTTTTTTTTGGTTTTATTATAACGTAGCAATAACGATATGGCTTATCAATTCAATTTCACAGTCGACTTCCCTGCCAAACTGGAGATAAAACGCACCTCGAATCTGGAAACCTATCTGCATACGCTGCTGAAGGCCACCAACTATTCGATACGGGCTCTGGCCTACACGGCCACCGGCGACGGCCTGGCCAGTCAGCCGTTATTTTGCCAAACGGACGACGACGTGCCCGATGCTCCGGCGGCCATTAAAGCGGCTGCCTTGACGGCCGATTCGATTTTAATTTCATGGCTGCCGCCGAAGAATCGCAACGGTATCATATTGCATTACACGGTTTATGCGCGCGAGGCCGGTCGCAAGGGCCAGACCAAGAGTGAGTATCCGAAAGGGGCGTGGCTAAAACGTGTACGAATCTGTTTGCTCTTATTCTCTCCCTCTCTCTGTGTGTCATGTTTTTATTGCTGGCGATCAGCACATTTGGTGCGCGTTGACGAAAACGGCTATCCTGTGACATTCGAGGCGCGCAGCCTGGTCGAGAATCAAATGTACGAGTTCTGGGTCTCTGCATCGACATCTGTGGGCGAGGGCGAGCCCACGTCTGTTGTGGCTCAGGCGACCAATACACGAGGTAGGCGTGGCCGCGCTTTAGCGCTGTTTTTACACGGTTCAAATGATGCCGTCAAAGGCGATTGTGTGATTTTCGCTTTAATTAAAATTTCATACATGGCCCCATGTTGTGCGAAATGACCGCAACAGCGTTGTCAATATTTAAATTCCGTGCACCTAACTGTATGCGATGGTTTTAATATTGTTTTGTTGTGCTCTTGCTGCAGCACCTGCGCGCATCGCCTCATTTGGCCAGGTGGTGCGCAAGGCCATTGGCACCAGGCTCGTGCTGGAGTGCCTCGCTGTGGGCAACCCGACGCCGCGAGCGCGTTGGCTGACGCGTGATCGCCCCGTCACATTCAGCCCCTTCTACGAGGTGACCAATGAGGGCAATTTGAGGATACACCGTAAGTAGAGTTCTGACGCTGAATATTTGCATTTACATCTCTTGATCCGCTTTTCGCGCCGCTCGCCCAACAGGAGTTGAAGGCAGCCTCTCCGGAAATTATACATGCACGGCAAACAATCTCTTTGGCAGTGACGAAATCCAATATCAGGTGATTGCTATGAGGCCGCCGGCCGCACCACAAATCATCGTGCAGTATGCTTCCGCTGACAGCATACGTGTCAGCTGGGATGCGCCCGATGACGGCGGCGCTCCGTTGCAGGGCTACACAATTTCATACCACACCGCCGGCGATAGCTGGGCGCAGACGGAGCTGCTGCCCGAGAACAACGCTTACACAATGATGGGCCTGAAGTGCGGAAATCAGTACATTATAAAAATGTCGGCTCACAATTTGGTGGGCAATGGCGCGGCCAGCGAGGAAATTAATGTCTGGACCAAGGGAAAAGGTGAGCTCTCAGCCCCAAAGCATTCGCAGTCGCATTTGCATTTGCACGAACTGTAACGAACTGGCCCAGTCGAGCACAGACTGCGGCTGCATTCAAATTTCAGTTGACCACAATAACCACTCACTGCTGAATATTTCCCACATGCATTCATTTCCATATTCATTTACATTCCGCACAGCTTCGCAGGCGCCCAACGGCAATGAACTAATTGCCACAAATGCAACCTGTGTGAATTTGAAGCTGTCATCGTGGCACAATGGCGGCTGCAGCATTCATCACTTCTCCATAGAGCATCGGCCACTCGGTGAGTTCAAATGTGTTTCATAATGAATATTCATTCCTCTCGCGCACAGCGACTGTTTTTAAATGCGAAATCAGTTCATTACTAAAGCTCCTTCAAATCCGCAAGAGCTGAGAGCAAACACCGTAATCTGCAATCTGAAAAATATAAATCCTCTGATGAATATCTTAAATTCCGACAAAATTGAGAGCAATCAGGCTGACAGTCGTGCGAGAGCATTTAAGTTCCGCCTACAATAATTATTAATATGCATTTTTTTGTGAAATTAAATTAATGCAATTATTTGCGTTTTCAATTAACTGAGCAATGAACATTCATATTTATGTATAAATATTTATGCGATTGGGGAAGCCAAGTGCAACATGGCGTATGAAGTATAATTTCCTTTTGGCTGACAAAAAAAGCTGGCTTGTTTGCTATTTTATACTCATTCATAAAGTTAGCAGGGTATATTAGTTTTGTGTAAAATGTGTAAATTTGAAAGTCGAAAAGATTTATATTCGAATAAATGCTTACACGGATAAAACCTCATATAGAATCACTATATTTTACTACAAATATACGAACATCAATTATTCGTTAGCCCTAATGAAGCAGGAGATATGCATATGTATTGTAGAGGGTACTTTTTGTTCATCAGTCCTAAAAAATATGTCTACAGTCGCTAAGGCCTAGCATTGCTCTTGCTTTTTTATTTACTCTCTGTTTTCCCTCAGGTGACGTACGCTGGACAGTTGTCACATCGGATATTTCGAACGCCGAGGAGAACCGCGAAAATTTAATATTCTGCGACTTTCTACCCGCGAAGTGGTACCAGCTGCGCATCTCGGCCACCAACGATGCGGCTAAAACGACGGAGCATTATCATTTCAGCACCACGAACGTCGACGGCAGCACCATACCGCCGCCACCAGTGTTTCCCACTGAAAATGATTTGATGAACAATCTGATAAATGTGACAAATCCAACCACTGGCGATTGGTTGGCAACGTTCATTGTCGTTGTCATAATTACGCTGTCCATCACGACGATGTAAGCGCCTGGGGAGGGGCCGTGGGAGCCAATGGGCGGGAGGGAGACAAATTCAATTGGGGTGTTGGGGGGAGCAACGTAATTGAAGAAACGTAATTGCTCTCGAACCTTAATTAAGCTTTAATTAACCGGGGTACAGGTGATGCGCCAGGTGAATGTGGCGCGATTTATCAAATGAAAACCAATGTTTTTATTTACCTTTTTTTTATTTATGGGGTATACTGGAAAATTAATAATATTTACTGGATTCTTAAATGATAAATCCAATTTATCAAGTGAACGACTTCCTGAGAGCTGAGGAACTTAATAGGTTGCCTTCGGTCAGCGAATTCCAATTTCAAGCTGCGCTTCAGTTAATTAGACGTCTAATCGCTGAGTCGAGGTCTTATTTTCTTACAGCGCGCTGACCATCAAGCATCGACACACCCTTTGCGGTCCCATTACCGAGGGCTATGAGTCTCGGGCGCTGCCCGGGGACTTCAAGGAGGAGCACGACAACCGACGCAACCAGCAGGTGTACAGCGCCTCGCCGGTCAAGACAGTGGACAAAAGCAATGATTCGGGTGAGTGGCGCTCACGTGTCTAGCTGCAGGTAGCAATTAAAGAGCTTCCCACACATATCGTTCGTGACTTACTTAGAAATGTACGAGATTTCGCCGTACGCCACGTTCAGCGTGAACGGCGGACGGACTGGCGCTCCGGCGAAGACACCCACACGTGGACTGGCTGGCCAAACACCTCATGACTACACCATGCAGTTCAAAACATTCGGGCACCCGGAGGGCGAGAGTCTTAATGCCACGGCTTATCCGTTGCTGCCAACTACGGGCTTTGGGCACGTCAAGGGCAAGTCCAGCTGGCACAAGCAGCGCTACTTTAACACTGATGGTATGCGATTATATATCAATTATTAAGCCCAAAAGCTGAGACTTTCGTTCTCAGATGAGTCCACCTTGAGCAAGTCTATGACCATGGTCGCCGGCTCGCAGTCCGGTCATTCCAAGAAATCGAGTGGTGCCCGCAGTGCCAAGACCGGCAATGCCGGCGTGGTGGCCGAGTCCGAGTCAGACACCAGCATCAGCCCAACCACCGAGTTCTCCAACATGCCCACCTATCGAGTTCCATGCAAGTCGTCCCGCAGCAGCGACGGACGCGCCGTCGTTGGTGCGTATGCCCCATGGGAGTTCGGTCATGAATTCTCAGCCAATGCCTGTTGCTTTGCAGATATGTTTCGGCCAGACTCCAGCACCGAGTCGAACAATGACCAAGGCTCACCGGCACTGGAGCGACGACATAACACTCCGCGGCACATTGGATTGCAACTGGAGAAGCGCAATGGCGGACAACGGAGCCGGAAGCATGGCGTGCAATCGGGAAACCAAACATTGGAGCGTCGAAAGTGCACTGGTAGTAACAACAGGTAGTTCAGGTACCTAAGCCCTCCCCAATCCGAATCGAACACCCCAAAGCAAAATTCAACCTAGACACACAGAAACGAAAATTAAATTAACTCCATTATGATTAGTAATTCATGTTAACAATGCGAACTGTATGCTCGTCCTCCATCCATTGCCCCTAATTACAGCGCTGGCAGTGAGGTTGAGACAGCCGCCTCGTTAGCAGCCTCCATTGCCGCGATGACTGGCGGAGATTTGACCAGCGGCTTCCGCCCGCCGGCCGGCTTCAACGATGCACGCGACTATGGGGACCAGACCGAGTGCGAGCGGGAGCAGCGCGCCTTGGACTTGGAGGTGCAGCGCGTAATGGAGAACACTAGCGAAGCGCAGCTGGCGAAATTGGACCGCGAGGAGTTGACCTCACTGTTGGCAAGGTGAGTGCGATGTGTAGACTCGGTGGTCCCAGTGCTTGACTGTAGTTTGTTGCATGCCTGTAGCGTCTACCAACCCTGAACTTGAACCTTGAACCGCAAAAACTAACCAGCCTGCGACCCCTAGGTATCACGAGAAAAAGGAGCAGGAGCGCCAAGAGTACGCGATACACGTTTAATACTAACCAAGCAGCGAGTAGCAAGTAGCAAGTAGCACGCGCTAACTCTGACTAACTTGGCAAGAACTAAAAAAGATTCCAAAAAGAGACAAACAAACAAAAAATAATCCAAAACTAAAATATCGACACCGAAACTAACAGGCCCTAAAAAGAAAAATAAAAGAAAATTAAAAGCATTTAAATGCATTTACTCAAGCGAGCAAATCGACAGCTCAAACTCAACTCTAAATGTTGTTCATTCAGTGTGTAAACTAAACTCTAGAACGTAAGCCAACTTAAGCAGCGCGCGACTCTCGCCAATGCAAATCAAAGACTTTACAAAATCTAAATGTATGTAAAACTGACTGTAAGCCCACAAGAGTTATCTCAGATCTTCAGAAGTACTCATATATGCTCGTTAAATGTCTGTTAGCTATAATCATACACATATGCATACACATGAAACTCGTATCTTTCTCTCTCTCTCTCTCAATATATGTATTTGATGTGATAAATTGAATTGTTCAAACAGGAAATTGTGCTTCAGTTGAGTTCAAGAACGTATTCACCGATTTCATTTCGACATCATCAGATTTTCCAACTACATTGATAATTTACCAACATTATTTTTAATGTTTGATGTAAGCTGTCGTTATTCAATTTACTTTAATTATATTATAAACTATACATTTGATTTAATTCAAATAGATAATCAACAATGAAATTGTATTGGTATCTTAGGCAAATATTAATATATGAATATTTATATACATACATGCACATGCATGTGTACGTATGTACGTATGTACGTATGTACGTATGTATGTGTGTGTATGGTATCCATGTATGTGAACAAAAATAAAACAATATGCAAATACTAGCAGCAAATTAATTAAATAAACGGTGTGTAAGGATAAACAAAATCAAAGCCATGGTAATTTCATTAAAACTACATTTTTAAATTGCAACCCACAGCTAAACCAACGAGCCAACTGGCGGCGGCACCGCTCTCTAGCCAGTGCCACTGCGCCAATATTTGCATTAGCAAATGAGACTAACCAAATCAATCAAATGCACTACGGGCCAACCACAAGCCAGCGGTTGCAGTAAACAAACCCAGCTGGCAACAACAAAAACTCAAAACTGCAAACTACAAACTGCAATCAATAGCTGAATGCACCTTAGTTAGCAATCAGTCGTAGTTAGGCACCGCACCACAATATGGCTGCTAAGCTCAACCACAAGATGCCGTTGATACCACCAGCACAGCCCAGACAAGGGAAGGTGAAAATACCAAAGTGCCACTACACGTTGAATGGCGCAATATTAGACATGCATGGCATGATGTTGCAATGTTTACCTGCTTCCGGAGAAACTTTGTCAATTTTAGGAATGTTGCCAAGTTTCCTTAAAGTCATGCCAATAGAGCAATATTTGCTCACTCTCTTGCTCTTTGACAGCGCCCAAGTCGTGAAACGCATCGAATCTTTTAGGCGCACCAACAATGTAGCTAACCTAAGCTACAGCTCAGCATAGTGCATCAATGCAGTTTCCCGTGGTGTACACACTGCTTAGCGTGCTGGCTTCGACGAGCTATTAAAGTCTCAGGCAGCTGATTCAAATAGTTAGATGCTCCCCTAAGTTTCACCAGGCGGCCCATCAGTTGACTAATTAGCTGTTTCTCGTCTCGTTGCTGCCTTTAATGCGTACTTAAAGCCACGTTGAGCGGCTTATGGCTTATGGGTCGGGTGCTCGGGCCACTCAAGAGAAAAGTCTAATTAGGTATGAAAAGACGACGGAGGCGGCAGTTTGTTTTGCGAGAGAGCCAAAGTGCACTTTAGATACATGCAGAATTGATCAGTTTTAGATTGCGAACGAAAATCCAAAATCGATTTAATGGTCACACTCATGGCAACTATTATGTGCGTTTGTGTGGGCAGGCGACTGGAGAGGTGGGCACGACTCTTGACCAAAATCGATATCAATTAGTTAAAGCTGCTGGCTGTAAGCCTATGCAAATAATCACTAAATGGCATGGAGATACAAAGGCTTGCAGTAGCAACACCAACAATTAAAACAACAATAGCAACAGCAACAACTGAGGCAACAACAAGCCAACAACAAGGCAACAACAAGGCAATTTAAGCAAATTCAAAACCCGAAAATGCTAAGGTTAGTGGTACACGCAGCACACTTGTTCAAAATGTACTTGTAATGCAGACAGGATACACACGCAGTACACACACAGAGCACACCCACACACCCACACACGCTCACACATGCACACATAAAAGGCAACATACAGTTAGCCACAGCTAACGCAGCTTGACAGCCAACCGCTGCAAGGAGGGGCTAGGGCGTGGACGATTGCTGCACTTGCATTTAATAACAGCTAGTTCATGGAAGCACATGCGTGTGTGTGTGTGTGTTTGTGTTTGCTCTTCTATGTATGCGTTCTATTATTGCCATGTTTGACTGAACTGGACTCTGAGCCGCCTGCCGTGCGTAGGCCATTATCTACACAGGCCTTGACCGAATGCAAATGTGCGTTGACGCAGCTGCACATGGCGCCCAACGACTAGCCGAATGGGCTTTGCTGTCCTTTTGCCCATAACTGAGATTGTCGGATTGTCTAGCTTGGCAGCTGCCAGGCATTGCATTTAATTAAAATTTTCAAATTACTAAAAGGTAAATTATTTTCGTTTTCATTACAATTTCATTCTACGGCGCAGTGACAATAAATTGCAAAATCTGTCTTCACTTCGGTCGGCTAAGGCCTGCTGGCCACCCAAGTCGGTCAACTGGGCTTATGAATAATCCTGGCCGAAATAAATGAGAAAATTCACAATCACTGCCTAAAAGTATTAAGCTACGAAAAACGCAGCGTAAGTCTTAGCTATTAAATGGCAAAAACTGGCAAGTTTTAAAGCGCATATTAAGCTATCTGCATTACACTTGGCTCACTGCAATAAGACAAACAGCCAACTCAACATAATGAGGCAAGCGCAGCGCAGGCTACCACAGCCCAGCCAAAGCCACAGACCTGCCGAACAGCTGCTGCCAAAGGCACTTGATGTCCTCGTATGTGTGCATGCATACACATTAAAGTACACTTGAAGAAAAGTGGCTAAACAAGACTTAAATATATGAATGCAAAACAGAATTAATTTATTACTATTAATATTCTTTATCAATTACGGAAATAAATATCTGTTTAAGTTTTTGGTGAAATAATAATTTTTAGAGTTTTTGATTGTGACGACACTCTTTTTTGTTCAAGTGTATCAGGCATACAGATAAGATTGGTCTTGGGTGGGGCACAGCTGCAGCTGCGGCTACGGCAGCCGCTAAAGCGTTGGCTGTGCATATGCATGCTTTATAAAGACAGTGAATAAATAAATAAAAAAAATGCAAGAAGTGTTACAAATACAAACTCACCCAAACTCCGACATTCAACCCGCTCCGCTCACCAGCCGCCGGCCGCCAGCCGCCGCCGCCAGCTAAGGGCTATTCATGTGGGACTCACTTAAATAAAGTGCTTTTGCATTGCCCGCCAGACGGATGCGGCGGCGGATGCTGCAATGTGGTTGCGGCTGCTTGTTTGCGCTGCTTTGCGACTGCTGCTCCAGCTGCTCCTGCTTCAGCTATTATTGTTGTAGCTAAAGCGTCATCATTATTAGAATTATCACAGGTTTTACTCACCCCATGCACATTGTGTGCAAAATGTGCCGCATTTCATTATAACATAATAGTAATCTATGCAACGCTTAACTCTGCTACTCTGCGCCCTGTGTCCGTTTTGATTAGTCTGTGCGTCAATCAGTGTAATTAGATTCACATAGCACACATGAAGCTCAAATAGTCGTATAATTAGATTCGTTTCAAGTGATTATGGCAGCAAATTTGGAATTCTGTCAATAATATCTATAGAAGCTATATGGAGTTTTCTATCTCTAACTATTGTAGGCCATGCCAACCAAATTGAAACAAAAGCCATAAGATACGAAATATTCATATATCCTAGTTGCAGTTAAACCTGAGGCTAACATGCTATCTTCATGCTTGGCCGCAGCATTCAATCATGCTCCGATCGACAACATCTACAGCAACAATAGCCACGATGTTAATACTGCGAAAGTCTTTGTTGTCCTCGCAGCTGCCTTTGTATTTGCTCATTCAAAGTTAATCGTCTCAGTATGTTTGAATGTGTGTGTGTGATAGCTGGCTTAAAACAAGGCCTGCGCTGTCGCCACCCTGACGGCTGTTTTTGTGTGTCGTCGGCATGGCCTAGGAAAATGGAAATTGATTCAAGTGGAAACCCAGCCAATTGAATGTAAGAAAGGCAATACGAACGGAGTACGCTTCTGAAAATCGAATAGAACTTTCACTCAACACCAAGTAACACTGCCTACTCTGAACTCTAAGTGTTGAATGTTGTAACTGCATACAGGTGGAGAAAGCAGCAGAGCAGGCAGGTGAACATCCTGAGGAATTAAATTGGATTAGACATTTATGAATTCAAGAAAATATTTTGTGTGCAATATATGTAAAACAAATTTATTTAATTTTGCACTCATTTAGACATTTGCTTGAATTGTTTGAGTTATTCGCATGGCTTCTGTGTAATTCAATATTGCATTTGAACTCTAGCGGCAAATTGTAATCAAATGAATGCGAATTTGGTTTTGGGCCATTACTTGAACTACGTATTATAGTTTGTGCATTGTTGATGGGGACTAATTCGTATTAATTATTTGTTCAAGCAGTAATTAAATTAAGCATCTTATCGAAATATAACAAGCTGAAGTTAATGAAATATGAAGAAAATGTTTGTATTAATTAAAATTGTTGTAAATTAATAGCAGGCATTGAATTGCCTTTGCTACCGCTCGGCTAGAGGCAGAAAATCAGTAATCAAGCAAACAACTGGGCTCGGAATATTAAGGAAATACCCAAAAGGATATATATACATATATACAGCAAATGCAGGGAAGAGTATATATTCATATATTCGTATATAATATTGGTGTGAATATATGAGCAACTATTTGCAGTTGTGCTCTGGATATCGCAGCTCCTTTTATTTTTATTTATTTCGGACTTGCTGTTGTTTTTATACCCTGAACCCATTGAAAATGGGAAATTAGGGTATAATGTTTTTGTTGAAATGTATGTAACAGGCAGAAGGAGGCGTGGCAGACCCCATAAAGTATATATATTCTTGATCAGGATGACAAGCCGAGTTGATATAGCCATGTCCGTCTGTCCGTCTGTCCGTCCGTCTGTCCGTCTGTCCGTATCTATGAACGCGTCGTTCTCAGAACCTACAAGAGCTAGAGACTTGAAATTTTTTATGTAGGTTCCTGTATAGCACGAAAAGATCGAGTTTGTTTCAGAAATTCGATAACTGTTATCGTTTTATTGTTATCGATTAAAAACGAAAATCTAAATTAAGTTATAAAATTCTATCTAAATCATCTTTCTAGCTAGAGTCTTCAAATTTTGCATTTAGTGTTATGTAAGCCTTACGCAATTTCGGTTTTTGTTAAATTTTAGGTGCCACGCCCCCTTCGCCTCAAATTTGTAACTCCCGTATATCAAATACTAGAGACTTGTGCTTTGGCACATACATACATATGGGGATGACATGATTACGCCCAACAAGTTTGATCAAAATCGTTGGTCTAGAAAAAAAGTTATTTAACATTTAATTTCCCATAGCATTGCCATGCAAAGCAGCCAAAGAACAGCTGACGCAACGACTTGCGCTTGTGTGTGCTTGCGCCTGTGCGTGTGTGTGTGTATATTTTGCTTGTAATGAACGTACATATGCATGTGTATATAAAAGAAATGAAGAATGCTTGGAATAGCGGATCTTCGCAGGGTTCAGGGTATACCCTAGTCGAGCGGTCTCGACTAGAGTTTTCTTACTTGTTGTTTTTGTTTTTGTTGTTGTATATCACACAGCTCTAAGGAATTCAATGACAGGAGATAAGCATTGCAAATTTAAAAGAAATTCAAGAACGGAAATGAAAATTCATGAGTACAAAATTCTAATCAAGAGAAAAACACGAAACAAAGGCGACTGTGACAGACGCAGATACAGAGTTGGATACAGTGGCAGCAGGAGCAGCAGCAGCAGCTGGAATCGAAGCAAAAGAAAACGAAGATGGTAAAACAGAAACAGGAAAATAACTTGAAAGGCACTTTTTACACTTGAGTGGTCGAGCAAAGCGTGTTGCATGGCACCGGAAGCGGAAATTCATAGTCGGACTGAGCACGGAACGGCTACTTGCTTTGCCGGAACGGATGGACAGTTCCCCTGCAGTCCCATGTCAATAGAGTGGAGCTCACAATAATGTCAAAGGCAAAAATGCAAATGGAATTGCTGCTGAGAAATTGAAAACGAGTCGCAATATTTAAAAAGCCAATTGCCTTTGGCCTTATAAAATATGCAGCACCAGCAGCAGCCGTCCCAGCTGCGGCAAATGTCTCTAGCTTCATCTCGCTCTCGTTTTTCTTCTCCGTCTCCTTCTCGGTCGTCATCTCTTTACAGTGCCCATGCATGCTAATGATATGCATCGAATATATGTATAATTACCACTGCCTGATTTGCATGATAAAAAGTCGAGGCGAATGCTAATGCATTTCTGAATGCAAATCTCAAATTCTAATTATTATACTTATTAACAAGCATGAAACAAAGGCATGCTGCAAAGCTAAATCAGCAAGCGTCTTGTTGCTGGCTGTGCATAAATTTCACTCACTTCAATCTTCAATCAGAGATTTGGCATTTAGGGGAACAGCTTAAATATGCCGCCTTGTCTCTGCCCCGATTTGCATAAGTGTCCAGCCACATTGCAGCTCCGCAAGAGCCAACGGGCGAGCAGGTCGCCAGGTCGTGAGGTTACCCTTGCCAGGTTGCCGGGTTGCCAGGTTGTTCGGTTGTCAGGTTACTGGTTTGCTGCAGCTTATTAATGCAACGCTTGCCTGGCTTTAATTACTCTAATTAAACGTTGAGCGGCCACGCTGTCAATTTTTGGGACAAGCGGTTAGCTCACCTTTTGGGGTCTAGTTGCCTGTGCTACAGTACTCTGTGTGTATTTTGTGTGTGTGTGTGTGTGTGTGTGTGTGTGTGGGTGAGGTGTGTGCCTGTATATATGCCATGTGCACGTCGAATTGGCAACGAAGCACAACGGCCAGCAGCAAAGGTTAATTAGAGATGGGCCAACAGAATTTGCAAATGTCCTCGGATGATTGCCAGGCTGACTGACCCCAAATTTGATATGCAGCCAGCTATGCAGATGGCCTTTTGACTCTGACGAGCAGAGTGCAGCAAAGCATATTTTGCATATCAGACTAATCAATTGCCAAACTGCAAAAGTAGTTTCGTTTAAGCCAGCACTGAATACCAGGCAGCAATCCAGTCAGCTACTGAAATGTAATTGTAATGCTACAAAGCGAATTCGAAATAAAATTAAACGGCTCGTGGAAGCACCTCTCTACCTTTTACGATTTAAAACTAAAACTAACTGTTCAGGTGGAATTCCCAGGCATTTGCTATTTATCCGATGGCCGGAAGGTGTATATATTGTTTTATGAAATGACTTACTGATGCTCAGCCTACTGTACTGCTATGCTATATATCATCAAATATTGTTTCAATTCTTTGACTCTTGTTGGCATTGGTACAGACGAATTCGCTAAATTGTAAGTTTTTGTCGGCAGTCAAAGACCTGCTACGACTTGCTGCGCAGATGCCAATGTTTAATAGATATGGAATTAATTTATTATACGTAGTATTCCTGTAAGGACCTTCCTACATCATTAATTAGAATTCAAGGTTGTTTATTTGGCATTCGTTTTACCAAATCATCTCTCTCTCTCTCTCTCTCTCTCTCTCTCTCTCTCTCTCTGCCTACAGGAACTTAGCTTTTATAATGTTAATTGTTTTCGCAATTAAATAAAAGAGATGAGCTGGCTATTCAGTATAGTTTTTTTTATCGTACTACTCTTCTTTAGCCTCTCTATATTTTTCAATGCTCTTATAAATTTAATTATTTAAAATTGTTTTAGTTTACCAATATATACCAAGCACTTTTTTAGTTAAATATTCAAATGTTTAGCCAACGCATTTGATCAAATAAAAAAATATATATATATATATATATAAACTAAATTGCCGCCGGATACAAAATTGTGGGCGGCAGTTCGAAGACTGAGCAAGGGAAATTGAAATTTCCGTTAAAAAAAAAGAGAAAAACAGTTCAGGACATTTACAATTTCGAATTTTCCATTTGAATACATAAAATCTGCATTTCCTTTTCAGAGACTGCAGCTCTTTCGCCTGTTTGCCGAGAGTAAAGGGCAAACTGTCAATTGGCTTCAATCAAATCAGCGCATTAAAATCGCATTAATGTCGATGGAGCAGCGTTAAGTAATGTCATTTGCTAGACGGCGAACGGTTCGAAAAATGTGTGCGTGTATGCCATAACGAAACTGTTTTTCACACGACTGCGCTTAGGTGCTGAGAGGTGAGAGCGGTGAGAGGACGGTGACAGGAGCACAGCCATGCCTCCATAACTTGCTGCAAATGTCACATTAACGGCAAAATTGATTAGCTGTTACGCAAGGTACCGCCAACGTGCCACAAGCTGATGCACATTGTCACTACAAAGCCAGAGTGCTGCAGCTGGAAAGCAAACAGAATGTAATTAACTTAGTGGTGCACAGGTTGGGGCTGCGGGGTGTGTGGGGTGTTTGAGTGTGGGTTAACAAAACAAAATTGGCGCCAGAACACGGTACGCGACAAATGGCAGCCACTTAACAGGAAGAGCGTTTCCAGTTTGCGGAGCAGACGGAGCATATACTCGTGCTAAGCGTGATTTAGTAAATTGATGTATGCACTCCTTGCACACGCACACACACACACACAGGCCACTCGTAATGGCTCGAAATAACCGCAACCGAATAAAATTCAATCTGTGAAATGCTCTTCTTGCATTTTATGCTGACAATCTGCAAACATAAGTGCAGCGCAGCCATGGCGGCTGGGCCGGCGACGCCGTCCCGCCTGCTGCTACGAGTCTGACAGCGATTGCCTCAGCCGAAGTTAAAAAGCACTCAGCTAACAACAGCAGCTCGTACGTAGCACCGGAAATGGCAAAAGACATACCAGCTAGCTCAGCAGACTTGCGCCGCTACCCACTCTCACGCCCACCACCATTGGCGTAGGGCTGCAACCAGAGGCGCCATTTGCGCTCCACACTGCTTCTGCATCTGCATCAGCAACAGCATCAGCATCAGCGCATTATTCGATGATTTATTGACGTCGATATGCTTAGTTGAGCACACACAGACAGCGACAGTGGCAGCCATTTTTGGTGTCTGTGCGTGCGCTAATGCACACACACACACACATAAACACACACACACAGCGCATGCAACTGCAACATTCGCAAAATGTTGCTCGATTTGAATGTGCCACTTTTGAGATTGAGCACGCGTTGCAAGCGCGTCATAGATTGCGTTTGCCCCCAACCCATCAGCCCTGAGGCCGGAGACCCAAATCAATGAATCAAGCATACATTTTGACGCTGATAGCATTTACGTGCACACCCACATACACGCATCATCTATATACATATATAAATTGCAGCTAAGCATAATTGCAAATTTGGGCTGAGCACGAGCCGCAGGCCTAGGCCTCCGGCTATCTATCTATCTTTGATAAAATTCGAATTTGAAATTGCATCTTTCAATTGCTCTTGGCGAGCTAATCAAATTTTTATGGAGCGCTTGGACCGACAGCAACTCGACAGCGTTTACGACGATGACTCCACACAAGTGGAGCGCAGTTCCGTTAGCCAAATATTTACTTCCGTCAAATCAACAAATTCATACATCTTTGATGGCATCACAGCTGCAGCACGGACCCGGCAAATGTCTCTTTGTGCATTTGAGTCCCCGTCAGCAACAGCATATGTGGATTGTACGCTCGTTAGCTGAAAGTGCACAGCATTTCTTATGGCCAATTGTCAACTGATACACTGTCAGCAACAAGCAGCAAACGGAAATGCGCTTTGCTTTTTTACTTTTGCTTTCCAGCGGAAGTTGTTGTTCAAAGGAAGTCGAGCTAGTTGCCATTATTTATGCAATTCCATTTGCGCAGCATTCTAATATTTATAGCGCTATCAAACATGAGAGCATTATTCCCTAACAACAACAGCAACAACCACGAAAGGCACATCAAAGTGCTTTTAAATTGTTTTCTTTTTTCCAGTTTCATCAAATTATCAATATCAATAGACTTTCAGGTAAATACAATTCTTTTATTTTGAAATGTGATGAGGTAACTGCTGATGTGCGCAAGCACTGAGCTGATGCTCATACATACTATATATAGTACGACAAGAGTCTAAGTCGGCTGAGTGTTAACTCACATGGCATACATCACATTTATATATTGGTTATATCCAGTAGCTATGATTGTAATGAGGCTAGTCGTTTTAAGTCAATTCAGTGAGTTAGCTAACTACACTATAATAATGAAAATGAAGTCTTAGGAACGAAGAGGTGTGCTTTACTCTACATAATAAATATATTCTAGCTCGTGGTGACGTAATGAGTCACTTCTTTTGCCCATTCATAGTATATATTATATAAGCGTTAATTTTTTCCAATATTAACATCTTTTCTCAGTTCAATATAGATTTTTCTAATCAAGTCTTTAGCATAAATCCCCTAAGCCTATTATAACTTGATATTGGCAAATACACACCACACAGACACAGTCAACTTTCCTTTGGCCTGTAAATAGTTCTGAGTGGTATAGGCACTAAACTGATCCAGCAAAAAACAAGTAAGAACGTTGCTGTCGGACGCAACCGACAGCGAAATACTATTTCACGTCCCAGCAGCACACAGGGGCATCTATCACATTATATTTTTTAAAATTTAACCTTAAATCCCCACTTTCGCCGCTCAAATTAGCTGCAGACTAAAACTTTTCATTGGAGGTGGCCAGACAGTTTCAATTAGGATCGAACCCTTACCTTAGCAAAAACACGCACCTGAATCGAGGAGATGGCATCTCTCAAAATGAGAGAGGTGGCAACTCTGAAAATGTGATTTAAGTTCATTGGCGAGCGTAGAGGTGTGGGCTTGAACCCCGGTGCGGTCATGTTGATATATTTGTTATATTTGTTATATTTTCTTTATTTAGTTATTTTGTATTAATAAAATAGTCTTTTCAAACATATATATATATAATTTAAAAAGTCAAAAGACAAGGTCAAAGGTCACAAAGTCATTATTTGGCGCGTTATTGGCTCAGAAGCTGCAGATGTTTCAGTTTTGATTTGCCACGCCCCCAGTGGCCGTAAACAAATAATTTTTGGCATGTGCATAGAGTGGGCGTTCAGGAATATAACTGTAAAGTTTGGATGCTTACATTCGAAAAATGCGAAAATTACAGGGTATTTTTCTGTATGTCATGCCCCTTTTGGGTCGTAACAATAATTTTTGGGGCATCGATAGAGGAGGCCCCAGTAACTTAACATTCAATTTTGAAGCTTCTAGCACTAAAACTGTGGGAGATATAAGCTGATATTAGTTGCCACGCCCCTGAAGGCGTAGATATATCCGCCATAGCTTTTCGATTGTGGGATGTTATCCCAGTATATATACCAAGTCTCAAGTCTCTAGCATCAATAGTGCTCAAAATATAACGAAACTAGTAAAATCACTATATCTTCAGATCCGATTTGCCACGCCCTAGTAGGCGTGGCCGTAAAATTTTTTGGGCGATCCTTAAAGAATCGTAACAGTAACCCACGTGCCAAATTTGGGCGTTCTAGCTTTAAAACTGTATAAGATACAGTTTGACCCGATTTGCCACGCCCCCAATGGGCGTAGATATATCCGCCATAGCTTTTTGGTTTTGGGATGTCGACATGAGTGTTCAGTTAAAATCTCAACTCTCTAGCTCTTCTAGAAGTAGTGTTTCTGAGATACAGGAAAATGCATTTTCCGATTTGCCACGCCCCTAGTAGGCGTATCGGGAAAATCTTGACACTTTATCAGACGAGGGTATACACGAGTATATATTTCAAATTTCAAGTCTCTAGCTTCAATATCGTGGAAATGGTTTGCGTTCATACGGACAGACGGACAGACGGACAGACGGACGGACGGACAGACGGACGGACAGCATGACGGACATTGCACAAAACCAATATACTATATCACTACACAAACTGTACTTCCATCCTTACACATTTGTCAAATGATTCCATCACAGAAGCAAATGAAAAAGATTTATCTCTGGATCTCGGTTAAGAAGTATAGCTTTATATCTTATCATTATTCTAGTAAAAGTCGCTATGTGGCAACAGCAAACTAGAAAAACATTTTCCGATGCAAATTATAAATAAAACTAAATTGTATAAAAAATAAGCAAAAAATGGTAAATGAACTAAAAACCCCAACTGAGCTTCTATCCACTTTTGCATTTCATTTACTTACAGTTTTTCAATATAATCTTATCTGTAGATACGAATGAGGACAATTTCCTCTAAAGGCAGTTAAAGCAGTTAGCTTCGTGGCATAGTTGTCAAACGCAGCAGGTGCTAAGTTCTTGGCCCATTGCGTGCAATTTGTATTGTGGTTAGTTGGATGTGACAGCTAAGGCATTCCTATTTGGAGTTCACACACACACACACTCACAGTTACACACACACGCATACATACATAGGCAAAAAGCGCTTCAGAGTCAAGCGGAAACTTAATTAAACTTGTGGAAGGCGGTTCAAATGAAACTTTTAACATAATTGACAGCTAATTAATTTGCCAATAAGCCGCTGCTGCTGCCACCTGCCAAGGTTGACAACTCGCCTTATTTGTTAATGGTGCGCTTAAGTGGGCCGCAAGGATGCGCTTTATGACAGCGACAATTGAAGCTAATTAGGCCAGGATTATGCAGTGTGCGCACATTCGAAAGACACGCTCGCTCAGCCGGAGGCCCTGAAATGTGCTATATAAATGAAATTGAGAAGCGTGAGCTGCTTGCCATATTGCGCGGACGATGCGTATAAATTTTGGGCATTAACATCCTCATTGCTCAGCGAACGTCCGCCGAGGGCACGGAAATGGACACGGACGCGCGCTCGCAATTTACGAGGCGTCCATTGTAATAAATTAGCCAAACTTGTTACGCAAACTAAAATGCCAATAAAATTGTTGAAAAACAGAGCCGCATAAATTATGGCCCGCCCCTGCTGCCGCTTCTCCTCGACCGGAATCTGTTTGGTGGGCTGTTCGCTCTGCGACTCGGCTTGCCAAATGTTTGTTAAGCCATTTTAAATCCAAAGAACTAAGCAAATAGTCGAAAAAAAAATCGGATATAAGTGCATGGCAAGCACAAAAGTACGAATTCCGAATACTTTTGGCCAAATCCGAAAAATCAATCAGTTTAATTACATATATATAGAGAGAGCGAAAGAGAGAAATGGAATGCCAAAAATGCAGAGAGATAAAGGGAGAGATGCGCACTTGCATTTAGTTTCATTAAAGAAGAACTTTGGAAAATCACTTAGCCAAGTTCTTGGGGCATGCATTGCATTAGTTGTATTTGTGCAGCGCTTAAACTCGTTGCACTTCAAAGGCAAATCAATTGAATTTGTGCAATGTTGCTAAGCCCCGACAAATGCAACTTTGACTGCACTGCAGGCAGCACAAAAGGTGCATCAGCTGAAGGGCAATCCACTCTGCTCAACAATGAGTTGTTGCGCACAAACTTTCGAAAAGTTTAAGTGGCTGCCAGGGCAAGGCTCATCGTGCAGTGCAGTCAAGTGGACTTTGAGTGGCTTTCGATGTCTTTAATCTAATTTACTCAGCCAGCTGTCCAGTCCACGCGCCATTCAGTCAGCCAGTCAGTCCAATCAGCTCTAGTAGCATTCGCATTGTGAATATATTATTTGAGCATTTTGCTGACAATATTTCACAGCTGCAAAAGCCTCTACCTGCTGCTGCAATGTTCTTGTTGTTAAGATAAAAAGCAGTTAGCTGGTTAATGCACATCGTAAATTCAGCATTATCCGCACATGGAAGTCACAAATGATTGGATTTTGTGTGAATGTATTTAACAGACAGGGGAAAGGTACCAATCGAGATAGCGAGAAAAGTCAATATAGCCTTAAGACAAACATCGTATTGTTATCTAAACAAAATTTTCTTTCCACAGACCAACAACATTGTAAACTATGTTGATAAGGAATTGTATGATAGATTTGTAAAGGTTGCTAAGTTCTCCTATAGGCAAATTTATTCTGACTGATGTCATATAAGCGCTATTCGCTATTAAGCTCTCATGTAATTGACATATTACGTAATTGATCTATTAAGTAATAACCGTTTTACGTAAATACGCTATTCCGCTGGGATCTCTGCTCTCTACTTCCATAATGTATAAAGCACTGTATGATGCTCAGCTTATTTTAGTATTTAGTTTTACAAAACTTATGTTTAAGGCGAATGCTATAGAGAATGAAGCGAATGCGATAAGAGAAGAACGTTCTCTCTTCACAATAACTTAAAATAAATAAATAATAAATGAAATAAATATATATATTTTTATATATTTCTCTGAAACATTATTTATATATAATTAACATAAAGATTCTTAACAATTAATATTAAAATAAATCCTTAAAACAATGTATACAACTATTACAATAGTTTGCTTACTACAATTAACAAATTTGATAACTATTTAAATACTTACACACTGAAGAAGATGTCCACCAGGAGATCAGACATCCGACTGGATGACTCTGCTCGTCGACCTGTTTTTGAGTTATGTTGGAGGCTCGATCAGTGGACGATCAGTGGGTTCGATCTGGTATGAGCAGCAGTTGCCGTTTGACGCCTTCCAGCTTATGTTGTTTGTAATGTAAATACCAGGGAGAAAGTTTTGCACGCATAGAGACGTATTTCAGGTGATTTTTTCAGCTCTTCTCCATGCCTAAGTTAATTATCAATCAATATAAAAGATATTAAACAGACAGTAGAAATATATTTAGCTGAACTGAATGAGCTTACATCTTCTTATCAATATATAATATATTTAAATATATATAAATATACATAAATATATATGTCTATGTCTATAGTTATGTAGCTCTGCATCTTACTGAGCTCTTGCTCAACTCTGACTCTTCTTTGGCTCTGCTCTGGCTCTGCCAATGGCTTGGCTCTGACTCAACTGTGGCTCAACTGTTTTAGCTCTGCTTCTGATCTGGTGTGCCTCTGGCTGAATTTTGAGAGCCTACTGAGAATGCATCAAACTCATCCAACTCCCTGACCCCTCGGAGGATGGCAAGAATACACTTGTAAGTAATAAAAGCTTTTAAGTTTTTAAAAAAAAACTTTTATACTGTCAAATAACAATATCATATTTAAATTGAAGCATATTTCATTGCAAACTTACTAGAAAATACGAAACTTCAAGTCAACTGTGAGTGGGCAGCAAAACGCTTACACTTCTGCTATTGCGGCTA
This sequence comes from Drosophila mercatorum, assembly GCA_961210405.1. Lineage (NCBI taxonomy): Eukaryota > Metazoa > Arthropoda > Insecta > Diptera > Drosophilidae > Drosophila > Drosophila mercatorum. The sequence continues at coordinate 5,149,934 of CAUIUS010000003.1, forward strand.
AGAAAAGGTAAAGTTTTCAATGGAACAAAATAAACTTATCACACTAATCAATTTTCTGCAGTTGAGAGTTGTGTGTGTGTGTGTTTAGAAATAAACTGGAAAATAACAAATAACACAATTAAAAAGCAGGCAGATGATAAACAATCAATGCCTCTGCTGAATATTTATTAAAGTTTCGGCCGAAAGAGATAAGCAAACCAAGCCAAATAAATACTGACAGCCATAAAGCAATTATAAAATGCAATCGAATCACTTACAAAAATACACACATACAAGTAAATTTATGTATAAGTATCTTTATATATATGCAGAATGAGTATGCCAGTGGCATTGGGTCACGTGCCGTCCCAAAAGACAATGTGATCGATATGCGAAAACTGCAACTAGTCCACAACAACGTCGCTGAGGCGTAGGATATGCCGACATTGTCCTTAGACATTCAGACTCAACCTGTGATACTATTTTGCAAAATGCCAAGGGAGGCACACACGCAGACACTCTCAGGCACACGCACAGGCATATAATACGTGTATGTGTATACGTACATATACATATGTAGAGCGAACGTGTGGGATAGACTCGGGCAGGCATAGCCGTACAAACATATAAACAGGATTACGTGTCTCAAGGGTTATGCAAGCAAGCTTCCGTTGTAAATTGATTTTGTAGCTGGCAGAAGGAGCACACAAAGGAAAAATGAAAGGCATTTTATCAACTTATTGTTGAGGGTTCAATATCGAAGTCCACCTGAATATAGAGTACATGTATGTATATACGTCTACAAATCAGCTCATAAGCCATTCAAGCTCATGCCTGTGCTGACGTGTGTGTGTGTGCGGATTTCAGTTTGCCTGAACAAATTATGCAGGACATTTGGGCATTGAAATCACATGATTTTTTTTGTACTTTCTGAAGCATAATACAAGCCATCATTGTCAGCCTATGAGCCATGAATATACGTATTTTAAAAACCATAGCGATGCATTCATTAGGATGACAAAGGATAACAAAGGACAACTCCTTCGGCATTTGCCATTTGGCACTGGAGAAGAGGGGGATCACTGAATTGGCTTATGCTATTGACGACGATGCCTCATAAAGTGTTTTCAATTAGTCTGGAATGCAGAATTTACAATTTTTTTGCGAATTCTTCATGAAGTGGCTGTGAGCTGCATCCAATGGCTCGCCTGCTGTCGGCATATTAATGGAAGCAGAGCAGGCTGCTAGTGCTTTGGCTTTGGCTTTGGCTTTGATGACACACAAGCACACTGAAAGCTATCTGCTAATTGCGCACACACGTTCCGAATTTCACCTGGCCAGGTAACTAGGCAACTCGTGCTCCAAATGAGTGCAAAAGCGAATAGCAAAAACGAACAAAAAAATGCGGAAAAAAACTGAAATGGACGACATGTACGCCAAATTGGCGCTCAGCTGGATTAGCTGATGTCCAGTTTCACTCTACATATGACAACTGCGAACAGGTGGTCCTTAGAGCCTGTGCAAACATTTGCCTGAACTTTGCCCCTTTTTTCCGCTTCGCAATAAATTTATGTGTCTCTGTATGTATGTGTGTGTGTGTGCGTGTGTGTGCTGAACTAATTTAGTGAACATCTGTGGCAGCTGAGCTTTGACATTGTTTTTGCATAACACCCAAACTAGAGACTGGACCTGAATATTAATGTCGATTATCTGAGTCCAATGGGAGGCTTTTATGTGCGCCCACACTTCCGGGCCATCAACATAATTTACTCGGCTCTGTTAGTTTAGTTACTCCTACTGCCCCCACTTCCCTCGGCCTACACATGCATATTTTATGCCTTTTATCATAATTTATGCGTTCATACTGCAAATGCATAAAATTAAATTCAATTCATTCAGATATCTGCATGCATATATAAAGACATAAATATTGCCCCTCTCACACATATACCCGGGCCTACGCCCACGCCCAAGCACACACACACTCAACCACACTTAGCTGTGGTTATCTGGCCGCATTAAGTTTGCGTAATACGGAGTTTTGGTCAATGGATTCACATTTTATATAATGCCCTATCCGCTTTGGTCACGCCCCCTCGCTGCCCTTGTTGAGGACTCATATTTTTTGCCATCATTTGCATAAATTGTAGTGAATAAATTGCAGTTAGATGGACAAAGGGGGTTTGTCGCTTTTCTATCACACTGATCATAAATTGATAGGGGCTGACAGTCAGCGCAGTTCGTAAATCACTTTTAATTAAATCTCAACAATAGCGCTGTATTCAATCAAGTTGATTAAAGCTTAAGTAATGAAATTCTCCAAGCACAAATTCCAGCTGCATCCTGATTATGTTTGTTGTCTATTTACCTATTTCCTTTTATTTGCTGTTGCTGTTGCTGTCGCTGTCCTTGTCTCCACTGCAATGAAAATCTAATTAAATTAAGAATTGGCCGATTGCTCCAGCCGAATACATTGGTGCCTCCAACGCCCACTTTATTGAATTCGCTTGTGCAATAAAAATTTATGTTCAGCCCGCCCCAACTCCGACTCCAGCTCCTCCCACACGCTTGATCACAAAGCGTAAAAATGTAAAAAAAAACAAGTAAGAAAACTCTAGTCGAGACCGCTCGACTAGGGTATACCCTGAACCCTGCGAAGATCCGCTATTCCAAGCATTCTTCATTTCTTTTATATACACATGCATATGTACGTTCATTACAAGCAAAAAACACACACACACACACACACACAGGCGCACGCATACACAAGCGCAAGTCGTTGCGTCAGCTGTTCTTTGGCGACTTTGCATGGCAATGCTATGGGAAATTAAATGTTTAATAACTTTTTTTCTAGACGAACGATTTTGATCAAACTTGTTGGGCGTAATCATGTCATCCATATGTATGTATGTGCCAAAGCACAAGTCTCTAGTATTTGATATACGGGAGTTACAAATTTGAGGCGAAGGGGGCGTGGCACCCAAAATTTAACAAAAACCGAAATTGCGTAAGGCTCACATAACACTAAGTGCAAAATTTGAAGACTCTAGCTAGAAAGATGAATTATATAGAATTTTATAACTTAATTTAGATTTTCGTTTTTAATCGATAACAATAAAACGATAAAAGTTATCGAATTTCTGAAACAAACTCGATCTTTTCGTGCTATACAGGAACCTACATAAAAAATTTCAAGTCTCTAGCTCTTGTAGGTTCTGAGAACGACGCGTTCATACATACGGACAGACGGACAGACGGACAGACGGACATGGCTATATCAACTCGGCTTGTCATCCTGATCAAGAATATATATACTTTATGGGGTCTGCCACGCCTCCTTCTGCCTGTTACATACATTTCAACAAAAACATTATACCCTGATTTCCCATTTTCAATGGGCTCAGGGTATAAAAAAAAAAGAAAGAAAATAAAATGAGAAAAATCTAAAAAGGAAGACAGCAAAAAGAGGCAAAAGGGAAAACAAAAAAGGAAAACATTTCTGAAAGAGCAGGCAAACTGATGATTTTATCACGGCCAGCATTTTTTCAGCTTGAGCTGTGGCATTGCCCTTTTATTCAATTTGCGCGCTTCATTCAAATAGTACGCCAGCAACTTTTGGCCGGGTTTGAACTTTTGGCATTGTTCTCCAGTCAGCGGAACAGTCGTCGCTGGCTGGCTCCATGAAAGGAGCCACTAAATCGACGGCTATTTGGGCAGCCTTTGCTCAAGCTCATTAATCTGGTGTGCGATAAATAAAATCAAAGCAAATCATGGGGCCTTTATATGCCGCTACGAGTATATGATGAATGAAATCTGCGTCAGTTTCCTTAAAATAATTTATATTGATCGAAGCAACTCTTTTCCAATTATTCAGTAAAAATCTCAAGCTTCTCATGGCGCTAGTATATCATGATTTATCCATTAACACTCCGCTTAAGCTAGTAGTGAGTCTACTGAAAGAAATCGGCAGAGGCACCGACTTCGGCAAGCTGGTCAACTGCTTCAGCGGCAGCACCGGATTTCCAGCCCACGTTTGCACCACGATCGTTCAGGATGCCCTCAAATGTGGCATGAGAAGTAAGGCGATTAAGAAAGTGCGATCATATTACTATATCACACCGCCTCGTCAAGTGTGCAGACCAAGGGCATTCCAAAAATTCATTGACTTCCTTAGCAAGGTGAAATTCAAGCGGAAGCCAAAAAGGACCAAATCTAGACCATGCAGGCCGAAGCCAACTTCAGGCAGATATAATTAATTCATAATTCTAGGAGTATCAGCTGGAGTGTGCCGGGAGTGCAGCGCAAACACTTTATTAAAATTAAAATTTATCTAAATTGCGGCGGCAAGCCATTTTGGCCGCAAAGTACTTAAACAACTTCGTCGACTCTTGTGGAGATGATGCTGGCCACAGAATGAGGGAATGGTGCGGGGAGGGGACGTGGCGATGAAAGCAGAGAGCCCTGCAGGGGTTGCTTTGATTGTTGTTGTTGAGTGAGTTTTATAACTGAACGCTGCCAGTCAGGCTGTCAGTCTGGCAGTCCTCTGCTCAGCTAGTCAGCTAGTCAGCCAAGTGTCGGGATCGCCTTGTCGGCTGCCTGCTTAGTGCTTTGCTCTAGAAATTGAAAGCTTTCCGCTGCCACTGCCTTTGGCGAAGAGAGAGAGAGAGAGAGAGAGAGAGAGAGAGATAGAGAGCTGCCAAGTGGCATGCAACACCTTGCTGCTTTCAATGTATCTACCATGTTGATTTATTATTTTTGACAGTCGTTTCTTTTGGCGTGGGCATTGCCTGCACTTCAATTTAAACATTGTGTGTTCGCTCGTGTGTGTGTGTGCGTGGGCATTGGAGTGGGTGTGCGTGAGGGAGTGTGCATTATAAGTGTGCGGTTAGCTGGCAGGCGTTGCAGCTCGTGCACAATTTGTCATTTCCTTAGCATGTTTTGCAGCTCACGCCACTTCACGTTTTTATTTCATTTATTTATTTTACAATTAGACAAAGTGAAGTGCGGCTCAAGCCAGACACAGAGACAGAGAGTGGCAGAAGGGGGTTGCCGCTCTTAAGAAACACAAAGATAGAGAGAGAGAGAGAGAGAGAGAGAGAGAGAGAGAGAGAGAGAGAGAGGTGGTGAAAAGAGGGGTTGTCACCGTGTAATGGCAGCACGCCAACACTGGACGCCTTAAATCTCGAGCTTATGCCCAGAAATGCTTAAAATCCACATTAAGGCGCACTTAAGACCATCTGTAAGAAGATACACAATCATTCGCATAGATACAAATACCTCCATTCCAAGGCGGCAGCGACAGAAAGCAATAATCATAAAAGTAGCCCGCACGCCCAGCTGCCTGTCAGCCTAGACTACCTTTGGCGCAAACTTTTCGCATCTGGGTGCCGGTGTGCCACGGCTGGCACGGCTGCGCCCGCCTGGCCGCGTCTGGCCCTGCTGCGTGGGCTGTGCCAAAACAAATGGCAAATGGTCCTGGCGATGGAACACTTAAGCGCAAGGTAAGTGAAAACTCAAATAAAAAACGCTCCAGCACCAGAAAAGTTTTACAATGCCGCACGATACGGACATCGGCGCTGCAAGTTACTAAAAGTAACTTCAAGGCTATTTTTGGGCCAATGCGAGCCTTGGTTATTTTCAGCGCCAAAGACGGTGGCAGATTCAATAAACAGTTTGTTGTCAGCCCTCTTAAAGCCCAACTTGAATAACTGATATGCGGGCTTTAAGCTTCTTTGCTCTGGCAACGCCTGTGGCTATGCAGTGGTTTATTTATCGTGAGGCCGCAGCTCTTTGAAGTCGCCCCATCCGCGCTGCGATTGCATTCGGCCAACGGCTCGACAATTGTTATGGTCTATTGGCGCATTGTAATCACGAGCCTGCACTTTCGTCTATAAAGCTCCCTTTCCCCTAAGACTCGACTGCATCTGAAATCGCTGCCTTTGTTGTTTAGTACCGAAAGTGCGACCCAATATGACGAGATGCCAGTAATCCAGCCCCAAAGAGTTTGCCACTGTAATTATTGCTGCGCTATTGTGTTGAATAATTGAGCTGCGACCCAATCAAAGCTCTAATAATTACATTTCAGTTATGCAAGCATCAATAGAGTCCACTGTATTAGACTATACCCTGCATTAACGATATACGTACATATATTTATCTATAAGTCAATAGCGTAGAGCTCGCAGTTATATTTAATTTACCACCTCGTGGATGGATACCAATATACTCTCCAATAAAAGTTTAAGTGAATGTTGATTCGGGCAGAGCGAATTGCTGATAATCAGAAACATTCATCGATAAGGGTCACAAACCACAAGCCTTTTTTGTCAACTGTACTTCAGCTCGCTCTTAATTAGTTGTTGCATTCATCACAGTTGCTGCTGCCCCCAAAAACTCGCACAGTAATTACTTGTAATTACATGTGTGCGAATATTATAAACTTAATTAGTGAATTCCTGTATGTCTGCTAATTGTGTAGCATTTGTGTGTGTGTGTGTGTGTGTGTATGTGTGTGTTTTTTTCTTGTTTTTTGTCGAGTCTTGGTCAATTTTTGTGGTCATTAAAACAACTACTCGTAATTGACAGGCATTGCTATCGAGCGAAAACTGAATTAATAGATGTGCGGAGATAGCACAGAGAAGGGGGCAGAGGCTGAACATTATTTGATTTCCGTGTCATTGTTTAATTTACAGTCGCCGGGTATCATTAAAGTTTGCATGCTCTTTAATTAGGCTAAAAACTAATGAGCCTAGTAGTTTCTGCAATGCAGAAAATGTTTGCTTAATTCATTTGACCTAGCTGGTCAAATATTTGAATGAAAAAATGTTTGACATTTGCATGAGGAACATCAGCATATTTGCTGCCCTGCGGCGGCAACATTGTTACAAGTGCAACTGCTGACAAAATATCATTTTATTTGATTTACAATAAATTCTTGAATAACATGTGCAAGTCAGACCAAAGAGATAGACTTAAATAATATGTGTATGGACAGCAAAAATGGATTCAAAAAGCACAATTCAAATAATTCAAGCAATTAAATTTGCATCAATGCTAAAAATTAAATTTATTTTGCCTCCAACTATGCAAAGCACTCTATATGGATGTTTATTAAGCTCATTTAATGCAGATGCATGTTAATATATGCACATTGTCATGCGTGTGAGTGTGAGTGTGTGTGTGTGTGTGTGTGTGTGTGTGTGGATACATACAGCCAGTGAACACAGTAGCAACAGTAACATCGGCATCATAACTGCAAATATCGTATATCTTAGCTACTCTGTTACATCATAATTTTACCTGTATGAGAGCGGAACTGTAAATATCCTATAGGATTGCATGCTCAATATAGTATATCGCATATCCTTCGCTAAATCAAACTTGGATTTGTAACAGAGAGAGAGAGAGAGAGAGAGAGAGAGAGAGAGAGAGAGAGAGAGAGAAAGAGAGAGAGAGAGAGAGAGATAGTGTGTGTGTATGGGTGTGTGTGTGCAAGTAGCAAGCCAATACAGTATTGAGCCTACAACAGAACTACGAATCCTGCTATATCCTGCTCAGCATTATATATCTTTTGATAAACCCTTATTAAACATATATGTGTGAGTGTGTGTTTATTTGGGTCCATATAACAGACGAATACAATAATATACCTGCACTAGGACTTCCAATATGGTATGTTATATTCTCAATATCGTATATCTTTCCCTAATTTCTTGTGTGTGTGCAAAACTATGAATATCGTCTACCCTCTTCAATAGACTATATCGTATACCCTTCAATATTTCACATATAACACGAGAACACAGGAACTACAAATATCGTATTTTGTGATATACTGATTATTCTATATCTTATAGTCTCTGTTACATTCTCAATTCATTGCTTGACTGTGGAGCACTTCCTAACCTTGACTGCCATTAATTTGAATAAGGAAAGCTCGTTCGTGTGTCCTCTATTATTCCATTGAAATCCATTAATAACTGCTAAGTACCTCAGCTAGACAATTAGGTCGTTGACGTTGTGGAAATATTAATTACCAAACAATGATGGGAAGCGAGCAGAACTTGAGCTGTGAATAGCAGTGAAAATGTGGCAGAAGAAACTGACATGATTATCAGCTCCGATGTGGGTAAGTGTGGGAGGAGGTCACACACACACTCAGCCGTTCACGGATGGCCTAGCATGGAGACGTCAACAGCAACAACAACGAGTAGCAAGAACAGCATCCCGCAAGGGCGGCCACAATGCCGCTACTTAAGCTGCTTTACGTGCGCAGAGGACACACACGCAAATAACTGCGGGGTAGCTTTTAATTATCTCGTTATTTTTTAATTTCCAGCATTTCACTGATTTCATTTTGAGCACATTGAGCGAGGCGGACGAGAGTCTCTGGGCTGTGGGTGTGTGAGCGTGTGGGCGTGTGTACGATTGTCCTGAATGTCGCTGATGCCAAAAGCCTTTTTGTCACCACCCGCGGAGATGGCAACTTGAAGCCAGTTGACGCCAATTGAATGCGGAGTCTGATGCATTAAGCTGAATTGCAGCAATTTTAAGATGTGACCCATTGTTAGCTGGCCACACAATTAACTTTACCTTTACCTTCAGCTCTGTCTTTAATGGCTGCGCACAAATTGTTAACGCTCTAATGACTCGACTTTAAAGCCCCACAATAGCGCCAGTGTAAAGTGAGACGAAAAACAATTAACTCGTCTGCCCCTAAAACCCGCACGTCAACATCAAATTAGTTTGTGGATTAACACGTTTTTTACATGTCCCGACGGGGCACAGGAGAGAGGAGGTCGCAAGCGTGAGGGATCCAATGCTTAATTACGCATACGACACGATGACGAGCAGTTCTCCAGGTTATTAGTGAAAACCCTCTGCTCACTCAGTTGGGCATGAAATGAACTCTTAGTTAACAATTATTTTTAAAGCACGCCTTTTATTTCTGGCCATGGCCATGGCCCTGGTGATGGCCGAAAATGTCTGTGCTCCCCGACCATCCACCTGTCTATTATTAACAGCTGAAACTAACATATATTAAATTTCTCATTAGTCCCTTTTGCAGGTACTCCCTTCTGCGTGACTCGCTACGGAGTGCAGGGATTATGGGAACATTTAAATAAAGTTTTGTACGCATTGTGAGAGTTTTGCAGTCGAGCTACAAATAGGCTTCATTGCGCCATTGTCATGTCCTCGGCGCGCAGCTCGCTGCCAATATATCTTTAAGCTCAAATCAGTGGGAGAATGAACGTATTGTCTGCCTCAGAATTTAATGCTTACGTGACCGACTCGCCTGAAATGTGGAGCCTTCGTCTAGCGTATCGGAGGGGATAAGAAAAACTGTTGCAATGTATTGGAGCACATGAACGCATCGATTGCGAGCAAAGCTCATAAATAAACGCGGAGAAACCTTGTCTTGCCTTACAATAAAAGTTGCTGTTTCAAAATAAAATTTAAAAAAAAATTGCAAGAGAAAATGCAATAAAATTGCAATGCATTGAAGAAAATCTTTTGCTGATTTACCCGCTGAGCCGCGAGTGCAGCAGCCAGCCACTAATAAAAGTTTCTGCAGTTCGTTCCCGTTGATGTTTGTTGAGCGGCAATACTTTCAATGTGGTTGAGCACACACACACAGACACACACAAACACATACAAACACACTCATACACACACTCTCCCAAATGCCGGTCAGCGGAGAAAATTTTTGGCTTTTGTGGAATTTCAACAGCAAATGGCTATCAACCACAGGGCAGCCAGCATCCGGCATCATCCAACTTGCCGGCACACGTACGCCCGGGAAAAACTTAATTTGGCCAACACTTTAATAATGAGATTTGTATTGAAGCGCCGCTGATTGACTGTTTGCGGCTATAGTTTCATCTAAACTTGGCTTATTCGCCCAGTTATTTGATACCAATAAAACTTATGAGATCCGTAGGACTTCTTTTTGAAAAACGTGACTTACCTTGAATGTATAGTAATTTTTAAACTCTGAGTAACAGTTCCTGATCAGTTATTCAAGTTGAACAGTATATATATATATATATATATATATATATATATATATATATATATATATATATATATATATATACATATTACATCGTATTGCCTACGCAGCTATGAAATCACCTTGTTTGCTTCTTAATTTATTATATTCTTATAATTGCAAGGGAAATAGTATTCTCTTTATAAAATCATAAAATTACTGACAAATAAAACCACTTGCGTGGCGCCATCTAGCGGTAGGTTTTGCAAACTTGCACACAGTGCTGCCACATCGGCAATAAGACGTCCATATGCAAGCAGCGTAGCATCAAGCAGTGCAACTGTAGTCGGTAATCGAGCAGTTCAACTGGAGTCGTTGAGCAAGCAGTGCAACGGTTTGAATTTGTAAATTAATTTAATTCAATAACGACTAAATAAGGCAACAACAATTATGATAGTTACTGTCACATTTTTATTATTATAATTCGTATATTATATTGTAAACCAATTGGGATATATAGGATAATATATATGTAACCTAAGGGCTACCTAGCTAAATAGATATACATATATAGCTTGAGAAAGCTGTACCCTAATAGATATATACATACTCTTAATAATCAGCTCATTATGTTTAAAATGAATAGCAATCAAAACATCAATAGAAATTATTAAATCAGTCATGCAGAAATACTACATAAATAAAGCAGTTCAAAGTTCAGTTCTGGGGTCAGTTGCCGACATCTTTTAGCTACCTGAAGCTATAAGCGATATGTAAAACACAAGATTATTTGAATACAAATAATAAATTGTAAAGAATGAAACATTTCAGTCAGAGACAACAACTTTGTTTATTATTTCACACTCACGCTTTATTGAGCTAGCGAGATTTATGGGCAAGGAAAAAGGAAACCCTATAAGTTGAACAAGCTTTGCTTATATTTCCTGCTCTAAGTCCGCAGCGACTTCTACAGTTGTCACGAAAGAAACGCAATTAAACTGGATAAGCGACATCCAGCCTGAGCACCGCTGAGAAAACCACTCAAGAAAGTGGCTGCCACTGCTGCCAGCGGAAGTAAGTTTTGTTTGCTCGCTGGCAAGCACATATTCAATTAGGTGTTTGTTGCTGAGACAAATTGATTAATTTGCCAGCTGAAACCCAAAGCTTCCCTGACAACAGGCGAATAATATAAATACACTAAGAACTCTGCACTGCGGCAACAGTCGGTGTAGAACCAGTTTTCAGCAAACAAACCCGCCGCCAACGCCGAATTTTCGATCTGCCAACGAGCCCACGTACGCGCTTAAGCCCACCAAACGTTTCCAGATCTTAAGATCAACTACCGGTGAGTGTCGAGTACCATTGCTGTGTACGTCACCAGAGCAATTAGCCAAAGCAAAAAGCTGTTGTCGGCTCAAGTGTCACGCCCACTAAACGGCTGTGACGTAGCAGCTGCACCAAGCACTCACTTCACATTACTCATACGTACGGCGCGTGTTGGCAATTAGCTCGAGATAATGATAATAATAATTACAAAACTGTCTATGTTGCATACAATTAACATAACTTGATATTTTCCCACGATTTACATAACTGACTAGCTGCTAATATCTGATTTTGTTTGAGCTAGAACTGTATAAAGTGTAAACAAAACAAATTTCAAGCTGAATTCTTAATCGCGATGATTGAATACTCTTGCATCCATCATACTGAAATAATACATACATATATATATATATATATATATATATATATATATATATATATATATATATATATATATATATATATATATATATATATATAATTGATATATATATATTAAAGATCGCTTTTGACACATTTACAGAAAAAACCTTAGTTAAAATTTAGAGTGAGTTGAGAATTCTAGCAGAAGAAATTTAAAATTTAGTGCGCCGCTCGTTCGGGAGTTTGAGTGTATCAAATTTTATTGAGACTTTGGCTTAGCTGCAGTACCCTATGAAAGGGTATTGGAAGTGACGCTACCGTTGACAAGCTGCCAGACAGCGTGTAGCCGCTGGCTGGCAGTCGTGCTAAACCAGTCGCTGGCATCGTGTCCGGTTGGAACAAAAGAATTTCACGCATTTTATTGGGGCGTAACTTATTTTTATTGTTGCTCCGGCTGGCGCCAGCGCCCGCTGGCATCTGGACTAGCCTGCCCAACTCTGTTCTACGTTGTATGCTTTAAGCTGCAGTCATTAATTAATGAGCGATCGGTCGATCGCCCAACAACTTGCCCGCACTCGATTTGCATTAAATGCAGTTTTTAGCATATGACAGCGGCTGCAGTTGGGCTCTGTACGTTTCCATGACACTTCCTGCTGTTACTTTCCGTGCGATTCTCTCAGCTTTCTTTCCCAAAGTCGGTGAAGTTTTTTTTTCACTATTTGTTCTTGAAACTGGGGATTTTTGTGCCAACTAATCCAAGTATTTAAATATTTAGTTGAATGTTTACTTTTATCGCTTGATTTCGAATCGATACGACATTTCGACGCATTTTATTTTCTAGTTTATCGTGTTAAATAGTTTAGAACGCACTTCTATAAGCACTCTAAATCACTCTATAAGTTCCCATTAGAATTTATTTTTCTTAACTGCCCATTTACGAATTCCAATGTTAGCCGATAAATATCTTGCTCGTTATAATCATTGTTATTAAAATGTCTCTTAATCTGTTGATCAATTGATTAACAAACGTCCACGCGACTACTGTAGATAAGGTTCTGCTGGTTCCTGGCTCTGTGTATTCTAATACACATATCATTTGCATACAGAACATCAGACAAATTGGCATTTTATTGAACTTGTATTGAGTTTGAGTTTTTTCTTCTACTTTTTGTTTGAATATCTTACGTACGGCGAGCTCTGTGAGACCGGCTTAAAGCGTAGTTGTTGCCGTTGCCGTTGCTGTTGTTGTTGCTGGCAACGTTTCAGACTTCTTGACGTTGCGAGCTTTCGCATCTGTGTTTGGGTCGCCTATAAAATAAGAAGAGACAAACGTGCGTTTAATTATTTCAACATCGCACTTGGCGCGCAACGGTCGCACCGCTGTACTCTACCATATATACATATATATCGATTTATATATATTTAACTATTTGCCTGACATAGATCTTGACCTTTATCAGAAATCATGTGCACCAACAAGACCCTACTGCTCATTAGCTTTGCGCTGGCCGCTCTGTGCCTGCTGCAATTCGGAGAGGCGCTGCCGTCTATCGGGCATTATGGCAAGCGATTTGGTAAGTCGTGACAACCTGGGGGAGTCACACTTATGTTAATTCATCTTTTTGACTTACAGATCCCATGGGAGGCATTGACTTCATACAGATTTGCCTCAACAACTGCGCCCAGTGCAAGAAAATGTTCGGGGACTATTTCCAGGGCCAGACCTGCGCCGAGTCCTGTCTGAAGTTCAAAGGCAAAGCCATTCCCGATTGCGAAGACATTGGCTCGATAGCGCCCTTTCTTAACGCGCTTGAGTAGAGCTTTCAAAGATGGCTCTGCCCCGTATTAACAGTTTAAATATGTATATGTGTGTGTGTGTTTATTTATCGCCTGTGACTCACACGCGTATTTGGGTCAATGCGATGCGATGCGATGCTTAACACGATCTTGGCTGATGACTACCATGACGACGACGACGACACTGAAACTGGCGCTTACTATACGATTAAATGGCTTTAACTACAATGCTTACCTAGAGGTTCCGGCAGAGCTCAACGTGGCCTTGCCACACAACCCGTAACCAAAGAAGTTCCTATAGCACCTACTTATATAATATGTACTTATATTAGTCTTAATATTAACCAGCATTAAACAATTACAAGAATTTGAACAAATATTAACTCTGTTTTTATTTTATTTAAATCTTAGATTTTGCATATACAAAACTTACAAACGAAATATTCGTATTACATAAGGCCTTGCGTGGTGAAACGACCTTATTCTTTTCTTTTCTTTTCTTTTCTTTTCACTTACCCTGTATTTTTGCTATTTTTTAAAATAATACATATATACAAAAATGTATGGATAATGCATGGAAATGTTGGAAATCCCTATAGAAAATGGCAGTGTGAACCTACAACTGACTGGCTTTAGGATGCATCAGAGCGAGAGTTGCGTTGCAGCGGGAGAGGAGACTAGTAAAAGAAACTAAGCGGAAGAGCTGAAGAGTAGAGTTGAAAACTAAATGCTGAAGATATGTGGGTTTTCTTCTTGCCAAAGTTATAGAGGTACGTCCAAAATGTGGTGTGGAAATGTATTGTGTGATGTTTACTTTCTAAAGTTGAGCAGCGTTTCGGGTATTTCGTTGATGTAGTTCTAAAAGTAAAAGATACACACATTGCTTAATATATTTATTTGAATAAACTAAATGTGTCTGACTTACATAGACAGACGGATCCAGGCCATGGCTGCCGAAGTCAGCCCACTTGCTCAAATCAATGGAGGGTATAATGCCGCTCTTGCAAGGCACTCGAGGATTGCTGGGGATTAAACAAAAGTCAGATCAGATCATATCGCCAAGTCCGTATTATTAACGTACATTTCATGATCGGGCAGAACCATGGGGTAGATTTGCACGGTGTCAATTAGGTCGGTATTGTCGCAAATCAAGCGAGAGAGTTTGGCCTTGCGAATTTCTTGCAGCTGTTCGGGCGTAAAGGACGATGGTTGGTTAGGCAGCTCGTACCAGAAGCGATCGCCGCGACGCAAGTAGCTCATCTGTGTGGCGATGACACAAGCAAAGGTGGGTCCCAGCATGGAGCCAGGCAGCGACTTCTCCGACACGCCACCAGACCACAAATCAATGTCAGCAGGATGTCTAGGGAAGCAGAGTAAATGATTCACGTGCAAAGCCCGGCAATGTAATCAATTACTCACTCGAATATGCTGCCGTAACGTAGTACAGTCTCATTCGGCATGGAGCCGTACATCTCATCCCACGTATTCGATGTGGGCAGACCGCAGAACTTGCGGAACTCCATGTAGCCGGGTATGCCGAATTCGCGTCCGCGCTGCATGTTGAATGATACCAAGTCCATGCCGAAGCGCGCGCCCTCCTTCTTGAAAAGATGATTGGTGACCTCTTGGGTGATGGAGTCGTCCATGGCTTGTGCCACCTGATTCATCAGGCCCATAAAGTACTCGTCCAGGACGCCAGCTCTATACAAGTCGTATGGACGTCGAATCAGGTCAGACAATCGTTTCGAGGCGATGAACTTGTGAGCCTTGGACCAGCGCTCCACTGCGGTGGGCAGCAGTGAGTGCCCGAAGCGGAAAGCTGCGCCAGCGAACGAGTCAATGATGCCTGGATTGACGTTCGGATCATAGCCGTCCCAGTAGCCATCCTTCTGCAATACAAGGCCAAACTTCTCCATCACTTCTTTGCCCAGGAGAATGGGCAAGAACTCATTGAATGTGACGTGCTGTACGATGGCAATGTTGATGCGGCGCGCCTCCTGGAACAGCGTCTCGTCGTCCCAGTGGTGGTTGATATGAGCCAGGCCCGTGGCCAGGCGATTGTGCTCCCTTGCCATTAGGGTGTGCATGCAGGTCAGCACCAACTGCTCATTTACTCGGATCTCGCCACCCTCGAAGCAGTACATGCTCTTGTTGGGTCGAGTGCATCCCTCGTCGGGTATGTCCAGTTTGAGTGGCAGCAAATCCTTCAAGCCGTACTCCTGGAAAACAGGATTCATACGCATCAGACCACCATAGCCTGTACGCAGCTTGCGGGCAAACGACTCCTTCACGCCATAAACAGTGTTGGCATCAATCACACCAGTCAACGTATTAAACTGCTGACGGGAGCCTGAAATGGAGGGTATGAGTATGCGATATCATCAAATACCAATCCGTCACTTACCCAAGCGACAGCCGGGTCTCGGCGATGGGAAGCCGCGCACGAAGTCAATGCATTTGACATTAAAGAGACGATAGAAGTAGTCGTCGTCTGGGATGCGTATCTCGTTGCAGTATGGATGCTTCTTGTGCAGCGGCCGCTTGCAGCACTCCTCCGGGTCGTTGCGATTGATGGGATCTGTAACCAGAGGTAAGGGTTCTACTCAACTCAATTCAATGCGCACAGTTGCTCGACCTACCCAGAGGCGTGCCAGTCAGCGTAAAGTCGTGATCCATGAACTGGCCCCAGGCAATGACCATAACGGTGCCTGCGTGATCATGATACCCGTCGTCTGGGTGCATTGTGCGCGAGACCACACGTGAGTAGGGCAAATCGCGACCGGTTACCGAAATGCGCGGCGCGTTGATGCCGTCCGCGTAGAGCGGACCGATTAGACGCTGGAATGGCGAGTTGGCAGCGCCCCAGGTGGGATGCTCAATATTGTTGCACAGTCCGTCGAAGCGGCGATATTTGCCCGGTCGGCACTCGACGCCCGCAAAGAACGGCGGGCAGACCTCGCGAATCAGTGTCTTCGAGGTATCTATGGTGGGCAGACCCTTCTCGATTTCCTCATAGGAAAGGCCATAGCTGCAAGAGAAAACAGTTAATTAGTTGCCTGCCAACTATGGCTAAATGCTGACAAATTATAGCTAACTATATCTGTATTGCTGCGGATATCGCCCAACTTGGCGTTTTCCTGTCACGCCAACTGCTCAGCCCGGTTGGTTCTCCTTTTAGCTGTTATTTTTCAATCTTGTCGAAAAATTGCAAAATTATCGAATTAGCCCGGCTCGTAAGCGGCGTGCAATTAACGCGCTTTTGGCCCGGCGCAGCGTGGCAGACACTGAAGTGGATATTTGAGATTTGACGTCGCCGTCAATGGCAAAAGCAAAATTTGCTTTCAATTGACGTCAGTTGCCGTTTTATTGAATCGGACGGCGAGGTCTGTGGTCCGTGAATCGAACGCGGCTTATCTTGCATCTAGTGCAGAGCAAAGTGCTGGAAAACTCAGCTGCGGCTGCAAGAAAATAAATCGCTCCCGACACTTCCTCAGGTGCAGGGGAAAGTGAGAAAAGCGGCACTGAGAAGGGCGCCAAAGGTAGGCCGCAGCTATTGTTGTTGCCTCTGGCAACAAACAACTTTACAGTCAATTGGGCTGGCAGTTAAGCAGACTGAAGGTCTATAAATTAGACCAACTGAGGAAATGGCCAGAAAAACTTGAGGCTGTTAAAAGGAAACCCCTTAGCAGAGCGTCCATAACCTTTCGAAAAAAAACATTACTGAAACTAACTGATCTCGAACTGAGTGAAAGAGATAATTACATTCAGTATCTGACGGTCTGTTGCTCAATACAAAGATAATATGTGTTGGCTATTATATGTATATGTATGTATAGGGAGCTCAGTCTAAAGCTGTTATTGGTAATTAAAAATATGTTAATTATAACCAAAACTTCAGACTTTAGACTCAGCAGTTATTTTGTTCATAAAGTTCGCAGCTGGAGCTGATGTTTTTAACACACCTTTGAGGGATTGTAAAGTGTGCAACAATTTCAAAATAAACAAATATATTTAATAAATTGATTTGAGCGTGTAATAGCCACATCTCTGCTTGACTTTTGTTTGCATAAAATCTCCATTCTAATCCTTTGGCTTATGTCATCGACTGTTAAATGACTTCGCATATATAAAACTGAGACTTTATAATCATAGGATTATACAACTACAGATGCAGCTGCAGCTGCTGCTGATGATCCTCAAAGCCAAAGCTTGCATTCATGTTAGAGCTGAGCAAAAAAAGAAAGTCTGAGTGCAACTGCGAATGGAACTGCTGTGACCAACTGACTCGGCAGCACGATTACCCACAAGCGACAGTTGGCCAACCGTAAAACAGGTAATACTTTGTTGCATCCTCAGCTGGCTTCTCGTCTCGTTTTCTTGTCGGGGGGGCAGCAGCGCGAACTCTCACTGCGACTGCCAACCCGAACAGACGCTGCACATTGCATAATCCGCGTTTGTTTACATTTCGCGCAGCGAGCACAACAAATAACTGGCAAAATTTTTATTTTTTTGGAAGCAGGTTGATAAAAAAAATGCAGTTGCGCCAGTTTGAAGACGATTGCAGTTGCCCCATCGACGGAGCCTGGCGGCGTAGCTACAGGTGGCCAAGAGGCCATCAGTCAAAGCCACCGACAGCGACGACGACAGCAAATTTGGCATTGCAATTAGCATTTGCATGTGCCAAACTTTCAAATTCATCTAAAGCTGCAGAACCTTGAGACCAGGCGCAGCGCCAATTCAGTTTAGTTCAGTTCCAGCTTTGAGCTCATACATATTTATGACTGCAGGCGGTCTGGACGGGCTTCGGCATCAGCCACAGCATCAGCATCAGCACGAGCACGACTTAAGTGCCATGTCATGCGTTATTTGGCAATCATTTATTGATGCTGTGGGCGTGGCAGGCGCAACTTTCAAATGCGTTTAGCATTTATTGCCGTAACATTTACTTACGTGCGAGCCAGCTGTATGGATATATCGAGCAGTAGCTCGCCCACGGTGGCCAGCTCCTCCGGCTTCCAATCGGACTTGGGCTCGGCCACACCTGCAAAGTGAATCAGATATATGTATATAGAAATCTGCATATGGAGTATGTGGGCATTGTTTAAGTGCATAGTCTTTCTCTCTCTCTCTCTCTCTCTATCTACTTACGTATACGCTTGCGGGCATCTGCGTACGCCGCATTGATGGCATCGTAGGTAATGCAAGTGCCCGCGCCACTGTTGTAGGGGTTTCTGCAATGACAAAGGCAATGCCGAACAATTCGATTATTATGTGCTATTGACAATATCAAGCAATTTGTCGCTATCACATGCTAACCACTCACAGAATACACTCAACCACCACCACCGCCAGCACCAGCACCACGCCCGCGCTGTCTGCACTTGGTCTGATAATCGAGTTATTGACAGGCCACCGAGCAGCCAGGAGGCGGCTAGACAAACAGGAAACGGAAACGTCGGGCACAGTTGACTACGTGACTTGGCCGAGGCAACATGGAACAATCTCGCAGCCAGCTAAAGCGCATATTGAGGACTCAACACACAGCAGACTCGCGTGCAACAATGCAGCAGCTGATGCACCAGCACTGCCCAACATCTGTCTACGTCAAGAAGCTGGTCAAGCTGACCAAAACCTTGTTAATGTGTGTTTTGGCCATACAATTCTTGAATTACTGCCAAACGGAGCTGCTGGGCCAGGTGATATTTATGAGACACTTAAGATATTCATATATGTAGTATGTATAATATATTCATAGGACTGTGCTCTTACGCTGCCACGCCCTCTACGCTATGCGCTGCGGCCGCCCGAGCGCTGTGACTTTTGCGCGAATATTCAAAGCGTGCCTCGCGTCAGCAACCTGACTCCAAGCCGATTCGAGGCGGAGTACGCATACAGTGGTGCGCCCGTCATAGTGACCGATGCCATGCAGAACTGGACAGCAACAACGGTGAGTTGGCTAATCGTAATCAAAGGATTTTGGCTTACACATATTTTGATTAGCTCTTTGATTACTGGTACTTTCGGGATGTTTATCGGAAGGCTAAGCGCAAGCAGCGCATACGCGACTGCCAGTTTCTGCCCTACCAGACGGGATTTCGCGATATTTACGAGGCTTTGGACATGACGCAGACGCGCGTTAAACTGGAGGCGAATGAGTCCCCGTGGTACTTCGGCTGGAGCAACTGTCATGCGGAGACAGCCGAGGAGTTTCGTCGACACTATGGCAGGCCCTATTTCCTACCCAAGCGCTCGGAGAACAATGCAGTCGATTGGTTTTTTATTGGCACCGCGGGGCTGGGGGCCCAAATGCATGTGAGTAAACGAGCGTAAGGATTCACTGTGATTCCTCATTCCTGTGACTCCTCCTTCGTTCTTGGCAGATTGACAATGTGCGTTTGCCGTCGTGGCAGGCTCAGCTGGCAGGCAACAAGCGCTGGCTGCTGGTGCCCCCGCCCGAATGCTACTTCCGATGCAAGCGCTTCGATGTGCTCGTACAACAGGGAGATATAAGTAAGTTCTTGGTACAGTTATCCAAAATCCAGATGATTAACTCAAGTTTATCTTTCCAGTCGTTCTCGATACGAACAAATGGTATCATCAGACATTTGTGCAGCCCGGCGCCATCAGCCTAACCATTGGCGCCGAATATGACTAGCTCGAGCTGCTCCAAACAGGAAACAAAGTGCAGCAACAGATAGTGCATCTTGGGGCATAAATAAATAAACAAACTTTAACTCTAACTGTAACTGTAACAGTAACTGTAACAACTTAACTTAACATTTAACATTGCATTTGCGTTTGTAGCCGGTTTGTTAATTAAATGCCAAAACACGCAAATTTCTCGTCGCGCGAGTTGCTCGCAAAAGGCCCCCCTCGAAAAAAGGGGCACAGCGACTTCCTCAAATGGAGCGACATGTAAAACGCGTGTCAGGTGACAACGATACATGTTAACAATGCGTAAGTATTAAATAATTACAACAACAACAACAACAGCAGCAGCAGCAACAGCAACACAAATGCAACACTCGCCGTAGCACCCAAGACATTGCCCAAACACGCAATGCAAAATCCATTTAAGCAATAGACGACATTCTTCGCGAACTTGCATCCATATTTCGTGTGCAACATTTGCAACTGAGGAGTCTAATGATACTTACCCAAGATATGTAACACGTACCATGGGAAGAGAGACGGCCTCAGAGCTACACTATTCATGCCACTACCTGATGGTTGAGATTGTATGTAGTATTATGTTAGGTATATTTGAACACCGTCTTCGCAAGTCTTGAATAGTCAACTTTAAAATGCGTTTAGTAATGTATATGAATAAATAATTTATATAAATTATAGTCAATCAAAGATAAGATACATTTCTATCTTCTAGATACATTTCTATCTTCCAGTGTATTATCCAGCGGATTATCTAGTAAATCCTTACATATATTTTCTGTTTAATGGCTTTTTCTCAAATTTCAAATTTCATTAAATCTCCTCTCCGAGATTGTTATAAATTCATATTTATTTATGAAATATAAGCTTCAGTTAACGCATTTACTATATAAAACCAACTTTCTGTATATCTCGCTTAGTTGGGGTGCCCGCTCCGCCGCACAGCCTCGATGTTAAATTGTATTTTTTGGGGGGGAAAATTTGTCAAATGCGAAATAGCGGCTGGCACTTAACTGGTCCGGCAGTTAATTTAAAAATTTATTGCTGATGGAAAGTTCAATGTGCGCATTGGACTGAGCTGGCGGGCAGTTCGAGGTAAAGTTTTGGGCCAGCTAGAAAGTTGCTTGCATGCGGCACGCACTGGAACGACGTTGCGTTGCGGCTGAGACTTGCTATCCTGATTGGGTGGCTGAGGCACAATGAATGTGCCTCTTGTTGCACTGCGAAATGAATTCGCGTCTGCAGGTGCGCGAACGAATGCTTCCTGCTGAAAGTGAAACTGTATTTGGTTGCCCGAGCCGGCGTGGCGTGGCGTGGCGTGCCGTATGCGTAATATTGCGAGTTGTGAGTAATTGCAAAAGCGTGTCGTAAAACGATAGGCACACCATCCGAATATCAGTTATCTCTGAACGCGTAAGATTTTTGGGGCCTTGTGGCAACGGCAGCAGAGACGATCGTCGGCACTTCCACGCTTACGCAGACAGACGTGCAGCAGTGAAATATTGGAGGAAACTGAATAGCTGAGTTGGAGTATCAACAGCAGCAGCAGCAAGGAAAGTGTCCCGGGTCGGGAAACCTGTATTTATCAGTTAAGTAGGTTGTTGTGACTGCAACTGTGGACTGAATATTCGCCGGCCACAGCAAAGTTCAATAGCCAAAGCGAAGCCGAATAGTAGCCAAGTCACGTTTTGCGCCAAGCAACCTCAAATTAGCCCAACTCTCTGCTGACCCCTATATAAATTTGCAACGGCCAGATCGTGCGACATTTCAAATTGCAGCTATCTGTGGCAGAGCCGCAGTTTTTGTGGCGCATGGTCAAAGTTCAGGCATTGTCTCTGCCACTTTTTTCAAAGTCACATTTCGAAATCGTTTTCCGAATGCAGTTAGCCATCAATAGAAGAACAGCAGCAGCTGTTGTTGGAGCTGCTGCTGCCGCTGTGCCGCGAAACAGGTGCTTTTGGCGGCATAAGTGTTGCAACGCCATTTATTTGTATAGCTGTCGTCGCTCATTTTGTTCGTCTTTGTTGCTAGCTTGCTGCAGCTGTTGTGTGCGGTTTTTGCCAACAAATCTGTGGCGGCCTGTCAAGTGCCGTCAAGCAGACGCGCTCGCATCACATGACTCTGTCTTCGCTCACAGCCGAAGTCGAGGTCAATAACTTGGCTACACAACAGAAGCCCACAAGTGCAGCATTTAATTCTGACAATATGAAATTAGTGTATTGACAACAGCATTAAAGAAACTTTTATTCACCATAGACAAAACCCAAAATGGCACAGGTCCCATATGTTTCATTTAATATTGTGTGAATCGCATCTGCTACATTGTTTTCTCCCGCATTCTATATGGGTTCTAGACCTGTTGAAGTGTATATAAGCCGCACTCGAGCCCAGTTGAGGTATAGAAGTACTTTACTCTTCTGTTACTGTTTTCATCATGAGATCTCTGAGCCTTCTTCTCCTGTTCGCCGTTAGCATCTGTGTGATTTCCAGTGCCTACAGTAGCCGAGTAAGACCAACATGCCGAACGGCATGTCCCAGGATCTACGATCCCGTTTGCGGCACCTGGAAACGCGGTCGCGTTTTCAGTAAGTGCACCTTCAGCAATAAGTGCGAGTTGATCAAACAGAGATGCACCAGAAATCAAAGTAAGCTATATACATATATATATTAGTCAATATTGACATTTACTAACTGATTATTAAACTTTCATTCAGATTGGACTCTTACCAACAAGGGTGAATGCAACAAGAACACAAGTGATTGCTTGATGATTTTGAAGTCTCCCTAAGAAACTATTAGAAACTCATTGCAACAAATATTTTGGAATCTGGATCTTTTTGCATGTAATATACAATTTTTTTTGAAAATAAATGCATTTATTAAAGCATATTTTACTGCATGTCTTCCTTCTTGTCTTGGAAGCCTTTTACTTGGCAAAATGTTGAGGCCCATGAATAGTCTTCACCAAAATCAATGTGCGAAATGTTCTGGCTCTGTCTAGTTGTTCCACCCTATCCATTCGTCGATCATTTAGAGTGAATTCCGCATTCTCGAAATGCAGATAAATTCAAGATTTAATTTGTTTTTTTATGCCAAGATGCCCCTATTTTAAGTAATCAGAAATGCCTTTTCATTTCACTTTCTAAGTCTTATATCAAGGTCTAAGCATTTCCAATAAAATAGTTAGCCACAAGTCTTAGTATGTTAGACATATGTCTATGTGACTGAGTTCTTATAGGGCTGAGGGTAGTCTACCATTTAAAATATAGCTGTTAAGTGCATTCTGGCAGTGGCTGCTGCTAATATAGCTGTTTGGGCAGACAGGCCTAAGCTGGTCCTGCCCCACAGCGGATCCAATCACTCAGCAGCCGTAGACTACGCTGCGGTTGCCCGCTGTGTTGTGTGCTCTATTCAGGTGCGAGTACGTCAGGCCTAGACACGAGTTGAAGACTCGCTCCCAGGCGTGCAACCGTTGCCCATTTGGCAAGACAAACAGTTTCAACACGCCGCCACGTTGTCGTCGCTGCTACTGCTGCTGCTGCTGCTGTTAATGATTAGCTCAAAGCCGACTGTCGCTGTCATTGTCGTTGTCGTTGTCGTAGGTGTAGAGTATCGACAGGCCGTGCATGTTGCCCCTGTTGTAGCAGCACCCAAGATTTATGACTGGCGGTTAGGCTTTTTGCCATATTCGTGTCAACGTTCAAATATTTGCTCGCAAACGTAGCCCAGAATGCCACTTGAGCATTTTCTATTTGTACTTACAGTGTGCCGCGAAACAAATTTACATTGTAGTCATAGACAGAGGAGCGACCCGGTCCGGCCAACAGCAGGGCACAGTCCGAGCCATGGGGGGACTGCAGTTGTGCCCCAAATTGATGATATTGCGCCTGAGCCGCACTGAACAGGCTCACCAGAAGTATTCTGTAAATATAGACAAGAATAGGGAGTGTTCATTAAAAACTAGAAAACTTTTTTTATTAGATTTACCTTACGTCTTTAAGCAGAGAAAGTAATGCTAACTCAATTCACCTACGATATCGCGAGTAACTATTAATCCAATACGCCTGTGGCGTGGCCTATTCATTTACAGTTGGCCAGAAGCAACAGCAA
This sequence comes from Drosophila mercatorum, assembly GCA_961210405.1. Lineage (NCBI taxonomy): Eukaryota > Metazoa > Arthropoda > Insecta > Diptera > Drosophilidae > Drosophila > Drosophila mercatorum. The sequence continues at coordinate 5,174,169 of CAUIUS010000003.1, forward strand.
CAAAAAGCATTCGAATTGCTTTGGCAGTGTAGCCAATTTGAATTTCATTGTTTTTGTCAGTCGATTGTTGTGTGCCACATTTGGCGGCGTCTAGCTGCCTGACAGCTGGCAACCTTGCTTTTATTGAGTCCAATTTATGACTTGTGGCACGTGTTGATGTTATTGGCTTGTTAGCCTTTTGTCAACTCCATAGAGCCGAGCACTACAACATATTTTCGGTCAATTGTTAATGGCTTTTTGTGAGTTTCGATTACAAATGCCAGCAGCAGCAGCAGCAGTGAAAGTGCCCTGTACTGTGCCGTGTCTCATTTATGATCTATTGATGATGGAAAGAGCTGCTTAGGGCATAGCGCACTGTTTCGCTCTTCGCTCTTGTGTAAGAGCAATGAAACGCACTTAAGTCCTTTCACTTTCCATTTCGCATTCAATTTGTTACTTTGTACTGAGGCTTTCTTTCTTTCTTTCCAGTGGCCATATGAAACGGGCTACACCAAAGACACGGCAAGTGTATCTCATTTCAGAGCGGACCTCTAACGCCGCCGCCGCGTAATCTGAGCAACCTTGCCTAAGCTCGATTGCTTTGATGTTGCGAATGCTGATAATTTCTACGTTCAGGCATGAAACAAAGCTACAAATGTAAGTCTAAATAGAAAAGTTAAATTATGTGCTACACTTTAAATGAAACTTTCCTTAAACTCTAGAAACTTAATACTTCTTCAAGATTCACTAAAAAATAAAAAAAATTGCTCATAAACCAATCGATTGAATGTTAAAGAAACTTAAGGTCAAGGCATTTCTGTGTCTTATGTTTGATTTTCTTTGAATATTTAATTTCTTCATATTCTTCAGTTGATTTGCCTTTACATATTTAACCTGGCCAGCCCACATTCATTTACTTAGTTAACATTTGAGGATTGTGAGACCTCGCCTTTGCTGGCTTAAGAGTTGCAACTGCTGCGAGCGAGCTCTTCATGTCACAGCCACTCGCAATATTTTATTTGAATTACGCCCCAGTTGCAAAAAAAAAAGCATTTGAAAAGACACACAAAACAAAATGGTTCAAGGCAGCGTTTTGAAATTATAAGCCGTTAAATGCGAAAAGCGTGCAATGTTGGTAATTAAATGGTCTGTAAGTGGTTTATTTGGGCCGATTGGCTTATGAGCCGTCATGCCAAGGCAATTAGAACGCAGCAATAGGCCCAGGCGCCCACGCAGTGATTGCTTAGCCAAATTCCAATTGGACACGCCTCTCAAAATCGACTCGCTGCTGCGAGTTGATTGCATGCAGCCTGCTGCTGCGTAAGTCAATTAATTGTTGCTCGCCATTGGGGCGACAGCATTTGTGAAAGGCGTTCACGCACACACGATGGAAAAAAGACAACAAATAGCCAACGTCCTTCTGGCCGCAAGAGGCAAGAGAGGCAAAAGGCAAACAAAACGACAATATTTTTTGCATATTCACGCAGCGTCAAGTTTTACACCTGCCCGCGAGAGCCAATTAATTTTTAGGCTGCTGCCGCTGCTAGCAGCTTTCAATACACTCGCATTCCTATCTTATGTATATATATATGTATATATATGCGTATATATACATATATATGTTAAATTGCAACTGCAGCTTATCTAACGATTCAACGCATTTGCATCGCTGTGAACTCTGGTCCAACTCAGCCCATATTGTGGCAACTGTGTGGCCATATTTGGACTTGGGCCGCCACTGCTGTCCTCATTGAGTATATGCCCAAAAATCGGGCGACCTTTTTTGTCAGCTTTGTGCGCTGCAGTCGGGCTGAAGCCATAACGAATTAGGGGCATATACAATCCGTTAACAATATCTGTCTGCTAACGATGCTGCACACTCGGCTTTCAGCATTGTTAAAAAAATATATGCTCAGCTCTGTTGTGTGCCCTGAAATGGTAGCTATTAATCTGCGCATATTAAACGCGCGTCCACAGTTGACATTTCTTAATAATTTTTACCAGAGTTACGTTAATTGCCGGTTGCATTGTTGCTGTCCCATTGTTGTGGCATTGCTGGATGTTGCATGATGCCTGTGCATTTGCATCGCACGATGCCCGCCGCCTCTCGGTTATGTCACATCTCTCGGCTGGCATTCATGTAAGACTCAACAGAGCACACCGCCCAGGCCCAGGGGCGCGCCAAGTGCATAGGACCTTTTGTTGGGCTCAACATGTGGACTTTGTCTTTTTGCGCTTACTGCGGCTTTAGATGCTTACCACATCGCTCAGCATTGTCTCTCGGATTTATATGTAAATTGCTTGCTTTGCAAAGTGTTGAAATGCGCATAATTTTCCCTGATTAATATTACTGAAATGGCATATGAAGCCCATACACAATGAGGCATTTAAAAGGAAATGAGCTGGCTAAATACAATCTTAAGATGTAACCATCAAGAATGCTTGAGTATCGAATAGGTTAGATAATACACTTTCTTCATATACTTATTATACGAGTATATGACTTATGTAGAAACAGCAATCGACTTAGTTTCACACAATTTCTGTATATATTGAAAAGCAATTTATGAAGAGGCTGTCCTTAAAACTTCTACAATCGTACAATCTTATGGTGTAGCCAAAAATTCCACTATATAAAGTGAGAGGAAACCTTTAACTGGCTGACAGTGTGACTGACCAAAACGGATCTGGCTCGATCGACAAGGCTATAGTCGACCGAGTTCCTTCCGGATCTATGCCCGTTACATATATGCATATATTTAATCATAAATTTATTAATAAAGTAATTAAAAAAGATTTAATAACAAGTATTTCCATAAGCTGAACGTGTTTCTGAACAATTCGCAATTCAAATTGATTGTATTAAAGCCACTTGACTTTGTAGTATCTGAGATTGTGTAATAATTGGCAGTCATTCATAAATATGAAGCGCGCTGAGTGGCCGACAACGCGCTAGCTGCAATAAAGACCTAGACATATGTAAGTGGGTCTTATTTCTATTCGATTGCTAATGTTGAATTCATGACATTTTAATTGCCGCGTTTAGTTTTTTCTCAATATTGTGCAGCGGCTGCAGTTGCATTGGCCAACTTGCTCGATGTCGAAGTGAATCTCGCTCTAGCCAGAATCGAGACTGATCAGAGTCGGACGGCTCTGGCCACTGTCATGTACTCACATCCGTTCGCCATTCGCAATGCAACGCAACTGTGAAAAACATCAAATCAATAGAGCACACATGGCGCATACTTAATAAACACAAGTTGCCCGATTGCAACACGAAGCGCATTTATGTGGCATTAGTGTCGCTCTTTTTTATCGGCCACTTGTGCAGCGGCAAACACGTTTAATGGATTCATGCAATGGGCTAATAAGCTGACTCAAGTTGCCTTACTTTAGATTGACCCAAAAAAAGTGGCAATCGGGAACTTTTCGATTTCGTGGAGTCGACGACGACGACATCTTGTGAAGGGTTTGATATATCGCCCAGCAGAGCTCGGCACGCAATCACATGGCAGCAGATAAGCATCAGACACGGCTTACGTGCAGTTTATAGACTCAAATATCGAATTCACTCGATTAGAATGTTGCGCGCAGACAGGCCAAAGCGCAGCAGCTGTTGCAGCACCCATTGATCTTTGTTGCTCATACGCCGCGTTGCACAGCTGTACAGCTGTGGAGCTGGGGAGCTGTGGAGCTGTGGAGCTGGGGAGCTGTGGAGCCCCTGATAACTAAGTAGGCGATCTGCGGGCAACAGCTTATTAAATGAGCCCGCAACGGGCTAACGCCTTTGTAGATTTACAACTCGCAGTGTCTTGGCTAATTGCAAACAAATTGCAGTGCTTAGCGGCCAGTCAAATATTGTGTCTGCGGACACTTTCAATGCCAGCTTATTGACCAAAATGCTAGCACTTTATGAAGTGCAAAGCTCAATGCAAAACGAGCTGAGATTCAGAGCCGCGATCGATTGTGAATGCATAAATCAAATAAAAACAACTTTTGCATTTGATGTTGATCGTTGATATCGGCCTGCCTTTTTGTACAAGTAAACTGCCTTGACTTTCTTAGCCTAATCTAGCTTTGCACTCCGTCAGTCGGTCCAGCCAGCCAGCCAGGCAGGCATCCTCATGCGACACCCACAGAAAAACATTTGCTTGGACACTCGCTGCTCACTTATGGCAACGCCTTTCGCCAGTGGCTTCAACGAGCATTTGTTTTCATCAATTACCAAATTGTTGCATGAATTCAATAACTCAGCAATTGTCGACAAACTTCGACTTCAAATGCTTAGCAATTGGCACATCGTCATCATCATCATCATCAATTTGAGTACGAATGATGCAAGAGGCACTCCACTTGCTCTGCCTACAAATGAGCGGGTGATTATCGCTTGAGCTTTGCTGGCTGCATTTGTATAGCATTTGGGTTTTTGGATATTTGGATATCGGAATTGCGTAGCTCCTCAGCATGCCGACATGCAGCATTTAGCACTGCGCTTTGTTTAAATAGTTTTCCAGCGAGTAGCTGCAACATTTTTGGGGCGCTGCAACATGCTGCATAGTTTTGCTTTCAATTGCCACATCATTTTGACAAGCGCACATGAAAAAAAATTAAAAAAAAAACGAAACAAAACCCTGCGCAAGGCATTTGGGTTAGTTTGACTCTCACGATCTATAAGACTTTGTTATTGTCGATCCGTGGCGCTTCATTCTGCATCACGATCGCCGACAGCTACTGCATATTAATTAGTGCCGGCGGCTGGCTTTTCTATGCGCTCTTGACTGATAAGCGCAAAAAAAACTGCGTTGAATCAAAATATGTGGACCAAGAGATCCGACGAAAAAAAAACAGACATTTCACTTTCGGTTCTCACGGTTGGTGAGCTCACTAGCTCGGGTACAGGTACACATACATATATCTAGCATACGACCCGTTGACACGGGCATATAAATAACAATCACTTGTCACAGTTATTTGTAACACTTTCTCACTTCTGATTCAGCAGGTTTGGATGTGCCTCTTGGAGAATAGGAAAAGCGGGACTAGCACAGGCAACTGAATGAGTTGCAATTTCATGGCTGATTACTGAGCTACAGAAGTACTTGGTGTTTAGGCAAACAGAAGTGTTGGGGTAAAGTAAATTTACGAGGAGACTGCTGGCCGTCCGTTATCAGCGTTTGTTGGGCTTACTTAACCAAGCTATAATTTATATCTTTTGCACGCTTAACTTTCATTTGTTACGCGCTGAGCATCATTAATAGATCGCCTGTTGGCGAAAAACAAATGCAAAAAGTCAATGTATATGAACAAATTCCGAAAATAAACCATTATGTGGGCAGCTTGAGCATAATATATTTTGAAAGCGAAATAATTTCGGTTAATTTAACATAATGTCGTGTATTATGGCGCATCATCAGTTGAAATACAATTTCAGAGATCTGTAAGTCAAAAGTGAATGTTGACCCAACATTCACTTTGAAAATCGAGCACTCAGCCGAAGTGCCGCAAAGCCCATCAATGTCAGGCGCACAACTTTTGTGTTGAAAGCAAAAATACAAAAAAATTAAATAAAAATAATAATATAAAAGCCGTCACGTGGTTTGCTATGGCTAAGCGAGAGAGAAGACAAGGAATTGGCATCATACCAGTAATTGTAGCAAGGCATATGACCAAAAACGATGCACAGACCGATTCAAGTACAAATACAGCGCACAAACCTATCACAATCAGTGGCTGCTGCGGTAGCTGCTGTCTGAAATTGTTAGTCTTTTTTTATGTAACAAAAGCCAGAGAAGTACACTTTTTGGGAGCTGAACAATCGGTCAAATGATACAGTATACATTATGGGCTCGAGCTCATTAATACGCAGCACAAAGCCTCTTTATCGCAACACCTCGATCTGCACTTGGGCGCTTTCCAATTTCCAAGCAGCACGCCCACCGCATCGACAGCCATGATTTGTGGCTCATTTGGGTGCTGGGGGTGCAGAAAGTGCATGCAAATGATCAACCGCAAGCGGTGCGGCTGCAGCCTTGACACAAATACGACGTGCAACGGCGGCAGTCAGATGGAGCCAAGAGAGGCCGATCAGGCGCTTCGATATCTGTGCAACTACCTGTTGGCTCTGCTCTGTATGGTAACAATTATGTCTTCATTTTATAACATTTGTGCGAACCGGATTTCTAGCAAGTCACGCGGCAGATGCAGCCCAGTTTCAGTGTGGGGCTCGCTGAGCAGGCTGAGCGCCAGTTGCAGCAGGAAATCAACTCGACATTGCACTTAAGGCAGCTCTGAGCCTGCCTTCTGCATTTAAGGAGAAAGTAAAGTGGACAAATGCAGACGCTGTCGCAGACGTCGCCAGCCAGCCAACTGGTTCGACACGAATTCCAAATCGAAACAGAAACAAAAACTGGCAATCATTTGGACAATTGTGTAACTCGCGTTGAACTTCGAGAGCAATGTTAATGACCTCGTTAACGCCCCCCGTTTCCATGGCTTGGATGTTGGATATTGGTCGACTGAGAGCTCTATTCTATTAATTCACGCTTGGTAATGGCTTTATTTTACGAATGCTGTCGGAACGCCCCGCAAATCGACAAACGTGGCCAACAACTGACAATTTACAGCAAGGCGATAACTCAATATTGTGGCCGCATGTTGTTGGCCCAGTCTCTGGTGGTTATTTCTGTTGTTGGCTTAGGTGCGAACTGCCGTTAGCTAAAGAACGAATAATGGCAAAGAAAAAGCGAATATTTAACTATTCGCCTGCATTGCCAGGCACTTAGCAGCGTCTGACTCACAGCTGACCTGGCCACGCCCACTGCAGCCCAGAACAGATAAGCAGAAGAGTCGAGTGCCTTGCAATTATGCGACAAGCTAATGATATATGTATGTATGAGCACATTCTATTCCGTGTAAGCCCACATTGTTTTGCCAGGCTTAGAGACTTATCTTTCACCTTTGCTGCGGCTTAATTGCCTTTTAAATGAAACGATAGTCGAGCTGAGCTCAATTTAAGTAGGTGTGAATGACGAAACGAGCGCCGAACAGCGAGCAGCACTAAGCCAAGAGCATGACCCGTACGCTCATTAACTAAGCCTGCTAAGCTCTGCCTAGAGGCTGTCGCCGATGATTTGTTCGGCTGTTGTTCGCTAACAATATCATTAGTTGCGAGCTCTGAGCTGTGATTGGCGCGTGACAAACAAAAGATGTTGTGTAGAAAGTTTTCGGAAGCCAAAAGCCGCGGATGTTGTCAGGTATACAGAAAGGAAGGGAAATGACAACAACAAGAGAAATCATGTGGCACTCTAAGCCTTTCATAGAACTCATTAAGCCGCAACTTGAACATGGGGCACTGGGCCGCGGCCATCAAAACATACAATATACCTGAGACTCATACAACCTGAATATAAATGTGATAATCAAAACACAAACATGGCACAAGCCAGAAGTTTATTAAACAGCGTCAACAGAACTCACATAAATTTCTCCACTGCCGGCCGCACAGAACTTTCCAGTGCCACGCCAAGAGAAACGGTAAAAGTTGTCATAACCCAACAGGTATGCACATAAAAATTACATCAAATTACCAACATTCCCGAAACCAGCCGAGAACGAAGACTTCTGATTGAATTCGTGCCACACACGTTTCAAAATTAACTTGAAATATGTGAAACAAAGCGACATGCCATTCATGAAAATGCAACTCATTAGTGCGGCACACAAATGGCTACAAATGTGCGCAACTGGCCAACGGTGATCTTTAGCTGCGTTAGGTGAGGTGGGGGGGAGCGGGACGGGGATGTAACATACCTTAAAATCATTTTCTTGACGTTGTACGCTGCCACTTGGCCGTTGGTCGTTGTGCCTGTTAATGACTTCTTTAAATGCGTTTTTGCGTCGATTTTCGCACGCAAACACCAAAAGCTGCGAATTAATCCAATTATGGCCGGCGGAACGATAAAGTGGAACGTTGCGACAGCCCACGCAGTTTCTGATGATGGTTTTTCGTTTTTATTTCTTTTATTTTTTTTTTTTTTTGCTTGGCCTTAATTATTTTGTTGGAGCCTGTTGGCTGACCAAAGTGCAGCAATTAAGCTGCTGGCTCCAAACACACAGTCACAGATATATTTTCAAGTTTGTTTCTTAAGTCTTTTGTATTTTGTTCTGTTTGAAAAATGCCGAGTTAACACCTGTTTGGTTGACACTTTGTTTTATTTTCATAAATTCGGGTTCAACTTAATTTATTCACTGCACTTGCTGTGTGCTGCGTTTTCAGTTGAACACGTTCAGTGTTCAGCACCCAGTACCGTTAGCCGCTTGCTGTACCGCCACGGCGTATGTCCAACAAATAACTGAACTCGGCAGCCCAATGCTGCCACACAAAACCAAATAGCCTGCCGACTTGAATGCGGCTGCGTCAACGTCAGCGCCGCCGTCGCCAACGCCAACAGCGACAACAACATCGACAGCGGCAACAGTAACAGCAACAGCAACAGAAACAGCTACAGCAACAACAGCCGCAGCAACATAATACCGATAGCCAGCCCAGACAACGGTCTCGATATTTGCCCAGTACTTTGGTTATCAGCCAAGCAGCTGCCAACGACGCCGGCAAAACAAACGCCCAAAGCCGACGAGCTTCTCCGAAGCTGGCTCTGAGCCCAGCTTTGAGTCGCTGCTTCGTGTTTGAGTGCGACTTTGTGTTGTGTGCGCGTCGGGCTGCAGCTGCCAACATGTGTTGAGTTTGCTGTGGTGGCTTACGGCGCGTGGTGTATTAAGTAGAGTGCGTATAAAGTTCGTTGCCTAAGTCTTTTGTACACAACACGCGTCGCGCTTAAGTATTTCATTGATAATCTTATAAGTGCTATCGGAATTGTTGCCAATAAAAATCATTCAGATGACAATCTATAAAGAATATATTTCTTATGAGTTTATTTACTTACTAATGCCTTTGATTATACAAATTGTTCCATTTTTATAAACTACTAATATTTAATAAATAATAATAATACTAATATTCATTAATTATTTATTTTAATGCATATATTTTATTATATTTAAAGATTTTACTATAAATTTAATTTTAGACAATACTAATTTTATTAAGATTTTATTAAATGTAAATAATTAATTAATAGTAAAGTATTCATTATTTATTTATTTTAATTTATATATTTTTTATGTATTTATAGATTTTCTTACAAATATAATTTTAAATAATACTTATGTTTCAAGTCTTTATATTTAAGAAATATTATATTATTAACTAATTATTAGTTTCGAATTATATTTAATATACATTTGTATGGCTTTCTTGCATATATTAAATATATAATATATTTTTAGTATTTTTCTCATTATATGTATATATAAATTTATAATATAATATTTAATATATAATATTTTGTTACTATTAACTTGTAATTGCATTTTTCTGGCTCTGCACACAAGCAAATCGCGTTGAATATTCAATATCTTAACATTAAAATATCCCAGACATGAAGCCATAATTAAACTAAGCTCACTGAGAACGCCAAAAGGTTGAACCATTAAAATCAATTTAGCTTGAGCCAGGCAAAAATTCAAAAATCCGTTTTTATCTTGTCAGATTTTCCATACCGATTTTATAGCTTCGGAGATTGGTAGAGACTTTGTTGGGTTTACAATTGGTTTGCATGAACGCATGGAAATTATGCAACCGCTTCAGAAGCAACAACAAACAAGCGCAACAGTTTGACACGGGCTCCACGCATTTTTGAAAAGTCGTTTCTGAGCTTTGTTGCTGTTCTTTTATTAGAGACCAACAAGAGGCGATTTTTTTCGTGCGCATTAGAAGTCCGCGTTATCGACCTCGTTTGACAGCCTTACATTTTGTTTCGTTTTTGTCTCGTTTTTCTTTAAGTTTATTAAACATGCCATTAGATTTTAATGGCGTGTGACATTTTTGTTTACGCACAGCTTAAATGTAGAGCAAAACATTAACATGTTCGCATATTAGTTACTCATTTTCCTTGCTTGTCATTCAGTTGCTTAATTAATATTTATCACATGCCATTTTGTTTGCTGGCTATCCGAGTGCATCATAATCGAATCGTTAGGCGTTGAGCTGACAAAAAGCTCGCTGCTCTGGCCTTACTTAATTGCTAAAGCGCCTTCAAATTGGCCATTTGATTAGTCGACCGGAGCTGAGCCACAAATGGTCCATGTTAAGCCAATTTAATTAAGTTGGAGGCGCTGAATGGCTGCCGCAGTGGTAGTAGACAACCTTGCGGACATTCTTAACATGTTCAAGATTTTTACCAACGCACCACATGTAGGCTAGCTGTTGTTGTTGTTGCTGTTGCTATTGCTGTAGCTGCAACTGCTGCTGCGTTCACTTTTCAAATGCTTACAAAATGTCAATTTTCGGCACAATGTTATTTGTTACTTGATCAATGCGATTGAGCAATTGCTGATATGTACGTACTGATTTAATGGCCGCCTGGCTAATTGTATAAGAAAAACGCACGAATATGGCATAGAAATTAAAACTTTTGGCACTCTGCAGACACCCCAAAACGCACAGCTGCCAGCAACGCTCCGCATGAGTCATGGCTGGGGCTAAAGATTTAGAGCACCTCCGGCACATGCTCCCAAGTGGTCTGAACTGTCTAAGCCAATTTTATTACTCTTACATAATTGTAAAGTGAAGCATTTGCCAGCCACGATGGTGGCATTTGTGAATTTTTCGAAATTTTGTGTATAGATTTCTTAAATCATTGTTGCCATGACATTTCATTTTTGTGCAAAAAGCACTTATCACAGCAATTGGATTTGCCATATCTCAGACAATTGTAAGCATAATTTGCTCTTATTGTTGCACATGAGCCAGACAACGAAAACCGACCAAAGCCGACCCTGAGCCATTTACCAATTGGGTGTGCGAAGGTTGCCTTTTAAATGCCTAACGATCAAATGATTTCTTTTCCCACTGCTGTGGCTTTCGCTGATCGCAAACATAATTAAATACCTTTGACCAGCAACCCCAAATCCAGCCGTGGCTCTAATGAAGTCTTCTATATGCCAATTATGGCGATCGTGACAACTAATGAGGACTTGCACAGCCTATAGGCTACAAGCCAACCCGACTATGGTTTCTGCTACTTACAGCTTATGTATTATGTATATTTGATCAACAGCTGTCAAATTCTCATGTTGAGACCACAAAAAAAAAAAAAACATAGTTTAAAGTATGTCAAAATATTTATGAAATTAAATCAAGTGACACAAATTGAATTTTGTAATATTTGTGCTATCCACGAGCAGCAACAAAAATCGACTCTGAGGAGCATTTAGTAGGGACCACGGGAATATTTACTGGGGATTCCGTGATGGCCCAAACCAGATGAGATTGGAGCGCCAATGCCTTGCTGGTAACCAGAGTTGATATGACTATGGCCGATGCCAATTGGAGCACCAATTTGATGGCCGATGACGGATCCATGAGCAGGAATCTGGTGGTGAGCCCCACGATGATGATACCCGGATGAAATACCACCAATGCTACCAACTCCACCAATGCCACCAATTCCACCAATGCCACCAATTCCCCCAATGCCACCAACACCAAGTGAGAGAGACTTTCCAGCGTATCCATTGTGGTAACTTTGGCCACTTAAAACAGATCCATAACCAACAGGAGCATGAAGACCGGATCTGTAACCCGTTGCACCAGATCCAACTTGCGACAAGTACGACGGGGCTGGAGGATGGGCGACAACACCGTATGCCAGGTAACAAAGCAGCACAGCGTAAGCGACCGACATCTTTAAAAGTATTTCGATTTAAATTATTTGTATTCTTTATGAAATTGATACAGATTCTTGTAATAGTTGGTTAGCTACTGACTACGCTCTTGACTGATGTTGACTCTTTTATAGCTCGCGCTTATATGCTTACATTGACCCACGGCTAATTTGCTAATTAGAACATCCAGGGGTCAAGCGGTAATTAATTACATAAACAAAGTACTTAAAGATAAGAACGCGTAAAATAATTTTATTAACTAATTACGAGGCTCTTTGAGAGCTTCATTGGGAATTTCCAAATTCTTAAGTATTATTGTTCCCGTTAGCTCAACAACCCGTTAACTGAACAGCTTAGCTGGCTGACAAACAATTTTATATTTACTGTAAGTTCACAAAGTGAAGATAGAAGATATTATATACCATATTAGTACGTCATAATAAAAGTAGAAAACGTATAAAAATATCAAATTAATATCTAAAGAAATGCACAGTTTTCAACCGTCGTCACTAAGCAGTATGATTCCTAGCAAGATATCCAGCGCTTCACCCCTTTCAATTATAGATATAAACTGGCTTGATAGTTGGCTTCATGTGGTTAGAATATATGGATACTCTCTACTTATAAGATACTTTTGTCTTACTAAAGTTGAGATCTACATATTTTCAGGTGCAACGAGAACCTTTAATCATTCACCTATTTTTGAGTCTGTTATTTTCATACTTACAACATTTTTAGTAAAATATTCATATTTATTATCATTTATTATTTTGAAGAAAATCCTTGAAAATACTTTTCATTGGCATCATAAGATATATAAAGTCATATCAAAAACTGTTTGGACCATATATTTACTTAGAATCGAATAGAACAATTACTAATTCGAGAATAACTGATCAATAACATAGATCGGAATATAAAAGAAAACAAGTTTTATTTTTATATTGCTGTGCTTTTTGCATTTTATTTAAGATTTGTTGTGGAAAATTTACAATATGAAAAATAAAGTTTATAGTTTGATTAATATGCGTAGTTTTTGTTGTTTGTTCAGTGGGATCAGCCATTATTAGTTTCGAAGTTTATGGGTCATATTGCAGCGGAAAACGTTTAGTACGGAGCCTTGGAGCCGACAGTGCGGGAGCCGTATTTCTGGCCAGCATTTTGACGGATGGGTGAGATTGGGCGCCCTGCACCAATACCACTTGATGGGCCTCGTCTGGCGGCAGCTCCAGCATAAGATGGTCGCTGTTTGATGGATCCGGCAGGTCCCGAACCAATAGGGCGCTTGACACCTTGGCGTTTACCTCCGATGGATGGAGCTCCGATGACAATTGGCTGCTGTACTGATGGAGCACCGACAATGGGACGATAAGAAGATGGACGCTTGCCGCCCAGGCCGACTGGAGCTCGGCTACCAATAGGGCGCTGGCCAACTGGAAGTGAATTGACAGGTGCAGAAATAGCTGGGCTTACAGCAGATGGCCTGGGCACACCCTTTGCTGGCGGCAGATAGGATTTGGATGGTCCCGATACAGCAGGTCCCGACACAGGTGGACGCAGACCCGGTGAAGAAACCACACCGCCTGGACTGCCAGGGCGTCCTCCCACCGACGGAATGGATGCTGAAGGCACGGCTACAGCACCATAGGCCAGGCAACTCAACAGGATGATAAAAGTGGCAGCCATCTTGGTAATTGGAAACAGGCAAATATTTGTATAGCTGACAAATAAATTAGTTAACAACTGATACTTATTCGGTACAAACTCGACGCTTTTATAGATCCAACACCAGTGTAGTTATCCGCCAAGTGCATTAATATTTCAATTAGTCTGATCAAATTAAGCCAAACTGATTAAACTGATATCTTATAAGCGCATTAGGTCATTAATATTCTGATTACAGGAGCATCGTCTGCTGCGGAATGAATCATGTAATTTCAGCAGTGAAGGCCTAACTTAACTTAATAAGTAATGTAGAATAAGATTCTGTTTATGTGAAAGCTCTAACTCATTCGAATACTTTATCCTCATTGGCAATGAATGGAAACTCTATTGAAATCAATTTTATCCTCAATTGATAATATAGACTGGCAGTGGTGTGTACTCAGATACGAAGCTCAAAGCGTATATTGGCTGGGTGCAGTGACGGTCGACACTTTTATATTTAAAAAACTAAAAAAAATTAGGTAAATGTCATTTTATTAGCTAAAGTTTAAACAGCGCCGAGCTTAACAAATAGGAAATCAAAAAATTGTTTAGCTTTATGCTTTGTAGCTAGAATCACAAAACTCCAAAATTTCCTGATAGACTATGGCTGAAACATTATCGTTTGTTTAAGCTCGCACTTTACCACTTACTTTTAGTTTTTTAAACAAATTCTGAAACCATCAGTAAATTGACCAACTTGTTGAAAAAAGTTTTTCACTTTATTTTCTCGGATTTATTCATTAATCTTGGCCAATCATCATTGAGTTACATCATATTTCTTATAAAAATTTAATAATATATTCATCAGCATGCTTGAATAATTTTTTCAATTGTGAACTATAATTTTGGTAATAACGCTCATGTACATTGATAAAAACCGCACAATTTTCTTCAAGGATCCTCATGGAATATAGTATTTTTGGTAATAGAATATGTTAAAAAAATAGAATAATTCTGAAATTAATTTCGCATTATTTAAAATATATTAAAAATATATAATTAATTTGCCCATAAATTTGCTAAAAATACATTAAATTTGTCTAATCTTTTGTTTGAATATTTTTATTTTAATAAAATTATAAATTTTTCGTTTATTGCTAATAAGGTCACAATTAGAAGATCCGCATGATGTTTAGTAGGGAGCCTTGGAGCGGTCTCTGCTCGTGGCACGTACGTCCAGGACGGGCCTTTCGGTAGTTCCAGCAAAAAATGGTCGCTGTTGCACAGGTGTAAGTACAATAGGTGCAGAAACTATTGGACGCTTGAGGCTAGTCTGCGATGTAGAGATCGGAACCACTGAAGCCATTGAAGTGTAGGGGACTGGAGGTGCAAATGCTGCAATCCCGTACGCGCAACAACTCAGAAGGATAACGAAAGCAGCGCTCATTTTTGCTATTGATTGAATTGAAATGAAGCTGCTTATTGACAACTGATACTAATTCTGATCAAACTCGGCGCTTTTATATATCCGACTCTAAAAATTTAAAAACTACATTTATGATTTAATTAGTCTGTTCATATTACACAAATAAAGATTAGAGCTTGATATATGTATACAGCAATAATTGATAGGAACTCATTATTTGACACGCTCCAGTTTCAAATGAGTATGAGAATAACCTCACTATCGGAGATTCACCCTTATATTAATTACAAGTACAGGTATTATTTGAAACAAAAAATGAACATGCATTAATTAAAAATAAATCTTGATTTGACAGTCCCAAAGGCAAAATAAGTGACATAATATTTGCATAATAATAAATATTAAATTTAATATAATAGCAAGTTCTTAAATGATTAACATGCAATTTAATACTCGCTAATTAAGTGAAATGAGCATATTAGTTGGTGCAATTTAGACAAAATACCAACAAAAATATGTAATCTGAATCTCATTTGATAAATATGTTTAGAGTCAACAAATTAAAATTATATTCGGTCCTTAAAATATTAAGTCGAAATATTCGCGAACGGGTAGAGGTCGTTTATTAGTTGTATTACACTCTTTTACCATATATCAAAACCTTTTTCTCGTTTCTAGAAGCGGATAAGTCAATAAACATTAAATTCACAGCTAAAATTTCAAGTTGTAAATGGCATACAACATTCAATCCTCAACGTGTGATGACTGAGCATCAGTATCATGAAAGAACCTATTCAAATATCAGACTAGTTTACATCTCATGTGTATCTAGAATTCTGAATTAAAATTGACTTATATACATCTTGGATTCACATCAAATAATAAAATGCTTTCATTTTTTAGAGCAATTTGTTTATTTTAGTACTTATTATGAAAGTGATGATATTCTGTCGGTTTGATCATATGTTTTGTGGGTCGCAAAATCCGGTAAGAGCACAATCCAGTATTTGTCTGATCTTATTAGATTTAGTAGGGAGCCTTAGAGCCGACGGTACGAGATCCGGAACCGCTCTTTTGATGTCCAGTGGAGATGGGTCGCTGTGGAACAGGAGCAGGTACGGAAATAGGACGCTGGCCAATTGGACGTGGCTGGGGTACAGCTGGAGCAGGGACAGCTGGGCGATAAGAAGATGGACGCTTGCCAATCCCGCTGGAAGGAACTCGGCCGGGAGAAGGGCGCTGCACAACCGGGGCAGATACAACAGGTCCTGGAGCAGCGGGACTAACTGGGCGTCGTCCAACTCCCTTTGCTGGTGGCAAATACGAAGTTGATGGTTGGTTGACTACGGGAACTTGGACAGCTGGGCGTCCGTCAGGGGCACTTCCAATCGGTCTGCCCACTCCCTTGACAGGTGGCAAATAGGATCTTGTAGGCTGGGTAACTGGAGGAACTGGGCGTCCAGTTGGTGGCAAGTACGTCGGCGACGGAGGACTGGCCACAATGCCGTATGCAAGACAGCTCAACAGGATAACGAAAGTGGCGGCCATTGTAATTGTTACTAATTCAGGAGATTCTGTAAGTGTTTATGGCTTGATTGTTGCTTGTTGACAACTGATGTCTTTATTGAGAAACCTCGGCATATTTATAATTCCAAACTCCCCAACAAATTTGACTAAGGCACTCAATTAAGAT
This sequence comes from Drosophila mercatorum, assembly GCA_961210405.1. NCBI lineage: Eukaryota > Metazoa > Arthropoda > Insecta > Diptera > Drosophilidae > Drosophila > Drosophila mercatorum. Next base: position 5,190,698 of record CAUIUS010000003.1, read on the forward strand.
TCTTATCTGTCCCTACACACAAAACAGTTAAGAATAATGCAAAATTAAGTACTTGATAAATCTAATAACCTGATTTGCGAGAATATTACAGAGCTTCGACTTGCTCCAGTTTTTAGCGGTTCTTGATCTCTGAACCTAGGAGTCCGAGTATGAACTGGAGTGTAATAAATGTATGAAATTATGGATTACAACTAAAAATACAAAGTGTGTCAGAGTAAGTGGGTAAATGAGGCAGGTAATTGGCTTTGAGATCCTTCCTGACTTTTATTTTTGAAAACTTGTCACGAAAACTTTTTCGATAAAAGAAACAGTACTTCCAATTAAATTCATAGGAAAACGCACAATAAATTTGTTTACTCACTCAGGAAAGTATGTAAGTATGGCTTTGGGCAATGTCCGTCTCGTTTGTCCGCATGAACGTACAAGAAACTTGAAATTTGACAATTTTCAAATCGAAAAATACATTAACCCGTTTCAGAAACAATACTCCTAACACCAGAGATTTGAGAGTTTGAGTGGATATAACTATTCGCCCACTGAGGACTTGGAAAGTCTGGTAAAACTGTATCTTTTACGCCACAAATTGTAGAAAACTCATACCACTTTCATATACATACATAATTTATATTTTTGGGAAATCAATAGAGGACGTCAACAGATCGCGGTAAAGCCAGATCAGAGATAAAGAAGAGTCATACGCAAACCCAGAAGCATAGCAGAGACGATATAGATTCAAAGTAGAGCTATAGACAGAGTCAGAGTTGAAGGAAGAGCATAAGCTGAGCCAGAGGCAGAGCAAGGGTAGAAGTAAACCAACTCAATTGAGCGAGACAGACACAGAGCACAGCCAAAGTAGAGTCAAAGTAGAGGTAAAGGCTGAGCTAGAGCTCAACATGAGGCACAGCTCTTAGCAGAGCCAGATGCAGACCCAATTGGAGAGTCTGAGTTGAGCCAGAAAGTAGTACAGTCATTGTCAGAGACAGATGTCAGCAAAAGTTGAGCCAGATTAGAAGTAGAGCCAAAAGTGTTGAGTCTCAGCTTATCCAGAGCAGAGCCAGATGCAAGCCAATGGATCCAGCGTTGAGCCAGAACTCAGCCAGATGCAAAGACTTTGATAAAGCCAAAGCAGAGCCAAAGACAAATCATTGACAGAGCCAAATTTTCTTTAAAATATGAGCCATAGAGTCAGATGTAGAGCGCATGGCAGAGCCAGAGGTTAGCAACAGATTCAGATCAGGCACAGATCCAAAACTGTTAAACCAGAGCAGAGCCAAAGCAGCGCCATATAGTCAGATATAGACCCAATGGCAGAGCCAGAATTGAGCCAGAACTCAGCCATGCCTCATGCTAGAGACGTTATCAGAGGCGGATCAGGTACAAAGCCAAAGCAGTTGAACCTCAGTTCAGCCAGAGCACAGCCATGGACCTACAATTTGGCTAGAGTTATCAGCCAATTTAGTTTAGCTTGTGCCTCGAAGTGCAGTGATGGTGTTAGTTGAAGCGACATTCGTCGATCATAGACACCCTGTGACCCAAAGTCATAAATTTGTCAGTTTCGCGACTCGCAACGCTCGTAGGCGTGGACATATATAAATACCCCGAAGAATATTTAGATCATTAACTAACACAGAAATTATTTAATAAAATATTTTTCTCAAAAAAGTTTCAAATTTTGAAAGACCTGAATGAAGTTCAAAACATTTGACGATTTATTGAACATCTCATTTCCAAAAGCTCTTTAAATTATGAGACTGGGCTTTACTTGTGTTTCTAGAGAGTGGAATCAGAATTTACTTATTCACATTTTGACTTCACATCACATATTAAAACGTTATTTTGTTTTTGTAGCTATTTGTATATTTTAGTATTTTTATGCAATTACTTCGTATATTATATATTGCTTTCGGGTGTTTCAGAGTCACAAGTTCGGGGTTTTATCTGATCTAATTAGCTGATTTAGTAGGGAGCGTTAGGGCCGACGGTACGAGAACCGTAACCACTCTTGGGATGACCAGTGGAGATGGGTCGCTGTGGAACAGGAGCAGGTATAGCAGGTAAAGCAGGTACGGAAATAGGGCGCTGGATAACTGGGCGTGGCTGGGGTACAGCTGGAGCAGGTACGGTAATTGGGCGCTGGACAATTGGGCGTGGCTGGGATACAGCTGGAGCTGGGACAGCTGGACGATAAGAAGATGAACCCTTGCCAATCACGCCGACTGGAGCTCGACCGGTAGCAGGGCGTTGCACAACCGGGGCAGATACAACAGGTCCTGGAGCTGGAACAGAGGGCACAGAAATAACAGGACTAACTGGGCGTCTGCCAGCTGGTGGCAAATACGATGTTGATGGTTGGCTGACTACGGGAACTTGGACAGCTGGGCGTCCGCCAGGAGCACTTCCAATCGGTATGCCCACTCCCTTGGCAGGTGGCAAATAGGATCTGGTAGGCTGGATAACTGGAGGAACTGGGCGTCCAGTTGGTGGCAAGTACGTCGGCGACGGAGGACTGGCCACAATGCCGTATGCAAGACAGCTCAACAGGATAACGAAAGTGGCGGCCATTGTAATTGTTACTAATTCAGGAGATTCTGTAAGTGTTTATGGCTTGATTGTTGCTTGTTGACAACTGATGTCTTTATTGAGAAACCTCGGCATATTTATAATTCCAAACTCCCCAACAAATTTGACTAAGGCACTCAATTAAGATTCTTATCTGTCCCTACACGCAAAACAGTTAAGAATAATGCAAAATTAAGTACTTGATAAATCTAATAACCTGATTTGCGAGAATATTACAGAGCTTCGACTTGCTCCAGTTTTTAGCGGTTCTTGATCTCTGAACCTAGGAGTCCGAGTATGAACTGGAGTGTAATAAATGTATGAAATTATAGATTACAACTAAAAATACAAAGTGTGTCAGAGTAAGTGGGTAAATGAGGCAGGTAATTGGCTTTGAGATCCTGATTGGGATTATTAAATGAGTTGCAATACTATAATTTCAATTAGAAAAAACTATATTATATTTTCAACAACGTTTCCAATCAAATTAACAAATTAGTTCTCTATAAAACAATCGAATTAAGGATGCATTTCTATTTCAAGTCAGTATTCCTTAATTTTGCGATGAAGGAAACTCAACACATTCCCCAAGAGAGTAGTACGAGTAGGCTGTTAATAAATGTGAATATATGTGAATATTGTTAATTTCAATCAAATAGTGAGCTACTCACCCCTTTCCTTCATGCACATGTAGTTGCGCATCTCGCACTCATTGCTGAAGGTTATGTACTCCTCCTGGAAGAACTGGGCGCAGACTGGTGCAAAGTCCCGCTTGCAAGGCCTCTCGCAGATCTGCTTGCAGGTCTCTCTATCCGTTTCGACGAGCTCAGACCTCCCCTGTTCACGCCGCGCACATTGTTCCACCTTCATCAGACAGCTATTGTGAAAGACATGACAGCGCTCTTCATCGGTCGCCCAGATATATTCCTTCTCTGCCGAGCACTTGTACTGCACGCTGCAGTCAAACAGGCTGTGTCGCGCTTGAGTTCCCTTCAGGACGACCAGAAGTGTCGACAAGACGACTGCCAATGCCAATTGACTTTTGTTGCTATTCCACATCTCTCTCATTGACAGTTTGCCTCGTAACTTGACTAGTTGAACGGCATCGGCACGTTTTTATATGAATTTGCACTAGTTGACGTCACTTTGTGGGATTTTTGCTAGACTTCAGATAATAAATCCATTTGTTTGTTTATATAATGGATATTGCTATTATTGCTTAACCGCTTCAACATTCAATTATTATTCATTAAACACGTTTCATTTAAAGTTGTAATTTAACTTTTATTTTACAATGAATTAAAACTAATCGATTTTGCGCTTAAACAATCTATAAAACCTAAAAGGTGGTTATTAGTGCTTTTGAATGTTGAACTACATCAACTTAATAGTACAATGTGAATGATTCAGAGTATTTTATAATTTTCTGTTCTCTATTTCCGCCAGTTTTGAGTCTTTTAGTTGATCGATGCCATAGCACTAAGTCAGCTTATAAAGACGTGTACAATTATTCAGTTTAAATCTAATTTAACTTAACATACGTATTGCTGAACCTATCATAGTCATATCCATTGCGGAAAGAAATCTCTCGTAGACCAGTACCAACCCAACAACATCTGTTGCTGAATAATTCGTTTTGTCATGACTTGAGGTCGTAAATACCACATATCAAATCAATGCCGTCTAAATAAATAAAACTGAGTGTTGACTACAATTTTGAATTGATATGTACATGCATATATAGTAAATACTATTTACGCAATCGTTACTTTACAATTGCTACTGGGGGATTTTTTAGCAAAATTCAGAAAAGCTTATTTGTGTAAAAAATAATAATAAACAAAAAACTTTCTGGTTCTTTAAGTTATTAAACAGGTTGGAAAAAGCATTGAAAACAATGCAGAAAAGTTATATGAGGCAATTGTGCGATTTGCGGATATTGTTAACACATCTCAATAATTATAAATGAATAAGTAAAAGAGATCTAGTTGGGACTGCTTGAATAGGAGACCCTGCGAAGAACCGCGATTCCTAAGGACCGCTAACATACTCCGATACTTATATATGTACATATGTACTGCTAACTGTGCATTTTGACTCAGCAATTGCGTTCAGTCTGCAAGGCGCCGATAATATGAGATTAAATGTTTAATAACTTTTTCGTAGACGAACGTTTTTGATCAAACTTGTTGGACGTGATCATGTAATCTATATGAATGTATGTACCAAAGCACAAGTCTCTAGTACTTGAAATACGTGTTTTACAAATTTAAGGCGAAGGGGGTGTGGCATCCAAAATTTAACACAAACCAAATTTGTGCAAGGCACAAATAACACTAAATACAAAATTAGAAGATGCTATCTAACAAGATGAATTAAATAAAATTTTATAACGAAATTGCGATATCGGGTTTTAATCGATAACATTAACATATATTTATATATATATATATATATATATATATATATATATATATATATATATATATATATATATATATATATATATATATATATATATATATATATATATATATATATATATATATATATATATTTATATATATATATATATATATATATATATATATATATATATATATATATATATATATATATATAAATTATTATCTTTTGTGGCAAACAAATGTTAATTATGAGACTTAAATATGATCAAAAACTCATATAAATGAGCTAAGATAAATATTTAGCAGCTGAACAATTAGACATTATTCTAACAAGATCCTCGCAGTCAATGATACTATGACATCCTCCACTTAAATCACATAAGTATTTTATATAAATGGCAGCAATTATAATTCACAAAGTTTTTCGATTCGATATAACATTTTTTTCATATTTTTATTTTTATTTGTGTATCGTCGCAATTTACTTAATCAAAAGTTCCCATTTACTTAGTCCAAGAAAGCTGAAAAAGAAAACAGATATTATTCTGCCGTCCGGTTTGCATGTGAGAATTATACGTACTCTCACCGGTTTGACAGGTGTGTACAATCTTTGCGCATTGATTTCCAAAGGTTCTTAATTGGCCCTTATAGGTGCCTCCTACTGGAGAATAGTTTTGTGGGCAGACATCGGGGCAGAACTTTTGGCACTCTTCCTTGGTTGAAACAGTGAGTGCTATGAATAAAAAAGGGATGTAGTTAAATATGAGCTCCGTTTAACTGGCTATTTCTTTCGCTTACGCGGCTTCCTATGACAGTTCTCCTTATCAAAGTAACACTTGTTGCGGAAGACTGTGCAGCCGGCACCAACTGCCCATACAACATCCTCAGTGTCGGGGCAATCAGCCGAGCAGCTGGCATTGACATGACTCAAGGCCAGGCCAAGCAACAAACAAACTGCGAAAATCAACTTCATTTCAAACACTCAATCGACAGTTAAGCATCGACTGATACCCGATTGCTCAATACACTGGACATATATAGCAAAACTCTCAAAATGAAACTGAGTATATGTGTATTGGTATATATGTTTATTAAAATGCTAATAGGGCTCGGCAAATGGGTCGCACACGTTTGATGAGCATCTGTTAAAATAAACAGGTTCTGTTCTCTCTACAAAATTCACAGATTGTTCATAGAGCGAGAGTTCTCTATTCAGATTTTACTCATTAGCTTACTGAATATGACGTAGGTTAAGATACTATTATGATAAGGCTAAATACATTATTATGTATTCTCTCCACTAATTGGATAAGGTACTAGTTTAATCTACCAATAGGAAAATCCCAGTGGCAAACGAATACACATTTCGTTAACAAACAAGAACGAGTACTCGAGTCGAGGCTTCCTGACTAGGGGATACCCTGAACCACATACATAACAAAATATCGGAACCTTTATATACTTATATATATACTTATATATTACAAAATTAGAACAAAATCTCCGCACACATCACATCCACCAACTCTAGCTCTTACGGTATTTAAGTTACCTTTAAAGAACGAAGTCGAGTTATCGATTAAGAAAATCATACATACATAAGCTAATACTAGGTAAGTATATAGCTTTTCAAGTATATAGCTTTTGTGATTTACTTAATCATACAAACGGACAGTCAACATAAATATATATAAGTGAGTCTCACTATATATACCCATAATATAATACCTCATGCATAACAAGAAACCTAAGGCGGAAATGTAAAAAATTGATTTTGTACACCTTGAAATAATGAATTATTTCTTTATTATTTAAACCATATCTTTATTATTTAAACTATATATTATTTGATTAGATTATGCATCTTATACTAGTTGTTCTCGACGACAGCATCGCCGAATCCTATACGTTTAGCGTCAGCATCGAAAACAGTATAAACGCGCGTGAGGAATAGATCACCCAGCACCCAGAAGCCCTCGGACATTGGCATAAATCCACTTACGCAGATCGTTTTATTAGAGGTTTCTAGTTTGACCACATAATCTGCAGGGCTTAAAACCACCTTCTTCTCGCCGATCTGGAAGTAAACATCTTTCAGATTCTCGCCCTGGCAGCTAACGATATGCGTGCCATCCACAACTGTGGCCCCAATGGCGCTATGCAGCGCGTCAAAGAGCTCGGTCGGCATCAGAATAAGCGAAGTTCCCGTATCCAAAATGACGTCAGCCTTCTCAGCCACCTGCCTATTGCCAACAGACACGCTAGACATCTCGAATCGCCAGTAGCCCACCTTGGAGAGTGGCACATAGTGCAGGTCGCCCATGTAGCGGGATTTGTCGATTCCCCCAAATGTGATTTCACCGCCATACAACTCACCAGCCATGCGTCGCAGATAGACGGAGAACAGGCAATTCTCCATGAGATGCTGCTGACAGAACAGTTCCAGAAAGGGAGTCGTATTACGCCACCCTATCTGGCTGAAGCCCAGGCCTACGATGCCATCGAAAGTCGTCGCGCGAAAGGCTGGTTGATAATGCGACAGCGTCTCTCCGAAGATCAGCCCGGGCACAACTGCATCCGCGATTCGTATCGTGTCCTGCGACAGATATCCGCTCACTTCGCCATTGCCGTAGGCCAGCGAGTAGTTGCGGCCGTTTGGCACATAGCTCTTCGACTTGTGCGCCTTGTAACGACTGTGCAACTGGCAGGCGACATTGCTCGCTGGGCAGTTGTTCGAATTCAACCAAGTGTTGGCCGAGCCCGTGTCGAAAATCACCCTGAACAGCTGGGGCGGCGTGCCCATGCTAATACGCCCGTAGTATTCCACGTTCTCCCTATTGTCCAGGGAGAGCTTCAGCCTCCCACTAGCAAGAAAACTGCGAAATTGGGGACTAGCCAATCGCTTAGTCCTCACTTCCAATGGCACACGGAGCACAAGTGACTTGGCTAACAGATTGAAACATATTTGAAGTAGGCATACAGCTATTAGCCACGTTTGTAACATCTTCGATGAAGCTGGTCCGAGAACTGAGCTTTTCAGCTGAGGGCGTTGTTGGTTGCCAACACATCTGTTGGTCGTAATGAACCCATTAAGTCCAACCAAATGTGTGATTTAATATGAAAATATTTCTATTTATTGGCTATGAATTATTGGGAGCTTTGATTTAAGCAAAAACTTTTGAAATTGAACTCAGAATCACAATTTTAGATCTCATTATTTGCACTTTTATTTTTATCGAAAGATTCAATGCAGTCGTGAGGTAAACTAAAGATTATTTTTTTGCAATGAACTAAATCATTTTCAAACTGAGTAATTCACTTAATACGCCAGGCGTCTACACTGTGATGAAAGTCCATTACAAGGCGAACTCTGCCAGTCTGTAAATAAAATATGCATGAAGATTATCAATAAGACACATGAGAGAGAGAGAGAGAGAGAGAGAGAGAGAGAGAGAGAGAGAGAGAGGGAGAGGAGTATATAAACCAAAATAATATATATGTGAGATATAGGATTGACTTACTAATTCCTTTTGTGCAGGCACTAACACCCATCTGACAGCTGTTTGAGAACTGACAACGCACCGATTTTCCATTGACCTGGGCCTCACCACAGACAGGACTATAGAGAGCTGGACATATTGACGGGCACTGGCCCATTATTTGGGCACAGCAAAGCAGCAAACTAATTAATGCCAAGTAGAACTTCATTGTGATCGAGAATGAAAACAGAATATGTGCTATACGAATCATCCACAAGCTTATATAGCGACAGTTTGGCATTTAGCAAAACTTGCTTGTTCTCTGAGAACTTCTAAAGAGAAAGAGAGAGAGAGAGAGAGCTAAGCAAATGCCCCTGAATAGACGTGGGACAAAAACAAAGTAAATCCCACTTCGCACATGGTTAAAATCAGATAATCAAATACACTATGATTTCCATGAACAATCATTTCCAGGTACTTATTACACCTGAACTACAAGATAATTATACTAGTGTGAACTTGAAGCTAATGAGCGATTGAATAACTCTCTCTTTAAACTGATGATTAATGAATCATGGCTTGACTTAAATAATACATTTCTGTGGGCCTGCAGGGAACACAATTCGATTTTTAATTAATAAATTTCATTTTCTGCCACGAATCGATTCGTTCTGATTCAATTTCTGACAAACTTGGCGGCAGGTCGGTAAATGTTCAGTTCATTGTATTAGCTATGTATAGCAGGTGGATATGGAGCGTTTTGTTGCTTATTAAGGTGTGTAGCTGCTTTTACGTACGTGAGCACGTCTCTATGGGAAGTTTCGGAATTAGAGTGCATTATCACAACGATGGCTTTTATTCGCAACCTTGTAAGCAAATCAAACCAACCATGCCAACAACAAGACTTTGTCCCACTACCAGGCGAACAACAAAAGGATGTCCCACTACCAGGCGAACAACAAAAATATGTTCCACTACTACGCGATCCAAACCAGCACCTTGTAGTGCTACAACACTAACACCCAGTTCTACTACCAAACGACCCACAACACTACCACCCTGTTCCAATGCCAAGCGACCCACCCTGTTCCACCCTGTTCCACCACCAAGCGATCCACAACACGAACACCCTGTTGCTGTACCAAGCGACCCAAAACACGAGCACCCTTCCACCTAAAAATGCAGAGGAAACTTAGAATATAATACCTTAGTGAATAATAATCAGAAGTATTTAAGTGCAACTATTTATGTGACTTAAAACCACAGCAGCTTGAAAATTAATTTACATATCTGTTTGTCACCTACAAATGTATATATTTTACAATAAATATTCTCCTTTTTTGCATTATTTTGTGTATTTGAGTTTTAAACAAATTTCCCTTTTTACAACTTAATAATATCTTCTTTTTGTGCACTGTTCGATATTCAGACTGTAAGTAACTTAGTTAGCCTGCCTTACTGTTGTTATTTTTGCAGGCACTTAAGCGCATTTCACAGCTGTTTGCGAAAATGCAGCGCACCACGTTTATATTAATTCTGGCCTTAGCACAGACAGCCTAAGCAATCATCCAGAAGCTTATATTTGGTACTTGGAAAGAACTTGTTTGCAGTCTGAGAGCCTCAAAAAACATTTGTCTAATCTTAAAACAATGAAAATATTTAGAAAGAGGGGATAGAAATATAAGACAACAAAGAATGGAAAGTATCCGACCAGCAGATACCCTAATGCCATTAGTGTATCCTTTACATTTGTCCACGAAATGAAAAGAGTATATATCAATAATTATATATCAATAATAAATTTATTATCAATAATAAAACCATGAAAATTGTCATATTTCTTTAACTATTAATCCAAAAGTGTTTATTTTGAATGAGTATTTTGCATCAGGATTATTACTTGTTTTCAAGTATTACAAATTTTCTTTATCTCTATGCTTGGTTTTATATTTATATACATATGTATGTATACCATATACCCCGAATAGCAATTCTTTATAGTTACATAGTATAAAAACATCTGTACGTGAAAGATATTCAAAAGCAGCTAACTCCAGTCCACTCTAGTTCACGCCAGTGAGTCTAGTCTAGTCCCACGGGCACTTGAATAATATATTGAATATATTGTAGGAGCGTACCTGCTGTGTTTCGACAATTAAAATAATATGTGGTCAATTGAAATTGCATGCCAAATTTTTCATCATGAATCGAGTGTTGTGGCCGATGTGCTGATTCACCTTTTGTTATTTGGACTTTATTAAGTTCATAAAGTTGTTCAAGTATATGTGCTTAATATAATTGATATTTATTTTGCGAAACAAGATGAAACACAAAGTTGACAATAAAAAATAACCTTATTAGCGAATTAATTATGCCTCAAGAGGTACGCTGTATCTACAAATCTAATAATTGATGAAAATTACATTTGTTAATCGCTCATGCAGTTTAAAAGAGTATATATGGTTTTGTGTACTGTTCGACTGGCCTTTAGGCCCTTGAACTTTGGAATATAAACTGAGCTGGAGGTCTTGAAAAGTGAAAACAATTGCTGGTTTAGATGAAGACAAGCTAGAGACTCGAAAATGAATATTAATTAAATAGATTTAAGTAAAATGTATAACAAATATTAATAATAAATAACATAATATACTTCTTATATTATATTATATATATTAATAAATATTTTTTTTTTAATTGCAAATTAAATTTACATGACTCTGCCTTAAAAAATCCTCATCTATCGATATTTTTAATAAATATAAATAAATTTTAAGCATGATCATAAAGCTCAGCTCTCATTCGCCATCGACTGGAAGCCTCTCTGCTGTCAATATTAATTTACATTTCCAGCTTTTAATATTATTCACGTTAGCAGATGTTGTTAGGTTCGCTCTTTGCTTATATAATATCTGGTCTTGAAGGTGCCAAATTGTTGTCTTGCTTGCTTATCAAATATTGATTATTTAGTTTGAGTATCTTGAGAAATAAACAAAGGCACATTTGCTCTTATCTTTGCTGCCTGCTGGCACAATTTGCGAGAAAAGAATATTAAAATGGCACATAAACTACTATTTTCAAATTTTGAGTATTATGAGCAAATAGAACTTTTAACTTTTTCGTTTTTTTTTTGTTTCATACACGTATTTGTATTGGAATTTGCACAACTGAAATGAAATAAAGAAAAGAATAAAATTAAAAAAATAACTCACAATGTGAGTGTTGTTATTTATTAAATAATTGTTATTAATTAAACAAAGCAATTGATAGCAACTGAGAAGCAAATCGGTATAAATTCGTGCTTTGAATGAGTCAAACTCTCAGTTTCGCAGCTGTAACATGTGTAAATTGTCGATCTCTGTCGCCCTGTGCGCCGCGTTAGTCTGCCTGAGCGCGGCACAGACTCGGGACTGTCCCAGGAAATGTAAGTTGGCGTTTCGCTGTTCGCCCTACTACAAGGATCTGGTGTGGAGTGTTGTTGGCGACAATTGCCGAGTCTTTCAGAATGGCTGCATATTCGGATCGGAGAACTGCAATCGCGTGAACAGCTGCAAGAAGGGTTAGTTTCACATGACTTTCAAGAGATCAGAGGTTATTAAGTCTGCCTATCACTAGAAATGGTGAGAACAACACAGGAAGAGTGCCAGAAGAAATGCATCCAGTTCTGCCTGCTGGGCGGCAGTGGAGTCTGCGCCTCCTTCGCGGGCACTGACAAGGATGGTAACCCCATATTGAAGAACAAAACTTTCATCAATCGCTGTCTGCTGGACCAATTTGCCTGCCAGACAGGAACAGGTATGCCAATATCAGATAATTATAATGGATCCGGACTATATCTGGATTACTACTGTCATTACAGCGTACATAGGTGAGCCCACGGAGGGTGAATGCCAGCAATAACTTATCCATAGTTGGGTTGAATTGAAGTTCCGGAACTTAAATATATAATTTCATCAGAAACAACTGAATGTTGGCGAAATGGCGAATTCCGATCGTTCGCTATTGACCCCCAACAACTGTTAAGTATTTTTATAAATTTATAAAAAAATATTGACACAATTTTTGAAAGCAAATAAACACAGCAGAAATAAATGAAAATCGAATTAATGTTGAGTTTGAATGTCATTACAAAAATTGCACAGCAGAAACAAGTCGCAATGAGAACCGGACTATGTCCTGCCGTCAACCTTATTCTGGTTGTATTGCTGGGTTCCCTGGTCAGCATTACCTGTGGACAGTTGTTCGCTTTGCAAGGTGCGTCAATTTAACGTCGTAAATTAAATAAAACTTGTATAAAATCTTTAACTACTTTGAAGCAGGAGCCAACAAGTGTCACGACGTTTGCCCGCAAGGATATCGCGTGGTGTGTGCCCTGCATGACGGCTGCCTCCGAACATTTGCCAGCAGCTGCGTGATGCGCATGTATAACTGCAAATATCAGAAAGGTGAGTGGATGCTTCTGCTTCTTGCTAACTTTCTTTCAAACTGTCGCTCTTCCAGATTATCGCATAATATCGCAAAGGGCCTGCGAGTTTATCAGCAACGAGGACCTTCAAAAACTGGAGCTCTAGCGGCGACAGCTGGGCCAACAGCCAGCGGCAGCCGTCAGATGGACGCTAGGTGTCGCCAGGGTGCAGCGCGCATGCGTTGCGATACGCATTTCAAAGTGGCTGTGGCTTGGCAGCCGCCAGGATATACATATATCCTACCACTGCTGTTGCTGCTGCTGTTTTATGTGTAACTTTCTCTCTGGCTAAACTGTCGTCTCGTCACGCCACAACTAAAACAAGCGTAAATTTTAATTTAATTTTAAAGCGCAACTTTGACCTGTTTTAAACGATACGTACACAATTGTGCTAATCTTTTCTCGTGATCTAAATTTATAACAAAAGCGCCGAACGCGACTACTGAATAAAAGTATCCTCTTATATTAACATAAGCACGCCGAAGTGTTAGGCCAAACAAATAAGTGTACATAATACAAATCGCAGACAACGACAAGAAAACTCACTTTGGCCAGGCAGCGAACAGGGCCTGCGACACACACACACAGAGACGCTAACACCGAGAGACATACACACACATATGCACACACGCGAGGAGGGCGAAGGCGCACCACAGTGAAGGCTCCACAGATTTCACGGGTACTCGCGTGGCGATTTAATAACAGGTTAGTTGCTCGATTACTAATTGATTTGACATTTGACCAGTTCGATTTCAAAGCCAAGCAAATTGCGCATCAATTATGCACAACAATATAATGTCACTCACTCAATTGTTCCGGTCGCACGAGTGCGGATGCCTCCTGGCCACATTTCAAAGCATACATTTCAGCCCCATTGTTGCAATGCGAACTACACAAGCATGTCTGCACACAGCGACATGCTTGTGTGTGTGTGTGTTGGAGGAGTTTATGTGGAAACAGTCGTATGTCTATGTATGCATGTGTGTATGTGTGTGTCTGTATGTGTGGAGGCATGTGCGAGTGTGTACCAATACACACATGCAAGCATGCGAATATGTGCAAACAAACAATGTATGGGCATGCGTGTGTGTGTGTGTGTGCCAGTGCCAGCACCAGCGTCCGTGTGTGTCTAATGCGTATGTAAATGTGAGAGTGCGACCCTGCCACTGGATAACAATAGCCATACTTCAATGACCTAGACCTCGACCACGAGAGATTTAAATGCCGCCAAGTGGGAGAGTGCAATGCAGTTGGCCTCCCACAAGTTCTAGGTCGTAATTTAAACTGCGCAATTCCAATTATGTACATCTTGCTTGGCGCGACAGATGCAAAGTTCGAAATTCATATGTAGCTGTTAAATCAGATATTCACTAAGTTCATGAATTAACTTACTTGTTTACAGTATGCTAAAGTCTTATTATAATTTTTAGATATTTTTGCTTTACTTAGAGTTTGAAAAATCCCTAGACTAAAAGTAATTCTTACTAAATTACTTGAATTTATTAAATAAAATTTAATTTGACAGCGCCATCTGTTTTTCGTATCATTTTAGGCAGTTTAATTTGTATCGCTGTTAAGACAAATTTTTATCGACTCACTCTCTGCTCGCTGCTGTATTTTGTTATGTAGAAAAATAATCGTGTTAGTTGGGCAACAGCTGTTCTGTTATACTTCTGTATGACCAATTTTTACAATCTACGACAAACTGATTTAAAAAAAAAATAAAAGGTAAATACAAATATTTTAGCATTCCACTAACTTAACATAAAATCCATAAAAACAAATTTTAATTGCGCGCGAAACGAATCGCATGTAACGGAATTTTTACCAGGAGCAAATGTTTGCGCGCTGTTAATAACAGTCGAGCAAATGGCTCATGTTTTTGAGTGGCCACATATGTATGTACATATGTAAAAACATTCGTCGCTCATTTGCGTTGTTCTTTGGTCGCTGCCGCTGCTTAGGTTTGTGCTTGTGTACAAAAAATAAATGCAAATTCCAAATAAAAAGAGGCAAACAAGTTAATTCAGAATATATTAAATGGAAGTTAACTAGAAACCGTAAGTGCTAATATTGCGGGTGAAATGTGAGTGTGTGAGTGTGTGTGCGTATATGTATGCGCGTAAGTCTGTGTACATATGTACATATATATTGTTTGTATGAGAATTGTTTGTTAGAGATGAGCAAAATGAAGTGATTCTGATTATACTGTGATTTCGCGAGCAGTGTGTATATATATGTGTGTGTGTGTGTGCGTGAATATTGTTTGCAATTCAAAATATCTCTGATAACGGCTGTAGGTAGATATGCTATCGCCAGATAAGAACTAAGCGCTAACTTGTTGCCATCGACTTGCTATCAGGTGTTTTATGTCTTTAGTGCAGATGTATGTATCTGCAGCCAATGAACCATTCACCCAGAAGTCACAGGTAATCATACGTATACATACGTACAGACATACATACATACATACATTACGCATCACTGTTGTGCAGTTGCTTCGTTTCGTTTCCGCCACCCACAACAACGTCGCAGCGCAGCGTTGCGAAAATTTATGCGACGATATGACAACAACAACAACAGCAACAGCAGCAATATGAAGAAAACTGTTGAATATAAAGAAGGAATAGCGCACAATAGCCCATAATTATCAGAGAAGATTGAAGAAGCAATAGCAATTTGTCATGAATCAGAAGCAGCTGAGCGCAGCTGAGCAGCTTATCCCCGGCCTTTTGTTATGTTTAGCTCGTTATCAAATAAGTTGCGAAAAGAATTCCGCAATGTTTGCCAGCGCAATAATATGCAAGTAAGATATTCTTGCCTGTTTTACATACATACATATGTACAATCATGCATGCATACATACATACATGCACACATATGTACATATATATATACACACAGGCACAGGCTTATGTACCCGGCTATGATTTGTGCGAAATTTGATAGGTTCAAATTCGAATAATGCACAGAGCTGTGTGTGTGGCTGTGTGTGTCCCCTCTTTGCATACGGCCTGCTTGTATGTGTGTGTGTGTGTGTGCGTGTGTGCGTACGTGTGTGTGAGTGTGTGTTGGTGGTCATGCGTGATGCCATATAACGGTAATTTGAGGTTTCTCTTGCCATCGCACTCGTTACTGTTGGTGTTTTTATGTCCGCTCTTCACCTTTGGCATTGGTCTTCTAGGAATTGTCAGCTCCTCTGACCTTGACACTCAACCAGGCAACCAACCACATGGCCATTTATGCAGCATTTGTGTGGGCGGCTGGGTGGTGGCTGCAGTCCGCTCGTGTGCATTGATGTCACCCGTTTCTGAAGTTTGCCGCAAATTCACATGAATTATGTGTGGGCAGGCCCCGTCAGGGATACAAATGCACTTAATTAATGTGCTCTAACCTGATTATGTCTGGTTAAATTAATAATCAAGTGAATATATCCAGATGCAGCAAGCACTTTGTTCAATACATTTTCCTCATATATCGAATTACAGAGACCGAGGCAGAGAGTGGGAGACTGAGAGAAAGAGACAGAGAAGGAAATTTATTATTGATATATAGCTTCAAGCCAGAGACATAATCAGGCACTCTATGGATAGCTTAATTTAAGACCAAATTATAGTTAAAGATTTTGAAATATCTTAATCTGTCAAATAAAACTCGATTTGTTATGCATTGTTATTGTTATATGATATAGCTTGATTGATAGATGATTACTATGCAAACAACTTTACTATGCATCAGTTATATACATGTATATATTGGGTCTAACTGGAAAAGAAGGACCCTTCAAGCAACGAAGTTTTTGTATATGATTCATTTACTGTTTGTATGTTTGTATGATATGATATGGCATGACATTCAGGGTATCTGTTAGTCAGGCCTTATGGACTATATGAAAATAAGAAAGCAGGGTATAATAATTTTGTTCTTATTATATATTTTATTATTATTTATTATTAAGTTATTACTTTTTATTATATTATTAAGTATCAAACCTACTACTAATATTTGAGTTATTACGATCCTTACTTTTTGTGTGTTATCAATATATATTATGTTATAATTTATACATACCCCATGCTCACCTCTTTTCAGAGTAAAAACTCCACAGTTTGTAAATATAAATGAAATATTCAGCGTTTATTTCTTATAATTGCGAATTACAAAGCGCTTCGATTACTAATCAAATTGGTGGAGGTGAACGAATTGTTTTTGAGGTGACTGTGGGTTTGATTATTGATTCGTGCGTAGAGTTTCAGCAAAGTTTATGGGCAACTTGTTGGAGCGCATGTTAATAAGGACCGAGAAACAAAAGCAAAAGTAATAAATTGCTTGGGTGGGTGTGGGCAGTGGCTTGCGCTTGGGGTTTGCGGCTGAGCAACTGAGCAACTGGGCAACTGGTGGGGCTGTGGACTGTGGGCTGAGGGGCGCAGGCTTAGCCATTGTTGATGACGCACGGCTGTCTTGTCTTTTTATTGGCCTGTGGCCCTGTCTGACGCACAATTGATAAACTGCAACAATAAACGGCTTACGCTCTACGCTTTACGGTCGTCTCATCGCCTTTCTTTATCTGAACGTTGCAGGAAAAAGCAACGAGTTCCACTGGCTGCGGCTGGAGAAATTGTTGTTGTCGCTTTGGCATACTTCTGGGCAACGTATTGTCGCCGGCGACCGCAAGACTGGGCAAAATTATGAACTTGTGCTCCTCGGCTGGTGCAACCGCATCGACTACATCGCTATCGTCCACGGGGCACGGAGAGACTAACGGGAGCAGTCCCACAGAGGTTACGCATTGCTTTGGCGGCGGCGGAGGCGGCGGTAGCGGTGGAGGAGGTGGCAACAGAGGCGGCGGCGGTTGCGCAGCTGACACAGCACCCACTCTTAAGAACAGGAGCACAATAAACGGTGCCGGCGGCAATACGACAAGCAGCAACGGACACAATTCGACCTATAACGAACACAACGCAAACATGCCGCCCGAGACGCGTCCCAAAATGGTGACGGTCAAGCATCCGGAGTCAAATAAACCCAAGCCCACCACGAAGAAGATTGTGAAGAATATACAGGCAGATCAGGATGTCATCAAGGCACTGCAGCGCTGCCGCGACGAAGGTGAGTCTGAAAATGGCCATACGGAATCAAGTTCTAATATTTCTACATTTCTCGTTAGGCATCAAGCTCTTGGACTTGAGCAAATCGTCAATAACTGTCCTTCCCAATACGGTCAGGGAGTGCGTCCATCTCACCGAACTCTACCTGTATAGCAACAAGATTGGGCAGCTGCCGACGGAAATTGGATGTTTGGTTAATTTGCGGAATCTGGCCTTGAACGAGAACTCGCTGACGTCGCTCCCGGAGTCGTTGAGGCACTGTACACAGCTGAAGGTGCTAGACTTACGCCACAACAAGCTCGCAGAGATACCGCCAGTTATTTATCAACTGCGCTCACTGACAACTCTGTATTTGCGCTTCAATCGAATCACTGCCGTGGCCGATGATCTGCGCCAACTGGTAAACCTCACCATGCTGAGTCTGCGCGAGAACAAAATCAAGGAACTGGGTAGCGCGATCGGATCGCTGGTGAATCTGACAACGCTGGATGTGTCGCACAATCACTTGGAGCACTTGCCGGAGGACATTGGGAACTGCGTGAATCTAAATGCGCTCGACTTGCAGCACAACGAGCTGCTGGACATACCGGACACCATTGGTAATCTGAAGTCGCTGGTGCGGCTTGGCTTGCGCTACAATCGACTGAGCTGCGTGCCCGTCTCGTTGAAGAACTGCAAGAGCATGGATGAGTTTAATGTGGAGGGCAACGGCATCACCCTGTTGCCAGACGGCATGCTAGCTAGCTTAAGCGCGTTGACCACAATCACTTTGTCGCGCAATCAGTTCACCAGCTATCCGACTGGTGGGCCGGCGCAGTTCACCAATGTGTATAGCATTAATCTGGAGCACAATCGTATTGACAAGATACCGTACGGCATATTCTCGCGGGCCAAGGGCCTGACAAAGCTGAATATGAAGGAGAACATGCTGACAGCCTTGCCGCTGGATGTGGGCACCTGGGTAAACATGGTCGAGCTGAACTTGGCCACCAACGCATTGCAGAAGCTACCCGACGACATCATGAATCTGCAGAACTTGGAAATACTCATACTGTCCAACAACATGCTCAAGAAGATACCCAGCACCATTGGCAACTTGCGCAAGCTACGTATTCTGGATCTGGAGGAGAACCGCATCGAAGTGCTGCCACACGAAGTTGGTCTGCTGCACGAGCTGCAGCGATTGATATTGCAAACCAATCAGATAACCATGCTGCCGCGTAGCATTGGTCATTTGAGCAATCTTACGCATCTTTCTGTTAGCGAGAACAATCTACAATTTTTGCCCGAAGAGATAGGTTCGCTCGAGAGCCTGGAGAACCTCTATATCAATCAAAATCCAGGCCTAGAGAAGTTACCATTTGAGTTGGCGCTGTGCCAAAATTTAAAGTATTTGAACATAGACAAGTGCCCGCTGGGTACTATTCCGCCCGAGATCCAAGCTGGCGGCCCATCGCTTGTGCTGCAATGGCTCAAGATGCACTCGCCCTACCGGCAGATGTGAGATGTGGATGGCGTCTGGCGCACCGTTTACGTAGGCAGCGATTGCTACTATCAGTATGAGCTGCAGACGGCGCAACAGACGCAGGGTAGACAGGCAGGTCGCTCCACCGAACGATCCAACGAGCGGCGCTAACGGTGCGAGCTTTGCTAAGTTTAGCAATCAATGTTAGCTCCTCGCCCAACCCCGGTCATGCCTGTGGGCCATACCACTTCCCGAAATGAAAAAGAAAGTGAAAAGAAAACACCCGACTGGAGTGCGTTGCCTGGCAAATGATAGCTTTAAAAATTGTTATACCAACGTCCCGCGTATTGTAAAACTGCCCCGATTTGCTTTTACCTTATGTTTAACTATTAAGTTCAACTTCGAAGCTGCTTAGCGACGTCTGACTTGGTCCTGAACGTTTAGGTTTTAGTTGTATGCTTCCAAGCTAGTCATAAAACTCACAAACAAACGAAACTAAATTTAATTTAATTATATTCAAGCTTTAGATGATTTTTCCATTTGGTTCGATACTCGTTTAAAGACATTATAAGAAACTAACTGTCATTAAGGGAAGCTAAATCGAATGTTCAAAAACATATAAATACGCAAGCGCCATGGAATTGTTTGGAAAAAGAAAACAAAATTAAATGAAACAAAATTATATACATACAAATACAAATACAAATACAAATACAAATATATAAAAATAATTATTAATGTACTTTGTACGAGAGTATGGAAAATGAAAAGTATTAATAATTTGATTACAATTGAAAGATTTTTTTTGAGCGCTTCAAGCAAGACTATATAGATATGGTGCACCTCTATATACACACATATACATATATAGAAATTTAAGGACATATTTGTGGATCTGCTTGTAGCGCCTCATATAAGTTTATATTAAAGCACAGGCTTTATAAGTATTTTAAACACTTAAATGTTAAATAAAAACAAACAAAAACAAAAAACCCTGTCAATGTGTGTACGTGTATAAACAAAGATAATTGTTAAACTTGATTTCGTACATTTTGGTTAGCAAAATAATAATCACATACAATTTTTGTATGGCAAGCAAAGAAAAACACAAATACTTGCAAAAGTGTAATGCCACCTATTTGATAAGCGAACTATATAAGTCGATATACATATATATAAATATAGATAACAATTGAACTGGACAACATTCTGACATTCTAGACATCTAACTGGATTCGGTAACCAAGAATCAGACTATGATGACTATACTAGTTAATCCGAACCAGTATAGCTCTAAAATCCAATATAACCCAAAGCTGCAACAAAAATCACTTTTTCTAGAGCATTTGAATTGCTATAAGGTAACTCCAATACACATTTTTTCTAAAGGACACTTAGTTGCTGAGATATCGCCTATTGAGTTTACGGATGAGCTGCCGCAATGACTTCTAGTTTACTGCAACAGCCGATATCTCTGTGACAAAGTATATGGTTTTACTAAGCTAACATGTTTTTTGAGGCAACATGAGATTTTGCACTTTTCGAATATTTTGATATCAAGTCTGGTTTCAAGCTCGGTGTCAATCGTCGTAAAGTATTAACGGATTCTTGGTTACTAAATGCCATAGAGTAATTGTCTAAGTGTATGTCACATAGAATATTATGTCGAAACAGATCAAAACCCATAATCCATAACGTTTCTTAGACGAAAACTACAAGTTTTTCCTCATTCTTTTGAAACAAGCAAAAAGACAACTTAAGCTGCTTTCTGTCGCAACGCAAATGGGCCTTAAAACCATTTTGTTTACAAAGTACATCTGAATCAACGAAACTAACTTTAACTATACTAAAGCGTGGCCAAACCATGTTGCCAGCTATAGCTATACTTTTACATACATACATATATTTTACACGGCATACATACATATATACGACTATTTTTTAGAAACACTTGAATGCTATACATACCTACAGACATACATACATGAATGCATGCATATACAACTATGTTTTATCTCAAGTATAAGACATTATATTCAAGAGATTGTAATTCAATTACAAAACGCTTAACAAAAATAGTAAACAAAGTACGAAAATCTTAAAATGCAAACGGTACAAAACAAAAATAAATAAGATAAATGGAAACTTAAACAAAATAGTTATAAATGTTACAAATTGTTCGCACACCTGAAGCACACACACAAAAAACATATAATATTGAATTTAGAAATGAGCAAAACTTACAAAAATTACAAAAAAAAGAGAGAAAAGAAGAAGAAAATTGATATGTTAGAACAAGTACGTCAATATATGTATATGTATGTTAGACTAGAGAGATCGATTGGACGAAGTGAAAATGTAAAGATATTCCTAAAAATATTTGAGAAATAAACATAATGTTAAAATTCAATGTTAAAACACAATCTTTAAAGCTTTGTCTCTGCAGCTTCGGAGTGGGTGGTTGAGATCACTGTTAAGTGAGCATGCATCGCGAGTCGCGACCACTGTTAAAAGACACCAATCAATATTACTCAATCGTGCAGCAGCAGCAGTTTATGTTACCTTCCTGTTAACTTCCACTGTTAAACATTTGAGTTTTTTGGCGCGCTCTGGAACTAGAGTGCGAGCGATTTAAAATCATTGAGCCAAGGTGGAACAGTAAGTCAAGTCAGTCTCTCTAAATCGCGCGCTTGCAAAAACAGCTGTTAACCTTCTCTCTCTCTCACCTTCTCTCTCTCTCTGTCTGTCCACCTCGCTCGCTTACTCATAAACTAACAACTGGCGATAACAAAAGCTCCAAGTGCTCGCTCGCTTCATTCTGCTACAAAGTCTTTAGAAGAAAGCAACGCAGTTTGCAACCAAAAAGAGGAGATAACCCAACTGCAGTTTAAAGATTTAAGTAAACAATTCTATAAAAATTAATTAATTAATTAATTAATAAAAAGAGCAGGTAAGGTTATTGTGGAAATGTAAATTGTGTAATAAATTGCTATTGATATTGCTCGAGTGCTTCTCTTTGTTCTTTATATATACATATGTATATGTTTGTATATCAATGGAATAATTAATTTGAATTCAACTTGATAAGGTCTTGTCTTTTAAAGAGTCGCATTTCCATTGAACTCTCGCACTGTTCGAGCGTATCGAAGGCAACTGTTGTCCATTTTCCGTACCGAACTCTGATCTTTTCCAGCTTCCTCAACACGATGCAAGTGCTATTGCTGCTGATGGTTGCCTGTGTATCTTTAAGTCATACGCAGGCTTACTCGGCATTGCAGGACTCTCGGATTATCGCTCAGTATAAACGGCAGCTGGGACTTAATCACGCAAAGATCGCACGCGAGTTGGTCCATCGCGCCAACTGGGCATCCGTGGGCAGCATTTCGACCAATCAAATTGTCAAAGATTATCCCATGGTCAACATCATCTCGATTGACGACAACAGCCTGGGGGGAAAGTCCTCGGGTGTAATTCGGTTTTTGCTCACCGATCTCGATTTCACGGGTCCGGACTGGCAGAACAACAACAAAGTAACTTTCTTGTTCTCGGACGAGCAGACGCTGAACTGCAAGAACTCGGGCAAGGATCCCATGGAGCCGACGTGTGCGCGTGTCATAATCAGCGGTCAGGTTAAAAAGGTCTGTGAAAATGATCAGTGAATTTCTACAAGCTGAAAATATTTATATATATATATCCGATTTGGCAGCTCCCACAGACGGGTCCGGGCTATAATGACGAGCTTAATGTGTTTATTAATCGTCACCCGGCAGCGGCCAACTGGATAAAAGGTGCGGATTGGAAGCTTTAATGAAAAATAGTTATAGATTTGTAAACACCTTTTTTTTAGAACATAGTTTCTATCTGTGCGAGCTCGACATAAAGAACATATTCGTGCTGGACTTCTACGGCGGACCCCACCAGGTCAACGCCGCGGACTATTATGCAGTTCAAATTTAAGCGCGGATCTACGCAGGTCTATCTACGAGACGCGCAAGTCTTTTGTTTACCATCCAAGAAAGCAATGTATATAACGATAAGCAAATGTCTATAATCATACCCAACTGAACAAGCGATCCTACGTGCTTTCGTCTCTTTATCTATCGGACTTTGCGTATGATAAGGGTTTTAACAATATATAAAAAAAATGGTTATAAAGTAAACATATGCATGAGTCTGCGTATATAATGGAAGGGGATTACATTGGGAACGAGTTGGGTTTCGCTCTCTAAATTGAAATACAACTCTTAACATTTCGAATATATATATATTTTAAGTTTTAGGTTTGATTTGTTGATTTAATATAAGATAATCGTTAGATTCGATATTTCGCCAGCTCCAGAACGTTACGCATGTGCGCCTGGCAACACGCAGAGGGTGGCATCTATTTTCTGTAGCTGGGGCAGAATGTCGCGCAGCTTGGAGCGATAGCGCACGTCAGTAGCTACGGGATTGTGCTCCAAGTAGATGGTCTGCAAGGCTTTATTGTTCTTGAGCACCTCGAGATTTTTCCAGTTGTCGATGCCGTTGTCGTTCAGCCAGACCTCCTCGAGATCTTGGAGAGCCTCCAAGTTGCCAATGACCTTCAGTCTGTTTTTGGCCAAGTCGAGTGTGTCCAGGCTCTTGTTCTCGGACAGATTCTCGATGGTCTCGATGCCGTTCTCTGATATGTACAGCTCCTTCAGATTGGTCAGCTTCTCCAGGTTCTCAATCTTGACAATCCGATTCGCCTGCAGACTCAGTATCTCGAGGTTGACTAGCGTATCGAGATTTTCAATTTTTGCTATCTTGTTCTTGCCCAGAAACAGCTGGCGTAGATTCACCAATGTCTCGATATTCTCGATTTTCTTCAGCTTGTTGTCACCCAGTTCCAGCATGGTCAGATTGGTCAACATGCCGACGTTCTCGATGACGGTCAGTTTGTTGGCCACGAAGTAGAGTTTCTCTAGCTTGAGCAGCTTGTCCAAGTTCTCGATTTTGGTCAGACGATTGAAGCTGAGATCCAATATCTCGAGGTTAACAAGCTTGTCTAGATTCTCAATTTTTGTGATCTGGTTGTCATAGAGTTCCAGCTCCACGAGGGTTTTCAGCATATCGAGGTTCTCAATCTTCTTGATGAGGTTCCATCGCAGATACAGTCGCTCGATCTGCTTCAACGGCTCAAAGTTCTCCAGCTTATCTATACGACGATGATTCAGATCGAGTTCATAGCATTCGGGATCAATCATAACGATTTCTTCGATTGAAGCCACCAGCTCGCCTGGTATTATCTGCATGCCGGCAGTTGGCTTCGCTTCTCCACTCATCGGGATTGCATTGTCACCGTCAGCCATACTCATAAGAGTGCTTTTAGTTTTCTTAATTATATATAAAATTTAACAAATTATAAATGCCGCCTAGCCTGCTCGATGATTTTCTTGTTGGTTTTTTTTGCCGAATATTTAGTGTTGTAAAGGTGTTTTTAAAAAATGGCAAATCAGTGTGGGAAGTGATTAACTGCGCTAGGTATGCAATTCATTTGTTGTGAGATAAAGTTTAATATAATGTGTTAACTGTACTAAGTATTTATTATGTGTATCCGGTTTTGTTAAATATATTGAGTTTTAAATCAAATATAAATCGTAAATATTAAATTGCTGCACTCGCAACAGAATTTGTGATCCTTCAGAATTGTATTGTCAGCGTACTAAGCGCAGCAGTCGATTTGCCGTTGCATTTTAGCTGCATGTTGTTTAGTGTTGTAAAATTGTGAAAAGAGCATTTAGCCAGTGTTGCATGTGACTCAAGATAGGTATGCAGCCCATAAGAATTGCGAAAATATCATTTACTTAATTAAGAGTAAAGAATATTTAAATAATTTATCTTAATAATATGTTAATTATAACTGTCCTATTTTGTGTATATTTCTGTGCACGTAATGTTAATGTTACTGAACAGTTAAGTTACCTCGCATCTTAAAGTTTTGGTTCGCCCACCTAATCAGTTGCCAGCGTACCATCTGTAACAGCTGATATATGGTATTTTGAATAATTGCGAGAACGCGTGCTGAAGTTAGTTTTAATTTGTAACTCTAATAATTGTGTATTAAGATTCTGATGAAAATGTCGTGAAAGTCGGGTCCGATGGCAATACGTGCTCACACTAATGAATCGCTAGATATTCTCCTGTTATCAAGAAGCTGAACAAACAACATGTCAACGGGATTCAAATGCCGCAATTGCGGATCCAATGAGATCGAGGAGGACAATGCACGCGGCGATCGCGGTAAGAACTGTCCTACGAGATATATGTAGATTTGCAGCTTCGTAACTCTTATGTTTATAGTTTGCATGAACTGCGGCTCCGTGCTGGAGGACTCGCTAATTGTCTCTGAGGTGCAGTTCGAGGAGATGGGCCATGGCGCCGCCGCTATTGGACAGTTTGTTTCCGCAGACTCATCGGGAGGTGCCACTAACTATGGCTATGGAAAATTCCAAGTTGGCTCAGGTACAGAGTCGCGTGAGGTGACCATCAAAAAGGCTAAGAAAGATATAACTCTCCTGTGCCAGCAGCTGCAGCTGACCCAACACTACGCAGACACCGCGCTCAATTTCTTTAAAATGGCCCTGCATCGACATCTGACACGCGGCCGGAAAAGCACCCACATCTATGCGGCTTGTGTCTACATGACCTGCCGCACCGAGGGCACGTCCCGTATGTGCATAGAAATAATTCTGAGGGTTTATCCCGGAGAACTTATGGCATCTCTGCTTACAGATCTGCTCATCGACATCAGCGACGTACAACAGATTTGCTCGTACGAGCTTGGACGCACGTATCTGAAGCTGTCACACGCTCTGTGCATAAACATACCATCCGTAGGTGAGTTTGGAACTCTGGGCTTGCCCCAAATGATACATATCAGGGCTGGGTAAAGAACCATCACTCTCGCTTTAAGATTTCGATTACGATAAATAAAGAAATAGAGAAGTGATGGGAAGTGATCCGGGAAGTTGACATATTTCCCAGCTGCATCTCATATTAGTTCATTTATATTAAATCTTTAAAGATTTTTAAATCCGAGAAAATCTAATAATATATTTTATTGATTAATAGTCGTAATGGATAATTCATAGATTCATAAACAATATAGGATAACATTCGTCTTATATATATGGTATATCAAAAACGTTTATTTTCAAAAACAAAAATCAGTACAATTTTCCAAGGAATTCAATTATGATTGTTGCGCCGTGCAGCTTGATGAAGATTCGTATAGTTTGATATTAAAGGAAATCAAGTCTATAATCGGGGTATACATATATGAGCTTGAACAGATGCTTGTATATTACGTTTATAGAAATAATGCAACTACAAATGCACGCTACAAGAAATACATAATTATATATTTTAACTTTAGAGCATGTATAGCATGTATATCTGTGTGTTTCTGTTTTTTTTAAAGAATTTGGCGATCTCTAATGCTAATTAAGTGTGTAACTTGGCTTTCAAATTCGTACGCATACGCTAACATGGCCTAATATACTCTTTCAAGTTTGTATATAGTGTATATGTATATATTTAGAATATGCCGGCAAAATATATATTTATATATATAGATATATATATGTTTGCATTCAGTTTGTTTAGAATATATTTAGTTATCATTAGCTTGACTGATTGCCCGTTGTTTACTTGCTTATTGATGTCGCCTTCGATTACCTTATCTGTCGGAACGTATATAGTATTAGTTATAGGTTTGTGTGTATATGGTCAACTTTTGTGGGTCTACGCTATCCAAATTTAAAATAGTTTCTTTTTTGTATGCATTTACCAACAGACGATATATGTGTTTATGTATGTTTATATGTATGTCCTACGTTAACTAGACCACTCTACTGTATTGTGATTTCATAAGAGTTGTAAGTGTATATAATTACTACTCATGTATATATATATATATATATATATATATATATATATATATATATATATATATATATATATATATATATATATATATATATATATATCATGCTAATATCGATTTCCTTAAAACTCCAATTTGCTTTGTTGTGTTGCACTGAAAACCCATGAGTTTCTACTTTGTGTTTGTTGCTGCTGTTGAATGTGTTGTGTTGGTCTCTTCGGTTGTTGCTGTTGATGCTGCTGCTGCTGGCGGTAGTAACAGGCTCCCTGCCACTCCGCACAGTATAGCTGTGCGCATCAGGTGTTGCTGCCATTGCTGCTGCCGACTGGCAGCTCATCAGCGGCATTGTTAACATTGTTGCTTCCACTGGCTGCGGCTGTTCCGTTGCTGCCATTGGTAATAGCTGGCGTTGCGCCTATGGGCGTGGCGCAGACTGAGCTCGTGGGCGAGTTGAGAGCGGTGACTGACGTGGGTCCGTAAAATATCAATTCGGGTATCTGGCCGCCCTGGACGCCTGTGCCGTTGGTGCTCTCTGACGAGCATTGGAATTGGAATGTAACATTGCCCATGAGCACCTCAGACATGCCCTCTTGTCCGAAAAAGCTTAGCTCGTTGCCATCCAGTATCACTGAAGCAGTGTAGTGACACTCCGGCTCTATCTGTATGGGGTTCTCGAAGAATACGTGGAAAGTGTTGCTTGAGCCATCCGAAAAGAACTTCGTGTCGTTCTCCGCTAGCGTGCGGCCCAATCGCTTCAGCTCAATCTTCACATTGTAGTTAGCTGCTCCGGTCGAAGAGCCATAGAGCCCAAAGCCCACAATGAATATTCTAAACATGGGCAAACGAGAAATAGGTAAATATTTGATTGATGTTATTCTTTGGTTTGACTTACCTGCGGTCCACTGAGAACTGTATGGAGTCACAGCGTCCTCGATAGCGCCACTGATTGGAGCGATAGGCGCACGACTGAAAGCGATGGCAAACTTGAGTTTTGAGACCTGCACGCGGTCGCGTGGGAAAGCTGAGAGTGGGCTTGGTCTTTGCGGTAAAGTGCAAAAACATGTCTATTGTCTCCTGGGATGTGAGAATGCCAGTTTGGGCAACGCCATTTGCGAATTCCTCGAGGCTCATCGTCGGTATGCGTATCAGATGCAGTGCCTGACCGAGAACTCGGCGCTTGTTTGGCGACGTCTCATCAATGCTCATCTTCTCGCAGGCATTCAGGGCCCAATTGAGCGCCGCTTCAAATAGATGAATCTCCTTGCAGTTTAGTGTCTCGCGTGACAATATAGATTCGAAAGTTTTGAGGTCAATGTCCACGAAGTCTTCGGACTTAACCGCCATCTCGGCCTGGGCATCGATCACTTCCCAGCAACGTTGCATCAGTTCGGGCTCCTCGAAAAGACGCGATTGACTGAGAAGTAGGCATGCGTTTTTTGCCGTCAACTTGACTTCAAGATAGTTGACGCAGGCCCGCGCCAAGTGTGGCACAATGTACTTCTTAGCTGCATACAGCGTCGCCAATATGTGTTCAGGTTCCAATTTGATTTCATCGCAATAGAGATACCTAGGGAACGTAGGAGTATCTAAGGAGCTGTTCAATAAGACAGACTTGATTGATTCTTACCTTAGCAGCGTTAAGAAGGCTGTGGGCTCTACATCGGGCACCTTGATTTCCTGCTTGTTCTCCGCCAATCCGCCGTAAAACATGGCATAGAACACCGAGCTGCCCGTGGCAAGTATGTACTTGTGTGCGGGTATAGTTTGAATGGGATCAAAATCTGTTCAATTTGGAAAGCATTCGAATTATAAATTAGTTTCCTTTATGCGTGGGGTGCGCTTTAACCTACCGAACTCGCTGCCCACGATAAACTTGACATCCGACAGCAGCTCATTGTTGAACATGGCTGCATTGCGCTCCAGCACGGTTGCCTTGCTGGCCTGCCAGTTAGGATCGGCCGTGTCGAGTGCATTCGAGGCGCCAACGGCGGCATAGCTGCTGTTGCTCCCAACTGCACACACGTACGATCCACTGCCGCTGCTGGGCGTTGCAGTTGCATTCGCTGCATTGGCTGCAGCCGCTGCTGAGGCAATGGCCGCAGCTGTTGCCGAGCTGGAGGGCAGACAGAAGGTGGTGGGACTGCTGCTGCTGTTGTTGCTATTCAGTGCGCCAGGCGAAGCCAGTGGCGAGGATGGTGCACTTATCGGCTGTGTTATTTGTATGTTGTGATCCGCGGCGCTGCCTGACCCTGGGCCCGGAGATGTGACTGCAGCCCCACGTTGCTGCTGCAGCTGTTGCTGCTGGTGGTTGTGCGGCGGCGAGTGCAAGAGGCCGTTGCCACTGTTGAGCGTCTCCACTGTAAAATGGAATCATTAGAAATTATACATTGGGAATGTAGTCTTAGCAGTTATATCTAAACCATGGCCAACCGAACTCCGCCAGCTTCTCCATATATCGCTGCAGCATTTGGAAACCGGTGGTCGTCGCGCCCTCACTTCCACGACTGTGCTCGCGACCATCGGCGGCCCCATTCGGCGTGGCTGCAGCAGCTGCGGCCCCCTTCTATAGCTCTCCCCCATATCAACTGCGCACGTAATGTGGAGCGTCCAAAAATAGCGGCGCAGCCGTTGCTGTTGTTGCTTCTAAATCTGCAGCTCGCGACTTTTAGCACGGACCCCAAAATATGTCTCTGATGTTAATAATGCTGTGCGCGCTTGCATGTGCGTGCATGTGTGCTTGCCTCTGTGTGTGTACGTGTGTGTGTGGATTAGTGATGCAAGCTGATTAGAAAATTTTCACTTTGCAGGCTTTTGAAATGTCAGAGACAGTTGTAGTATTCGAGTGTAATAATGTTTAACTAGACATAATAATAATAAATCAACAAAAACCAGCCAACTCCCCATCCCCCCTCTTACATGCCTTTTCTCATCAACTGAGATGTACACACACACATACCACAACAGTCGCTGCTTGTTTCAGTGGAAAATCGATAACACACAGACAGTACGCACACACACACACACACGCACACAAACACGTACGCACCTGCTATTTGGATGCATTTTTCTTACCATTGATCCAGCCACCGCTGCCCTGAGAATGTGACATGGATTCCTGATTGCGCTTGCTGGTCGACTTCAATGAGAATCGATTCAATGCGCTGTTGTTATTGCTGCTATTATTGCTATTATTATGGCCATTGCTATTGCTGCTACTGCTGTTGCTGCTGCTGGCCATGACTACGTTTTGTGTTTGTATTGTTTGAACAGCAGTCAGAGAGTGGAAAATTTGTCGAGCTATGCAAAGCAAGGTTTTCGGCAATAACTTGATGTTCCCACAGTGATTCTACTTTCGTTTAGGTTCATTTAATTTAATTTTTATAAACCGACGACATCTGTAATGTCATTTTAAAAATTAAACTATTCTGCGTATATCGGCTTGAAAGAACTTGCAGCAGTCGTCAGATTGAAATGAATCGATAGGCAGTGGCGGTCTGGCGATATGCGATCCACACATAGCATCCACAACAGCGATATATTTGTCAAACTCACTGTGATATAGCAACCAGCCTTTGGCTAGCTGAGAGAGCGCGTGTTTTGAATTTGAATTAGCTGAATTTCAATTTAGTTTGAATTACGTCGGTTTCGCAAGCACTTTGGGCCGCAATTCATTGATTATATCATGGCCGCAGTTAATATGTATTTCCGTCATGCCAATTTAAAGCAAATACAAAATCGTCAATGCGTACGTGAGCCGCAGCTATTACCACAGCATTGCGGAGCAGCTAAGCCAGCATCATGTACATATTAGTCCATGCTTGAAGCTTGTAAACTTGACTCATATTCCGCTATTGATTATGGCCTGGCCTGCCGCATATTTAATATGGCCACCAAAAATTTGAACTTGAAATCGATTTGCTTGCCAGAGTTTGGTCATCGTGGCTGTCTCTGCCGAAGCTTTGTTGATTTCTTGCCATACGAAAAGTCACACACACATCAAATCTTGACAAATTGAACACACACACATATGCACACACACATACGCACACGCACACTCACGCACACTAAAACTAGTTTTTGCTTCTGTGCAGTCGCTGAGTTTGAGCCATGAAAACAAACAACAAAAAATGTTGTTGACCTTTGCGTAAACGAAAATTCATTTCGGCAGCTTTTCCTGCACTTTTCCACACGCTTTCCCCCCCCCCCCCCCATACTTACTGTTCAGCTCGCGTTGTTGTTGTTGTTGCTGTGGTTCGGGCGGCGGCATTTCCTCGTTTTCCGGAACGCGCGCTGCGTATTCCGGCTCATAGTTGTGCGCGTAGGCGCTGCCCCAATGGCCGGCGAAGTCGTCCTCTTCGAGCGTCAGCAGGTGATCCAGCACCTGGACGCCCCGCTCGAGGGGACCGTGGAATTTGTTAATTAGCTCGGAGAGACGCAGATTGAGGCCGTAACTGGCGCCGCTGACGCCACTCGTCGGCGTCCTCGTCTCGATCGCCCAGTAAAATAGATGACGTCCCAGATGACTGCTGAGATGGTTTGCAAAGGCCTCGATCATCTTTTCCTTGGCATCATCTCAGCCCCATTTGGCATGTTCCCGACTCTTGGCACTGCAACGAGGAACGAGGGGAAAAGCTCTAAGTTATATAATCTAATAGTCAGTGAACTCTTTCTCTCTCTCTCTCTCTCTGTCTCTCTCTCTCTCTCTCATCTAACATTGCCTGTTTCTTTAAGCCCAAATCTCGCTTCACACTTTCACTTCCACTTCCAGTTCCACTTGCCATTTTCATGTCTATTTCCACACGCATTTTGGATTAGCTACAGGAAGTCACTGAAATTTTCGTCGCGGCCTTGGCATTTCTCTCTCTTTCGGTCTCATGCAATGCGATCTGCCCGCGTTTGCTTTCGCTTTCCCAGGCAGAATCCGCACCTGTCGGCATCGCGCTGCCTTTTGAGATGCGAGCTTCAATTATGCAAGCGGCTGCTTTTAATTGGCAGCAATGCGAAGTCCGTAACCAAAACAAAACTGCGACACACACACACACGCACACTCACATGGATACAGTGGCCAGCAAATGTTGTGGTGTCATGCCATGCGGCGGGTGCGCGACGCTTAACAATCAGCGAACAGCGACGCCCCCTCAACGCTCAGATCTAGCGAATTATTTGCTGGCGAATCGTGGAATTTTTGGCAAGCGATTGCTTCCGGGGTGACCATATATATTCCATATCGGAGTAGATCTTGGATATAATTTGATAAGCTGAATTAGTTGTACCGAATACAATGGTATTTAATATAAGAGTGAGTGAGAGTGAGAGAGAAAGAGAGAGAGAGAGAGGTGGGTATATTAGATATATATTAGATATATATATATATATATATATATTAGAATGATAATAATTAAACTTAATAATTATCATAATATAAAGCAGTAAAATATTTATTAATTTATAATATATAAACTGGATATTCAATTTATATAAATTTTATATATGAAGTACTATTTATGATTTTGAATAAGATTACATATTCATACTTGTATAATCATATATGTCACATATAAAATATACATATATGTGAAGTTTAATTTCTCTATATTTATATTTATATTTGAATAGATAATATATTTATTAATATATAAGATACATACAATAATTTCGATAATATTATCTATAGCATATACATATATTTCTGTGAATATATATGTATTATAAAGTCACTCTCTTAAGCACAGTTAGAAATCGCAATGAATTTTGATGTGCTATGTATTTACATACAGCACATACTATCCTCTCTTCTTTAGTCTTTCACGGTTACAGGGTATAATGAAATAACTTCAAGTGAATAAAGCGCATCAGATTTGTTATATATATAGAATCTCTATATAGGTGTGCTGTGCCATGCGGATATATACAGGTATATATATATTATACAGATATATACAAATATATATTATATATATATATATGCGCGTATGCCAGAAATGCTAAATCCATTTCACGGCATTTGACAGCAAAGTCACGTTTAGTATGCATCAGCTGTAGGCTTAATGCTTTTTACCTTTTTTTTACCTATTGCAAAGCGAGCATGCTTCATGAGAATTGCATCAAAAGTGAAAGATTTGGGAGAGCAGAAGCATCAATAACTTTCCAGTATCATAGGCATATGCCTAAGATCCTCTGTCTGATTGCCGAAACGAATCGGTTCACTGTACTAACATATATCAACTCTAAGTAGCCAAGACATAAGATGTCTGTTTATACTATATGATAAAAAGATTTTTAGTTTTATAGTGCATTTTGAAATAGCTTCTTTATAGGGTATAAAAAAAAAAAAAATTAAACAATCCTTTCATTCTAAACAGAACTTGGGAACACAGACAGAAACGCACCTTGACAATAAATGAAAATATATTTATAATAAAATTAGAATATAATACAGTCATAATATAAATATTTAATCAGAATTTCAAGTTAAGAATTTAGACAACAGAGAGTTGAATCTTGAATAAAACGTTCAGTTCAGAATTTCCATGATTAGGAAAGCGAGTCATTAGAGTTGTTTTGTATGAAAAACTTTTTATTGTATAATATTTTCTATTTGTTTTTTTTTTTTATTCCTATGAGTAGCTGAGTTTCTGTATCAAAAATCTATATATAATAATATAACATCAATTCGGTTATCTTCTTAAAACAATTCCTATAAAAGAAATTAAGTATATCAGGTGAGCAACTATATATATATCAGATTCCAGGGTATCTTCCCATTTTCTTAAGAAGAATTGCCATACAAGAAATGTATTTATCATATCAGGTGAACAACTTTCTATATTAGATTCTAGAGTATATATGTATGCCTTGCTGCCCTGTGTACTCATTATATTATATCCTCTTCTTTGCTTTTGTTTTTGCTAATTGTTTATGTACATTTCACATCTTGCATTAGTTAATTTCATTGTTGTATTCGTTGTTGTTGCCGTGCTCCGCATTGGCTTTTGCAGTTTGTAAGCGCATTTGAAATTTGCGCTTGCATTAACTTTTGTGCGCCCTTTTCTTAATTTATGTATTTTGTCCGGCTCGGTTCGGTTCGGTTCGGTTTGGTTGGGTTTGCCTCGCTGGGCACTCGCTGTTTTCATTACATTTTTTCATTGCCTCTTTAATTGCGAGTGTCGACCCACTTTGACCAACTCGGGTCAGACCACAAGCGACCCGTAGACAGACAGCCGGACGGACGCAAGACACACGACACAAGACGACAACAGACCCAGACCCCAAAGCGAGACCCCAAAAGCAACGCCCGCGTAACACTTTCGATTTTTATTTCCTCATTACACGCGCACAATGCTCAGCAAAAGAAAAGGCAAAAACAATAACAGAGCCAAGAAAAAAGTGAAGACTTGACGCTTTTTGTTTTGTTTTTGTGGCCAAGTTGAGCTGCTGAGTTGATTTTGCTTCTGTTTCGCGAACCACTTGAAACATAAATATATCTTATTGCATTTCCATGTCTCGGTGCAAATTGAGCAATCGCCACGCATTTCGCGATTCGCATCAGATATCGATGCATAAACGCCGAGTGCTTGGCCTCAAATCTAAGCCATCGCTGAGCCACAGCTGAGTTGGCTGGCAGACAGGCCTTTCGCTCACGTGGCTGTTGGCTGTTGATTTGGCGATTTGGCACTTTAATAACTCAGCGCTTGTCAGATCGTTCAGTTATGAGCGCTTTAAGCAGTAAAACTGAGTTGGTTGCATTCAGCGCTCTTTTTGTATACAACTTGGAAATGTTTTCTCAACTATTGCTGATATATTTGAAATGTGTGAGGTCTGTGCTGAGTGATCATATTTATAATGAATATATTTTAATTTATATGGTCTTCTAGTTACTCTCTTGATTAAAGCAGATTGTTCTAGCAGAAGCATGGCGATCTTCCCATCGAGAGCCTATCTGGTTTCATGGGAGACCATATCATAATAGAATTAGGTTCTTTTGAAGAAAAACATTCCTTTTAGCATACGATTCTTTTTAAGGACTTGGTCTTTAGTTCAGCTGAGATGGCTGAAGTTGAAGCAGAACACAAGCCTTTGGGCCTTCCTCTGAAAAGGGTCTGGTTCAGTTGATACTAACTTCAGAATAAGAAAGCAACGTGAGGTCTTCGCTCACAGCTGCAACTTGCCGCTTTTGGGCTTACTTTTGATATGTCTTATTGCTATTAATTAGATTCAGTTTATAAAACTTTGTTTGCTTTTATACAAAGTCAGGTTAAATGTTCAGAAATCTCCTCAACGCTGTTTCTGCGTAGTTCCTTAAGTTAGTTAAGAGAGTAACGCTTTAGCACACTGAAGAAACATCTTGTAGGTCTCATAATTAGATGTGCATTCGCTTTTACCAGCAACTGAGTGCGAAACTAA
This sequence comes from Drosophila mercatorum, assembly GCA_961210405.1. Taxonomy (NCBI): domain Eukaryota; kingdom Metazoa; phylum Arthropoda; class Insecta; order Diptera; family Drosophilidae; genus Drosophila; species Drosophila mercatorum. Next base: position 5,226,488 of record CAUIUS010000003.1, read on the forward strand.
AGCAGCTGCAGGCAATTCAAATACAATTGAAACCCAATTACAATTGCTATAAGATAATTTGAAGTGTATCAATGCATGTGTTCAGCCAAACGCGTTCTTTAGTAGGTTTATACATTAAAATCTGGCAATTTATTATAAATGCAAATTCTTTCACATTCCTAACAGTATTTGCTAATGAACTGAAATATCACGAAATTTCAAGAAATTTTTGTTTTGACAATTTACAGTCGAAATTGTATAAGCTAAAGGTGAAATTTAGCAGAGTTTAGCTGCAAATACTCTATGATTTTATAGATTATCGATTATCAAAGTTATTGACAGTCGAAAAGTTATCGAAGTTATTGACAAGCGAAAAGTTATCGAAGCTATTGACAAATGAACACTTATCGATTACTTAAAACAGAATTGATCTGAGTAGTATATAAGTTACAGCTGATTAAGCTTCGATAGGTTATATACATACATACAGACGGACCTAGATACTGCTCAAGAATATATATAGAAAAGAAAACATTAAAATCTCAATTCGAGCTCTTAATGGGTTTAGGGTAATAAAAAATAGCCTTTTGCACTGTTAGTTCAAAATATGACGCCTTAGATTTATTTCTATCTTCGGATTCGCTTGCTGTTAGTCTATTCAGATAATTTGACAAATTTTCGATTTTGAATAATCAGCGCTTATTGCTGATTTAGTGTCAGGGTCAGGGACATCTTCTGTGCTCACTTAAGTATATATAAACTTAAGATAATTTAAGTGTATTCGCTGCTTCGTTTATATGATCTTAGCTCATCTTTTAGCAATTTTCGCTTAGGTATTGTTTTTGTTTTGTTTTCTTTTTTTTTTTTTGTGACTGAATCTGAGGTGTATCTCAAAGGTGTTGTCAAATTACTTTATGCCTCGTTTCGAGTGCCCTTAGGTAGTTTCGCAATCAGCCAGCCAGCCAGCCAGTCAGTCAGTAAGTCAGGTGTCGGTCGTTTGGGCCTTGCGGTTTAGACGCTTTGATTTGCAGATAATTTTATAGACATTAGTGTGCAGTTTTTTTTCTTTTTCATATATATTTTGAGCATGAGCAACAATCTAGACGCTTTAAATATTTGTCTATATGCAATTACATGCATGTACACATGTATATATCCAATTTTGTTTCCCTTTTTTGGTAAGTCATGCTGCATTTTGTCTTAATGACTTGCCGACTTAACAATTTCGTTCGCTTTGTTTGGCTCTTTGGAGTCTCTGAAAAGCGTTTCGCAATGAGCCCACAAAAACCCCCCCACACACAGAGCGACTTGCTAAAGTTCTTTATCGAGATCAAATGATTCGCACAAATTTGTTTATCGTCTTTACCCATCGTCACTCTCCCCGCTCGTATATTGTACTACATATATTAATATCTAAATATTATTTGTTGCTAAAACCGGTTCGATATTCTATGACCGCATTGAATTGTCATCAGGTTTTGGGCTATTCGAAAATGTTTTGCCGTCTTCCTCTTTTGTTTTCGTGTTATTTAATATTTAAATATCCATGTCTCAAGTTGAACGCGCTCTGCGTGCCGAATTTCAATGAGCGAGAATAAAGAGACAGTTTTATTTATTTATTTTTCTCTCGTTCTCGGTGCCTTTGCCAGCGGGCGGGGCACGCGAAATTTGCATTTGCTGTTGGCGGATTGCAAACTAAGTGGAATCGCTTGTCAATATGGGAAGTTGCGCCGCCCGGTCTATGCGCGTTGCCATGCCCAAAACTACAATCAACAAAAAAAAAAAAAAACACCTCAGCAAATTAGTCACAATTAAATATTGTTAAATTACAGACGAGCGCAACTACAACAAAGCTTTAATCACTTGAGAAAATAGCATTATATAAATTATAGAATAAAGTCGAGACTAACTAAAGCTGAAAGTATATTTGTGGAAATTTATATAAATTTATATATAAATTATATATATTTGCCTGATTGTTGCATAAAGTGTGCCTTTTTATTGAGAAACTTAACTGTATATATTATATAAACACAGGTGTAGAAGAACAAATTTCAACAGCCTGAGAGTGAAGCTCTTGGAGAAGTTAACACCATGACGAACTGTTATAGAAAGATCATAGCTGATATTGAAAGCTTGAACAGATGGCGGCAATTCCTCAGGCAATTTTAAATATTTTAATTTTGTACGAATAAGAAACAGAGATATACCTAAGCTGATCTTGAGTAGTCGAATATGGGGAATATATATGTCGAATATAAGAATAAAAAACAAATAAAAACTTATTTTGAAATATCAAAGCCAACTTTTACCTTTGGCTAAGAAAAAAATCGCTGTTTGGTTAAAATTTAGTTGCTCTTTGAACGAGAATTATAGCCAAAGTCTTCATAACTAAATTTAAAATAATTTATAGCTTGCCAGACTTGAAGATACCTACACCTTACACTCTCACTCGAATCATATTAATAGTCAAAATTAGTTTAAATTTTAAGAACAATTTCCTGCTTTTAAAATTGGCCGAAAATGCAGCTCAATATTTATTTGATTATTTTGTAGCATTGATTTTGATTTGATTTGATGTATATCACACAACGGACTGAGGTATGCTAAAGTAAATGTAGTTTGATATTGATTTTTTCTTGATATGCTCAACTTATAGATAGACATAAGTATAATAGTTTAAGTTTCTTATAGCTAGATCCTACAGCAAACAGAATAAGCCTAGGTTGCAGTTGTTCCAGCACACATTTGCTTTCTGGAGCTAACAAAGCCTTCTGCTATTTATATATATTTGAAACATAAACATTGTAAAACATAAACATCTGTGGACGACTTATCTAGAGGTATAGATCACAGATCATATAATCATGAAGAGCCCACATCAATGGCCAATTTAACGCTTTGTTTACATTTCATCAGCAATAAGTTTTTCAAAATTGAAACCAGGCAACGACGGGTAATTGGCACACCATTGGAATATGCTTTAGAATTAGTAATTACTGTTAAATAATCAAAATTAACTTTAGTTGCATGAGTTGGACTTAAATATGGCAAGTGCCATTGAGACAGCACAAGTAAGCGCTCATTAGACCCCGCGAGGGGGACTCACAATGACCAATCAATGAGTTGTCAAAAATATGCTTAGATCACACTCAGATCGCGCTCAGCTCGATCGGGCAGCTCGATATTCTGACTCGTACGACTTAGTGCAAGACTTTGAACTTTAATTTGTTGCCTTAGACTAAAGTGTTCAAACACCAAGTGTTTTGTTGTTTTTGTTTTTAGCACTTTCTTTTTATTTTAGTTAAAGTCGGGCTTTGAGAACAGTTTGTTGACTTTGTTATGTGGATTCTTTAGGCGGTCAACTGCTTCATTGTTGTATTTGTCTTGACGTCATTGAAAATATCGAGGAAACTATTTTGTTTTTATTAATAATATGTGTCAATAGGCAGAGAGAAAGAGAGAGAGAGAGAGAGAGAGAGAGAGCGAGGGTTGAATGTTAATTATTTTGAGCTGCAGCCGGCAAAAATGATAATTTAACACTTGATTTTTTCGATTTGTTTGTTTGGGTTTTTTAATTGCATTGTACTTCACGACGCTGAGAACTTTTGTTGTGCTTTTTAATAGAAATATACATATATATTTGTGTATAAATATATTTATATCTGTATATACATATATATATATATATATATATATATATATATATATATATATATATATATATATATATATATATATATATATATATATATATATATATATATATATATATATATATATATATATATATATATATATATATATAAATATTTGTTTGTGCACGCACTTAGCCGGCTCTCAACTTAATTGCACATAAATTAAAGCGTCAGCAGAAGAGCGCGCGCTTTGCTATTTATTATATTTTATCAACGATTTTCAGACACACACACATTCGCATACACGACAATTAACTATTTAAAAAAAAAAACAAAACTTTTTTAGAAATCTTTTTACATGTTGTTTTTTTGCGCATGCGCGTCGATCGGTTTTGCTATTGCGGCTGCGGCTGCTGCTGCGACTGCTGCTGTTGGTTGTTCGCGAGTCAACGAACGAATTCGTAATGAGCCACGATGACAGCCACGAGGCAGCTTCTTGACGATCGACGTGTCAAAAAAAAAAAAAAAAAAAAAACACCTCAGCAAATTAGTCACAATTAAATATTGTTAAATTACAGACGAGCGCAACTACAACAAAGCTTTAATCACTTGAGAAAATAGCATTATATAAATTATAGAATAAAGTCGAGACTAACTAAAGCTGAAAGTATATTTGTGGAAATTTATATAAATTTATATATAAATTATATATATTTGCCTGATTGTTGCATAAAGTGTGCCTTTTTATTGAGAAACTTAACTGTATATATTATATAAACACAGGTGTAGAAGAACAAATTTCAACAGCCTGAGAGTGAAGCTCTTGGAGAAGTTAACACCATGACGAACTGTTATAGAAAGATCATAGCTGATATTGAAAGCTTGAACAGATGGCGGCAATTCCTCAGGCAATTTTAAATATTTTAATTTTGTACGAATAAGAAACAGAGATATACCTAAGCTGATCTTGAGTAGTCGAATATGGGGAATATATATGTCGAATATAAGAATAAAAACAAATAAAAACTTATTTTGAAATATCAAAGCCAACTTTTACCTTTGGCTAAGAAAAAATCGCTGTTTGGTTAAAATTTAGTTGCTCTTTGAACGAGAATTATAGCCAAAGTCTTCATAACTAAATTTAAAATAATTTATAGCTTGCCAGACTTGAAGATACCTACACCTTACACTCTCACTCGAATCATATTAATAGTCAAAATTAGTTTAAATTTTAAGAACAATTTCCTGCTTTTAAAATTGGCCGAAAATGCAGCTCAATATTTATTTGATTATTTTGTAGCATTGATTTTGATTTGATTTGATGTATATCACACAACGGACTGAGGTATGCTAAAGTAAATGTAGTTTGATATTGATTTTTCTTGATATGCTCAACTTATAGATAGACATAAGTATAATAGTTTAAGTTTCTTATAGCTAGATCCTACAGCAAACAGAATAAGCCTAGGTTGCAGTTGTTCCAGCACACATTTGCTTTCTGGAGCTAACAAAGCCTTCTGCTATTTATATATATTTGAAACATAAACATTGTAAAACATAAACATCTGTGGACGACTTATCTAGAGGTATAGATCACAGATCATATAATCATGAAGAGCCCACATCAATGGCCAATTTAACGCTTTGTTTACATTTCATCAGCAATAAGTTTTTCAAAATTGAAACCAGGCAACGACGGGTAATTGGCACACCATTGGAATATGCTTTAGAATTAGTAATTACTGTTAAATAATCAAAATTAACTTTAGTTGCATGAGTTGGACTTAAATATGGCAAGTGCCATTGAGACAGCACAAGTAAGCGCTCATTAGACCCCGCGAGGGGGACTCACAATGACCAATCAATGAGTTGTCAAAAATATGCTTAGATCACACTCAGATCGCGCTCAGCTCGATCGGGCAGCTCGATATTCTGACTCGTACGACTTAGTGCAAGACTTTGAACTTTAATTTGTTGCCTTAGACTAAAGTGTTCAAACACCAAGTGTTTTGTTGTTTTTGTTTTTAGCACTTTCTTTTTATTTTAGTTAAAGTCGGGCTTTGAGAACAGTTTGTTGACTTTGTTATGTGGATTCTTTAGGCGGTCAACTGCTTCATTGTTGTATTTGTCTTGACGTCATTGAAAATATCGAGGAAACTATTTTGTTTTTATTAATAATATGTGTCAATAGGCAGAGAGAAAGAGAGAGAGAGAGAGAGAGAGAGAGCGAGGGTTGAATGTTAATTATTTTGAGCTGCAGCCGGCAAAAATGATAATTTAACACTTGATTTTTTTCGATTTGTTTGTTTGGGTTTTTTTAATTGCATTGTACTTCACGACGCTGAGAACTTTTGTTGTGCTTTTTAATAGAAATATACATATATATTTGTGTATAAATATATTTATATCTGTATATACATATATATATATATATATATATATATATATATATATATATATATATATATATATATATATATATATATATATATATATATATATATATATATATATATATATATATATATATATATATATATATATATATATATAAATATTTGTTTGTGCACGCACTTAGCCGGCTCTCAACTTAATTGCACATAAATTAAAGCGTCAGCAGAAGAGCGCGCGCTTTGCTATTTATTATATTTTATCAACGATTTTCAGACACACACACATTCGCATACACGACAATTAACTATTTAAAAAAAAAAACAAAACTTTTTTAGAAATCTTTTTACATGTTGTTTTTTTGCGCATGCGCGTCGATCGGTTTTGCTATTGCGGCTGCGGCTGCTGCTGCGACTGCTGCTGTTGGTTGTTCGCGAGTCAACGAACGAATTCGTAATGAGCCACGATGACAGCCACGAGGCAGCTTCTTGACGATCGACGTGTCGTCGCTCAGGTATTTCGCTGTTCAGGTATTCCGACTTGAGAGCGTAGCCAGTGAGAGACGCGAGCAAATATCGCATGCGAGTTTTCTGCTGGGCTTCACATAAAAAACTTAATTTCTTGTAGAGTGTTAATAACATATTATTGTTTACTATATCAATCTAGCTTTTATGCCCGGCTTTGAAAAGCGTTAATTTAATTTATGAAATTTGAGATCAGACAGATAGAGGCAGAGGTAGAGGTAGAGGTAGAGGTAGAGGTAGAGGCAGAGGCTGAGGCAAACGTAAAGGCAGAGGTAGGGGCAACTAAGTAAGGGATAACAATATATATTTTATTTTATTATCAAGTCTCTACGACTATTTTAAGAGTGCTTAAAAATATCTGAAGAGCTCTTTAAAAAATAGTATATTTTTTATCTTTTTGTCTATAAAAAAGTCTAGTATATTATAAAATATATATAAATGAATATAATACTTTATATAACTTTAGTGTGCTTATAAGCACATCTCTGTTTTAGTTTTCAGTGCCTCGCTCAATTAGTTTTGTATGAAATGATATCTTGGGAAAAGTCAGCCAACATTTGAGTATGTGTATTATGTATGCGTTTATAGGCTCTAAACTATATGAGCAAAGCGACATTCAAAGTTTAACACAATCTCTTAATATGCAGTTAATTGATTGAGACAGAATGCAGAGACTGAAGGTTGCTGGGATCGGTTCAGTTATGGCCAAATAGTCCACTCACAATGCTAGTTAATAATTAATCGTGGCTAAATTAAATAGCAATTAGGCCGTCGCGCTGGCTTAATTGCGTCTTGTCCTAAATTGCTGCCACTTTGCAAGGGCAACAAAGTGTTCGCCAACGCAAGAGAGGGGGGGGGCGGGGCGGGGGCCAGTAGGGTGGTCAGGGGCCAGCACCCAGGGGACGCGGCTGTCGCGGGTGTTGCGTAACACGCCCAAAAACGATAATTGCTGTCATGACAAACGCAAAAATAAAGTTTAAATAATAATAATTTCGCTGGCTCCTGCACTGAGCGCGGACAGGGAAACATTAAGAAACCATTAGCAGCAGCAGCAGCAGCAGACATTCGTGGCCTCCGCTGCTGCTAAATACTAAAGCTACTGCAACAGCTGCTGCTTCTGCTGCTGCTGCTGTTTGAGTGGGTCTGCTGCACAGAAGGGTCAATGCAGTCGACAGTCGACGGCATCATTTTTCAAGTGCCACCACTCGGCAGTCGCATGAGTGGGCGGCTTGAACTCAGGCGGGGTCGGGTCGCCTCAAATATGCGCATTCATTAGGGGCTAATAAATATTTTTTTTTGCGAGCACACTCGCCGGACTCTTTGAACAACGGCGCAGTTAAGGGGTCGATTGCCATCAGCGTTTAGCGGCTGCCTCACTGTGTCAAGTTGTGGCCTAAGCAAGGCTTAAGGACTTCTCCGGGCCCTCACACACACGACAGTGCAAAATATAGCTTTGACCGTTTCACATTCGTTTCGCTAAATGCAAATTTGAAGCTTCAGATTGACGGTCAATTGCTCGAGTCACACGCTCGTCAAATATTAGCACCGTCTCGCTTGGCGCAGTTGACCGCAAGGTTGTTTAGCCGACGTCCGTTGTGGACTTAGTATTTCGTATTTGATATTTGGCGTTCATGTTTGTTCGCTTCGCACTCTTTTCGCACTTCATTTTCAATTTTTCCAGTGCGTTTTGTGCACAGTTTATTTGACATCTGTGCGCTTGTCTGCGGCGCTTCGGCTTTTGGCCGAATACTAATTACTACACGTTGCGCTGTCACCTATTTTCCATGCCGTCTCCAGCTAATTACCGCATTCATAAGCAAACATTGACTGCCCAAAGAGCATGGGCAACGTGACGTATGCGCAATATTGCTGAACCGCTCTCAAATCTATCGCATGCTATTAAAAATATACCAACGATCTCAATTGCTCTCCCCCTCTATCTTTCTGTTTGACTCTCTCTCTCTCTCTTTTGTGTCTCTGACTCTCTCAGGCGGTATGCTCTTTCGTGACTGCGCTCAATGTCAGCGTCTTGTAAAAGTTGAATGAATTAAAAAAAAAACTAAAAAAATAATAAATATATAAATCGTCTTGGCGTTCGGGTTCAAGTTTGTTTTTCGGCTGTCGCTTGGCCGGTTATTGGCTATTTTCGATTTCATTGCTTAGAGTCGCTTTGAAGGTCGCTGAACAAGTTCTTCTGCTGCGGAATGTTATCAATGTGTGTTGGCCATGAGACTCGACAAACAGATAAACAGACAGACAGACAGAGAGACGAAAAGGCAAACTAGTTGCTGCTGCAGGTTTTTGTTGCTGGGCGAGTTAATTGACGAGTTCCTCATTGCCTCATTGCATCATTGCAGATCCCTGTCTCTACATAATGCGCTTCGCCAACCGGCTGCAGCTGGGCCCAAAGACCCATGAGGTGTCCATGACGGCGCTGCGCATCGTGCAGCGCATGAAGAAAGACTGCATGCACTCGGGACGGCGGCCCACTGGACTGTGCGGAGCGGCTCTCCTGATCGCCGCTCGCATGCACGAGTTTAGTCGCACTATAACGGATGTGATCGGCGTGGTGAAGATACACGAGTCGACGCTGCGCAAGCGCCTGTCGGAGTTCGCCGAGACGCCGTCTGGCGGCCTCACGCTGGAGGAGTTCATGACCGTCGACTTGGAGCGTGAGCAGGACCCGCCCTCGTTTAGAGCGGCGCGAATTAAGGATCGTGAGCTCATACAAAATGTAAGTAGATCTCTGGATATTCCATACTGTCTGGTTTTAGTAACTTCTGTTCATATATGTATAGATTGGCGTGCATGAGCTGACCGAGTTGCAAAAGGAGATCGATGCGCATTTGGAAAAGGACATCGGGAAATACACTGAGAGCGTGCTGCGAAAGGTGAGCAAAGCCAAGAAGGAGGACGCTAGCAAAGGTGTGCAGAAGTCGGAAAAGGAACTCGAAATGGAAGAGTCCAGACAATTCATCGAGGCATCCAATGCGGAGGCCATCAAGGAGTTTATTGCCAACAACTCGGACACGGAGACGGACAGCAAGCCGCATAGTGCTATGGCCAACGCCGTGATTGAGGGACTGCGGCCGGACATCGAAGCCATCTGCCGTGTCACCGAAAGCGAACTGGAGGACGTGGAGCGGGCCAAGCAGCCAAAGGAGACTGAACTATTCGTTGACGACTTGAACGACGAGGAGCTGGATCAGTATGTGCTGACCGAGGAGGAGGCGGACACCAAGCTGAGCATGTGGAAGAACTTGAACGCCGAGTTTCTGCGCGAGCAAAAGGAGCGCGAGGAGCGCATAGCCAAGGAGCGCGAGGACGGCAAGCCCGAGAAGAAAAAGCGAAAGCCCCGTAAGAAAGTCATTGGACCATCGTCCACAGCTGGCGAAGCCATTGAGAAGATGCTGCAGGAAAAGAAGATCTCCAGCAAGATCAACTATGACATTCTCAAAACTCTCACAGAAGGCATGGGCACATTTGCGGGCGAGGGTGAGGAACCACCGGAGGCTCCCAAGCCCAAGACGTTGGAAGAGATTGCCCAGACGCCCGCCATTGTGGAGGAAGGGCCGATTTCCAGTAAGCAGAGCCGCGGAAAACCAAGCTACGATATGCCAGGACCCAGCCGAAAACGCGTCAAAGTGGAGGCCGGCCTGCCAGTCAGTCAGCCAGAGGAGCAGCCGGAGACAAAGCCAGAGATTACTGTCGAGACAGGTAAGCCCAAGGCTAAGCGTTTATTGCTGACGTATTGTGATATATTCTATTTATGCTATTTTAGACGAGTTGGAGGAAGAGGCTGAGGTGGATGAAGTCGATGCCGAGCCAGAGGCGGAACCGGAGGCTACGCTGAAGGATATGCTGAACCAGGGCGAAGAGGACGACGAGTATGGCTATGGCTTCGACGAAGAGGAAGAGTACTAACTACAGCGACATTCAGCGTGGCATTTAGCATTATGGCACATGGCACATTACTATATATGGACATTCTTATACACTAATTGATAATCAGCGACTACTCATAATCTTATTAAATTAGGCTTTAAGCTTGCAGACATCTTTTATATCATTTTGCTCGTCTATTTCTTGCTACACTCTGCACTTGTTGCCGCTTCTCGTTCTCCTCTTGCGTGTTAGCAGCCATTAAATCATCGGTCCCTCCTGCCCGGCGGCCGTAGCGCAGCCATTTACATGTTCAAGCCGTGTTGCCGCTGCCTCCGGGCTGGAGTGGCGTAGGGATGGGAGTCGAGGTTTTTGCTGCTTCGCTGTTGCTAGTTTGCTTCTAATTGTTGGCGCTGCCGTGGCGCGCCTGCAAGTGCTGCAAATAAATATTTCACTCTTAATCATGTTTTGCACTCGCTGTGCTCGCGCTGTGCTGTGCTGTGCTGTGCTGTGTGCAGCTTGCCTTTGTGCTTGTTGTTTTTGTCGTTGCGCCCTAGGCGGCCAGCCACCAGTCGGCCAGCCAAGAACTTGACTTGGCTGCTCGCCTCACGGCCTCACGGTCTTACGGCTTCACGGTTTCACGGCCTGGCAGACTGCTGAGTGCCAAGTGCCCGGCAATGAGCTGTTGAGTCCTTGGACCACTTGTCTTTGCGATTTTATAGTTATTATGTTGTAATTAGTGTTAATTTAGTTGCCCGCCGAAGTTAGTGAACAATTCGCAAAGTGCTTCATACTTTTAGGCAGCTGCAATATTTCAAAATCTCCTTTAAGCCAAGCGGATCGGATCGCCTTGAATGCTTAAAGTCTCAAGCGCATTAAGGAGAGGACAACTTTTTCTTCGACTCAAAGTTTAAATTGAACCCAAAGGATCTTTGCAGAAAATTAATGTAGCAGTAGCTCGGACTTTTGTTTCTGTAGTCTGGTAATGGGTTGTTATGCATGTCGCCGAGGCTGAGCTCGTAAATATTAGCCATGGGCTGAGGAACTGCGTGCATCTAATGCCTGAACTGAGCGCTAATTTGCATAAGCCTCCGGCTTTAAGCAAATGATTAATAAAACGCACACGTCCACTTGCAACTCGGAGTGCAGCTAAATCAGTGGGCGTGGCGGCGACTGACAGTGACAGAGGCTTAGCTGGCCAGCGGCCAACGGGCAACTTCAAATAATAATGTCAAATGTATGCACATGTAAATCCAGCTAAATGTGACAGCCAAATGGCAATTAGTAAGACGACGCTCTCGACCCGCCAGCCACTTGAAAGTTCTTGACTGTGGCTGGCTGTGTGGAAAGAATTGTTTTAACAGTGGTTGGCAGAGGCTTTGATGTGCATAATTCTAGCATAATCCGTTCATTAATTATTAAAGCCATAAATGTTGAAATATTTCATGGGCAGCACAATGCCTGCCGCTGACGCCTTTTTAACTGTCGGCTGTGGTGCTTTAATTAAAAAATTCTTCAACCTATATATATATAAAGATATGTAAATACGTGTTTACTTACGTTCATGTATTGTCCATATATTAAAGTTGGACGTATTTAATGTAATTTAATTAAAAAATTACCCAAGCAGAAGCCATTTTTATTGTTTTTCGCAACAGCCGCTCGGACCTCACCTCACTTTGCACTTTATTTGCGGATTTGGCCAGCTCTATTATTAATTGTAACGCCCGCGAGTTGCGATTGGCAGAGTATCTGCCTGTCAGGGACAGAGAGAGCAATTTGAAAATGATTTCAAAATGAACCTTAATTAAAATTATAGCCCAGCAAGTGCCCACTGTCAATCTCTTAAAGCGAGCACATTAAATCGCATTACGTATACGCCACGTGTGCATTCAATTTTTGCTATTTAATTTAATTTACATTTGTCGAGTCAAAAATTGACGCATTTGCCGTGATTTTCATAAAGTATATAAATTAAAATAAGTATATGTGTATTATTTTGTATATAATTATATATATATATGTATCCATTGCAAAAGTAGGCAAAACTTCAATTTGGTTAAACTTGATTTATTCCATTTCACAAACGAGTTAGGCGTGTGTGTGTGCGTCTAATTTATGCGCTAATTATGTATGTTCGGATTGTTATTTTGCATTTGGAGTGTTCCGAGCCTATGAATAAATTAAATGCTCTTCGTCCAGCTACCTGCCAATTAATTAGGTTACTAAATGATTTGTTTAGCAATTTGTTTCTATATATCCACTGCGGTCTCTGACACGATTCGGTGGCTGGCTGACTGCCTGAAATGTTTTAGAAACTCACTTAAATGGGTCAAATTTGGTGCAGTTGATGTCGAGCGCGACATCGCTTTAAAGTGCTGCAAAAATCATATATAATTTATTTTATGTACTTATGAATATAGGCATAGGGATTACAGCTGTAGAGTAGGGACTTAGCCAAAGTCACACAATTTGCTGTTTGCCGATGTCCTTAAAGCGTTTTTATGCAAATGCCACTGGGCCGTTGTCAATCGATGCTAAATAGTAGAAGCAACAGAATGCATTTGCGACTGGCCGTCACTGATAACCCGTTGCCAGTTGAAGTAGCCAGCCAGTGGCCAAGTAATGGCTGCAGGCAGCACTGAGCAGCAGGCGGTGCAGTTAAGTGTTGGTCAACTGGCAAAACGCACACATGCACACAGATGCACACGTAGGCATAGTTTGCGTAGCAATAGCAGTTAACAGACAATTTCCAGCTGTCTGGCAGCATAAGCCCAGAGGCACACACACAGACCCAGGCACACGTATTGGCGTAAATAAACCACGCACATTTCGGCCTGCATGCAAATATGCAGTAATAAAGTAAATAAACGCTTACCACCCGCCATTATGTCGCTGGCAGCAACAAACACACACACAGAGCAGAGCTGTGTATTGAGCATAAAGTGCCTGGCAAACTATGCACGGCTATGATTGCAAAACACGACTGCAATTACCTGGCCTGCCGGGCAAAGCTCACTCACACACACGCATACACACTCACACAGAAGCGCTGACATGCTCGCGCCTGCATTTATGACAGCAGCTTGGCTGGGGGCGCCGCAAAGTAGGCAACGATAATGGCATAAATTCAATGAATAAACATAAAATGGCAAGCACATAAAGAGCAAATGTGTGTATGTGAGTGTGTGCTATAGTAGCAACAACTGCAACAACAACAACGACAGCAACAACAATAGCATCATCCGCATAGCAGTGGAAAAATATATGTATTAGCCCAAAGTTTACTAACAAAATTAATTATGCGAATTAAGCGTAGTAAAAGCACTTTAAGCAAGTTAACCCCTAGCCGAACGAACGCACACAGCGCTCGCCACACCCTCCCATTTATAACATGTGCCGCATTTTGTGCCGTGTCACAGCCCATAGCACAGGAGCAGCATCGGCAAGGGCGTCGGCATGCAGAGCGAGGCATTGTTCAATTTATGCGTATTTGGTCTCCTCTCTGCAGTTGTTGTTGTCGCTGTGTTGGGTGTATTGTGTTAGCCAGTTAGTAGTTTGCGGACACAAAAGTAGGCCAAGCATCCAGGAGCCAGGCTGGGACTCGGACTACGCAGCTCGAGCTCGGTTGCAAGCCAGTCGCCATCGCCATCGCCGTCGCCGTCGCCGTCGTCGCCTGGAAGTTGTTTATTTAAGTGTGAAATTTGAGTGCAGCGCTGCGTAATGTGTAAGACCCAACGACGAATATTTAGCGTTATGTGCGGCGGCCGAGATAAGCGACGTGGACCTTAATAACCGACGCGTTGCGAATTCCCATAATCATAAATCGACTTGCCGTTCGCCTGCCACATATTAGATAACAGACAAAAAAAAAAGAAGGAAAACTAAAATAAAAATAAAAAGAAAAAGACAAAAAAAAAGATACATGTCGTGGGCGCCGCAAAAAATGTTGCACTTTTTTCCTTCTCTGTTGCAAGTACAAACAGAAAACAAGGCGGAAAAAAAGAATTAAAAGCTAACTGTTACAAACGGCTTTTCGGCGCCATCGCCAGCCGTACGAAATAAAACAAAATGGCGGCGCTCTGCTGACGCCAGTTGGCAGCGCTGCCTTTGGCTGCTTGACGCCATGCCAAATTAGCTAAGAGTCGGGCCAGTCATTTAGTTAATTGCAGCACAGAAATGTCGCGTTGACTTGGCAAACTCACTAAATCACACAGCTGCGTTTTAAATTGAAAACATAAATATCGCCCAGCAATAGCAGCGAAAAAACAATTAAACTATTGCCACTATTACCGCTAGTTGGCTTTTTTTATATTTTGTAATAATTTTAATTGTAAATATTGTCACATACAATAGAATTTTAAGTGCTTTGTAATTGTGGCTTCGAGTATCAATTCAAACAGCCGAGTGCCACGAGGTCAACGTAAATTGTGCCACTCGAAATGTTTTGTGGTTTGCTATTTCAATATCCTGGAAAAGCCGAGTGAAAACGAACAAACGTACATAAGCCACAAAAGCAAGTATATAAATACGTGCGTGAAGGACTTACAAATTATATTTGATAATATATTATAATATGTATATTTATGTGTAATATTTGCATATAATATTAAATAAATTATATATTGAATATTACGATGAATAAAAGAGAGGAGCTTCCTATATATTTGATAGTATTCATAATAGTGTGGCAAATAAACATTGATTAATGCTTGCAGACCAAGATCTTCTATTTATATATGTTATATATCTATATATATATCTGGGAATGTGACTCTATATATGTTATATACTCATGGTTATATAAATTGTTATAGCAAAGCCCATTGCATATTACTCCCATGCTTTGCCTTTGAGCTCGCGCAACCTAATAGGCTTTAAGCCGAATTAAATATTCACTTTAATAAATTCATTTCACTTTCTCTGATTTTATTTCAACTTTCAGCTAATATTCCGCAAAATAAATACGAAAATATACTATACATAAATTCCATATATTTGAAATACATTTTATTCTTTCGCAACATTCAAATTTCCAATATGGCTAAAAGTATCTATATTTTTACATAAGTAAGCATGTCTCAGTGGGGCGCCACCGACTGCCTAATACACCTCCAGCACTCCAAAGGCAGTTGCATAATTTTTAGTTAGTATCAAAAGAGAGTCCGCAGTGAGTTAGCTATCAAATTTTAGTTGAAAAAAACTTGGGAATATATAATTTTTCCATAACGACATGTCGTATCCATATGCAGTAGAACACGTCAGCAATAGCTTAGCTGTTAAGTCTTAATTTTCAAAAGATATATTTACTGTACTGTATTGGTCTTCGCTTATTCTAAATTTCAAATATCTAGCATTTTTATTACTAATATCATTTGTCTTTTTACACCAGATATAGTATTTCCCGATTTTCTATTCCTGTAGCAAGCTCATCCTGAAAACGTGAAAACTTTATAAAATAGGAGGTCCCATACCCCACGATTATATTACCACAATTTCTCTCCATGTCTGCCCATCATATGCACGGACGAACAGACAGTTAGCCAATACACTCGTTTCACTTCGTGAACGAGTATAAAAACATAAACAGCCTACTTGTTTTTATTATTATCAGCACATACTGCCGACAGTTCCCCAAAGTAGAATTTCTTTTGGATCTAAACTGCTCTCAGCTACACCTTCTAACAAATAGACTTTTATTTTTATTTTATATTTCTGTCAACATAAAAAAGTAAGTTTGCTTTCAGTTTCAGTTTATGCAAATTACACTTATAACGAACTCTTTTCATGCGTAAGCCGTGCATTTGCTTGTCGAGTTTGTTTAGCGGCTCTGACTTGGCGATTAAATCGCCTCTAATTAGCGGGCAAAGTTAAACAAAAATCAGCGAAAAAGCAGCTTTCAATATGGTGTGGCATATGCCCAGATAATTAATTAGCGCCCGCTCGACTGATTGGTAAGAAACGACGGCGGAGTGGGACCAAACAATTAGCCAAGCTTCGAGTCTGGCCCAACACAATGGCAGGCAAGACGAAGCAGCCTGTGCCGCGTTAGCTTGATTTTCATTTGGTCAACTGGGCAGCCCGGCAACCGGGCAGCCAGGCAGCCAGTTCACAACTTGCTGCTGCGTCCACATTAAGTGGGCGTGGTATATATACTTTATATACTGAAAACGTTTTTATTTGCTTTGTTGCCCTTTGCCTTTGCACTGTTATTTTTGTTGTTGTCTGGCTGGCTGGGTGGCTGGGTAGCTTGCTTGTGCGCTTGTTTCTCGAGAAATAATGACTGCACATTAAGTATACGTCAAACATGACACACGCACAAGTGCACACAGACACACACGCTCGCACACAGGCAGTTGGAGAAAGCATGCCGCCCCAACATACAGCAAGTAAAATGTCAACAAATGACAACAGAAATATGATGCAAATGGCTCATGTAAGTGGTTCTTGCCGCCAACATTTATAAAAAGGGACAACTGACAATGCAGCAGCGAGACAACACAAGAACATCCACTGCATAGGGGTGTGACTGTCACCCCCACCCGAACCCCAGACGAGAACTAAAGCTTCAAAGTCTGCGCTTACAAATGCATATTTGTAAGTACAAGAAGAGTTCTATTTTACTTAGAAATTTGTCATTTAGCGCCGCTCCGCTGTATGCGCTGCGGAAATTAGCTGGTATGCAGACATCGCGCATACGCCACGTTGGACTGAGTGCCAGAAGGGCTCATGTCAAAAGCAATTTCCATGTCAACGAATGGCTTTAAATCGCCTTGAAACTCCTTTGCTCTACCTCACTCCCTCTTTCTCTCACTGTCTCCCTCTCTCACTCTCTCCGGCAATTAAAAGCACATTTAACATAAATTGTTTGCACGCGCTGCGTTCTGTAAGGACTGCAAGGACACGCAAAGTAGAGTCTCAAATGTTTTCTCTTACCTTTAAGCTTTGTGGACTTTAAGAACTTTACGAATGATATTTTGTGCTCTAATTAAGCAGCTGAGCACAGAGTCGTCGGCTGGCCTGTTGCTAATCTAAGTTATGTGCGTGAAATCAGCAGCCTTATCATCATTATTTGTACAAAATAATACTGGCTAAAGCGCCGCACACACAATTTGCCGATTTGTGGCTAGCAAAATGCCTCAAAGCCAGAGCCTGTCTGCCTGCCTGCCTGACTGCCTGCCATTCAGCTTGGTCAGTCTGTTCGTTCAGCCAGTTAGTCAGTTGGTCAGTTGGACCACACTTGACCGCATTGATATTCCATGCTTGATGCGCGCTGCTGTTGCGATTGGTCATTGATGCTGCTCTTTGCTGGCTGCTGTTGCTGCTGGCTGCTGCTGGGCTACTAACGATAGATGTCCTTAAGCCAATATACACAGACAGAGACCAACACACACCCACTCTCTCACACACACGCTGTGTGGACAGTCCCATACAAAAATATTTATCTATATGGCGATATATAGCGAGTCTCAGCCAAAAATGTTGCCGAGGCAACGGCGAAGCTTTGTTAACTTTTTACGTTTAATGAAATCAATTCACAAGTCACGTTGCTGCCGGACAATAAATACATCAGAGTCCATTTAATAAAATCATGATGTGCACTTTGCTATGATATACGAACACACACATACTCTATAAATATATATGTATACATATATATATATATATGTATATTTATATATATAATATAATTTATATATATAAACGTATCGATTCTATATTGTAAACAACTTTTTATCTCATTGGAATGCCGCATATGGCTTGGTCGTATACCAGAGGATGGCCTTCTCAACCCCTAATAAAAAGAGAAAACTTTCCTCTCCTTGTGTATGTGTGTGTGTGTATGGGTATGTGTGCTGCGTGTGCTTGTGTGGGTATTTACCGAGCTCTATATCAATATCAATTGCGCGATAAGTGCAGCACCGCAAAACCTTAAATCAAAATCCGCATGAGCAACTGCTTTGGCTCTGTGGCAATTTGTTGTGGCTTTCGGCTTCCATTTGCAGCTCATTATATACATAAATATAATATATATATATATATATATAGTCAGGGAATTTCGCAAACTCATTTTTATTTGGCAGACCTGTGGTTTACGCTGCGAAAGTATGAAATTCTGAGGCTTTAGATAATTGGCTTGACTTAAGTTCTCGATAATCGAACATATTTATTGTAATTGAAGAATACTAGGCTATGAATATTTATAATTTATGTAAATGCTTATGCATACTGAAGGATTAAAATAGCTTAGGCAGATGGATTGAAATCGTATTTATGATGACAACTTTGAGTAAAGGAGCATAAATTACTTGAAATGTTTGCTCAATGGGAATATTTGATATATATTTATTTATATGTAATATGTACTCGATATTGTATTGGCCAGCTCTCTTTCCATTTCCTATATTTTTTATATCAAATTTGCTGAACTGATAATAATTAAGAATAGTTTTCTCTATCACTAGTCAATGCTTCAGCAAAGACTTTCAGATCCTGGTACTCCTCTCTCTAATCATATCTAACTTCACTTCTTACAATTCCACTATAATAATAAATACACTTTGTAAGCATCATCATCTTAAGAATCAACTGGCTGCCTTACTCCTAGTATTTGAACTGTCATACAGCCAACGGGTGATAACGACTAATGGCAAATAGTGGGCGTAAAACTGCACCCAGTATTTGTGTCCATTGAATAGACTTGGCAGTACGCTTGCGCAGTACACAATGTGCTGTTATTCGTCTTGCCATTTGATAATATACTGGCATTGGTCTTATCAAATGAAGGCAGACTGCTTGCTGCCGCAACTGTGCTACGCGCAGTTGCCGCTGCTGCTCTCTTTGGGCCATATGCCCACGGTTAGGTTCGATTGCAAGTTTTCGAAATGTGTGCTCTCTTAGTAGGAGCCGAACTGCAGGCTTCGTAGCGCATTTCGTTGTTCAGATGCGGACGAGTCTGTGGCGGACGAGCCGAGCGCTGGTTCGGGTCCGGCGAAGCACGAGCCCATCTGAATGCGTGCAGCCTCCTCGCCTATCTGACGCGTAACACGCAAATCAGTTGGTAGATGCGTGGCGAACGTTGAATTTAACGGTCGGGTTGGCAGTGAAAGTGGCAGAAGCGCTCAAGTCCATTATCTCCCAGCACAGGGCACTCTGTCCAGTACGTTGTCAAAGACTATATCAGAAAATCAAGTACGAAGTGAACTCATATAACAAGTGATAACTCTCGATTGTTAAAGTGCCACTAACTGAACCAGTGAAACAGAGAAAAATTCAAAAATAAAAACTTAAGAAAATAAACGAAAACTATTTATGCAGTGAGAAGGAGTTCCAGCTGGTAAATATATTCGCTTTAAGTTTTGTGCACTATAAAGTGGCATAAGTTATGGCCTCTTGCGGCAATTTAAACATTTCGCACACACAGCGTACGCATTAAATTATATATTTTGTGTTGTGGGCTATGCCACAGCCGGTCTACGCGTCGTATACGCAATCCCAGTTTGTTTGTGACTAACTGACTGAGTGCCAGCTGGCGAGTTGATTTTATTGGTTTGTTGTTTGTTTGTTGGCTAGTTGGTTGGTCGGTTCGCTGCCTGGCCATCGCCTTGTTAGTTTATTTGTTTGTTTACTCTGCGTAAATGCTAAAAGCTAAAGCGCTACAAGTATACGGCTGAAGGCACAACGCTTTTTATTAATTTTTATTATGCCCGAAATAGTTTGACTAGTCCGAGTCGAAACTTGGCCGTTGCCTGCTTCGTGTCCATTTGGCTTCATCAATTTGCCAACTTTTGCAGAATGATTGTTGATTTTGTTTGATCTGTCTGGCGATGTTGTTGTTTACAGCTGTTGCTGTTGCTGTTGCCATGACTTTGTTGTTGTTGGTGTTGCTGTTGGTGTTGTTTTTATTTGATTTTAGTGCCTTGCGACGAGTCAACATTCGTTAGCTAAAATTTTGCTCACGTTCCATTCGACCGAGTTCTCAATTTCATGAGTTTCGGTGCTGTTCGCTTTTATTTGTTTAGCTGCTTAGTCCTCGCCGTCTACGTCACTCTAGCTCCTTCTCCCTCTCTATCTCTCTCTCCCTCACTTTCACTCTAGTACCAACAGCAGTTCTAATACCTATCTTAGTTCCAATTCCACTTCTATTCCTGCTCCAACTCGTTGTCTCTGTATTTGTTTTTCTCAACTGCATGGTGTTATTTACTTACTAGACTTTTATGCACAGACTACTCCATATACGAGCACAACTTAGCCATATGTGTTATATATATAGATATATGTACATTCTCAGTCACTTGTGCATTGATATTTGTTGCTGCTGGTGTGCGGTGGCTGTGTCCTTAAGATTATTTATGTGGTGATTAGCTCTGCTGAATTATTGCGCAAATTATCAAGTGTGCTATAAAATTTCACTGCTATTTATTTGCGCAACTTTTAGCGTGGATCACGTACCACCACGCCAACAAGCCAACCCCAACTTTAACCCCTCACCCCCAGCCCAAACCCTTGCTTCGGCCTTCACGCCCCCCACTAGCGCCTCATGTGTCTCCTCTTTCGGCAGGGGGCTTAGTGCGTGCGAGTGTAACAAATTGCGCAACTTTGATTTGAAGCTGCGAAGCATTGAGAAATGAAGTGAATAGCATTAATTATGCGTAATTTTACTTGGCTTATTGTTAACTTCTGGCTCATGATAATTTATTTTTCTGCAATCGTTAAAATTTGCACTGAATTACTGATGGATTGAACTAGCACACTAAAGGCAATAAGTAGCCTTTTCATACTGTATGGAAAGAGAGGTCACAAAATTAAAAAACTAATGCTTGCTGTTGGATTATATATAATTTACAATTTATATAATTTTCCCATATTTATTTAAGCTTAGACAGGGTTTTTCTTAAAGAAATACGAAAATATTGAAATAAAAAATTTGACTAAAATATATAAATTGAAAATTAATTGAAAAGTATTTAATCAAATTTAAAATTATTGACTAGCTGAATTAACAAATAAAATTACAATGTGATTTGAAAAGTATTTAATTTTTTCTTTTCTTTACATTTTATTGAATTTAATTGCATTTTTTATCCTTTATTTATCGGTTTTATATATTTTATATTTAATTTATATTTTATATTTTTTAAAAATCTTAAAAATATTTGATTAAATTTACTCGTTCAGTTTCATTTAAAAAAAATATATAAATTTTGCCACCTAATAAACTTTATCAATTAAATTTTGCTTATAAATTCAATCTAATTGTAAATTACCATAAAATCAAAAATATAAAAAATGTCTTTCTCTATATTAAGTATTATACAAATTACCCTGAAACTTTGAACTTTAATAATTCGCTTCGAAGTCAATGTTATTGTCTGTACAAACACACACACATTAATTATCAGCTTTTCATTAACTATTTGCATTGATATCAATATATTAAATAATTTCTATATATATTGAATAATAACAATAATGGGCAGATGTTTAAATGCTGGAATTCATGATTAATTTGAGTTTCACTTGCTGAATTCGAGCTGTGAAGACGGCTATCATAAAGCTTGAGCAGCTTCATTAGCATATATTCTCGACTCTCTTCTGCCTAATTTTGCTATCATTTACCCATTTTTGGTTCGGCTGGTGGAATTGAATCCCACAAGCCTTGGTTAGGCTCAACTGGCTTGTCAACTAATTGCCTGAGCTCTGAGCAAATTAATTACATTGAAATAAACACGAGTGGAAGGAAACAGACCTGACCATGCCACAGGCCGCATCAGCATCAGCAGCAGGCGCCACAGCCGCAGTGCCAATAGAAGCGACAGACAATGGTAAAAGCAAAGCAACTTAATTCAATATAACTTACGAGTTGCCGGCTGCTTTAAGCTGCTTACAATAATGCTCAGACACACACGCAGACCCAATGCTGAACATGGGTTATAAATTTCAATGAATTTGCCACCAAAACAAAATCATTAACTTTGCTGCAAAACCAATGAATGTACATGAACAGCAAATTTCACTTTGTTGTGGCAGCAAATGGCATCGGCTCCGAAGTGGCCAGCAGGCGGCGGCCCAGTGGGGCAGTGTGGCAGTGTGGCAGTGGGACAGTGAAACAGTGTGGCTAGTGGGCGTTTACAGCTCAATTGCGGTAGCACATTTAGGCATGGCCACAAATTGGTATGATATCACTGTGTAATGAAAGTTAAAGCCAAATTTAATGCCGGGATTAGCGATAACAGCGATGGGCATGAAGTTGATGTCTGGCGGCTCGTCCAGCCGTTTGCATATGCCAAATGCCTAATGATTTATGACTGCGACCAACCAGAAAGTTACAGGCCCACCACCACCCGCACCACTCACACAACGACTGCTGAAAGCGCCAAAAAAAAAAGCAGCAGCAGCCACACCATGCCACAAGAGTCGGGTCAGTTATGTTGCGGGTAGGGGGCAAAAGGGTGAGCGTGTTTCAACAAAGTAAATTCAATTTTACGTTTCACAACTCAGCATGATTCCTATCAAAGTTGAGGTTGCCTTCGTAGCTGGAGCCACCCGTTGCCAGCTGCCCACATCATGCACCGCAACCTGATTACCTCGGTTGCGCCAGTGTCCCTCATGACACTGGCTGTGTGTGTGCGTGTGTGTGTTGTATCTACTTAGGTCTAAGCGTTATTGTGGGCTGGCCAAAAGCAAGCAAGAACACAAGAATACAAAAATACAAAAATAACAAAATTGAAAAAATAATAAAAACAATCAGTGAAAAACTTGTTAAGCATCAAAGAGCACTTTCCCAGTGCTACGCGAAAGTTGAACTCATTTTTTGAGTGATGTTATTTGAATACCCTGTAACTGTATGCAATTAACGAGGAACATACTTATCTTTCAAGTATAGAGAACCCTGTTTGCTCTTATTCTTCTTTTCAGAGTAAATTAAAATTGAAAACAGAAGCAAACTTCAATATTAATAATACAAATATATATCTGTTCCTGTTTATTTTCCGAGATTTACATTAAAGCCGACTGGACAGAAAAATAAATAGCATACTTTTCAGCGCATACTTAAATTTGTAAGTTGCTGCTGTAATCGCATTTACTTTGCTGTCTGTGCTCTGAATCAAAGAACACTTTGACTGTCCCAATCTATATACAATTTTATTTTTCAATATATATATGTATATATATATATACTGTTTTTTTTTTTTTGGTAATTTTGAAAACTTTCAAGAGGGCATTGTGGCGCTTTTATTTGGCAGGGAGTTTCGGACTTTCAACAAATTACTTGCTAATAGCTTTCACTCAGAAAAGTTGATGCAACTTTAATGAGCGGCGCTTGTAAATTGTTGTTAATACGGGAAATTAATAAGTCAAGCAGCCGTCAGTTGGCAAAGTGGAAAGTTGAATCAATTGAAAAAGTTGCCAAGTTTTAGAGCGCATTATTAAGTATGTAGTAGCCAAAGAGCCTTTTAGCGTTAGAGATGAGCTGTAAGCGCTGCCAAGGCGAACAACCCGCTCCAGCTGCGTGCCGTGACGCGATTGCAGTCAACTGTAAAAATATTGGCAAATGTCAGAGAACTCAAATACTGCTAGCATTTGACATAAGTCCTTATCATCCTTTGTGCACAAATTGACATTGCACTTGTAAGGCGATTGGCGAGACTTTCGCTAGCAATTCAGAGAGCGTGCCTCGGCACATTGAGCATTTCAACTGGAAATCTGTGGCATTGTTTTTTCAACCAATATCTTGGCGCGCTGCTGACTTATTGTAGCTGAATGCAGCGCATTGCTGGCTGGGGCTATGCCGCTCGCCAGGCAGTTAGGCACGTCTTTGGCCCGGGTGGCAAACAGCTTATGTCGCAGGCACAATATTAAAATTCATAATGTTGATGTTAACGGAGTTCATGTTGAAATATTCAAGCTGGCGGCTTAGATGGCGCGCATCGCATAGATTAGCCGCCTCGAACGTAATGATAGTCGAAATCTTGCCTAACTGCGAGACATGGCAATTGCCTGGCTGGCAGCCTGACATTTTATTATGCGACACGCAAACACTTCGGATACCTATAGAGAGATGCCTTGGCCCCCCCACGCACAGCTTTGACATTATTAAATTATGCGGAGATTTGCGCTCTCTTCTTCTTCTTCTTCTTTTTTTTTTTGCTTTGGTCTCTTGACGTTTTAATGATGAGCCAGCATCAGGCGGGTCCTCGGAACGATGTCTGCTGACTGCTTGACTAGGCCAAAATTAAATTATTTTATTGCCGGAAATTCATTAAATCATGCTTTCACGCAACTTTCAGCACACATCTCCGGCACGCCCAAGTAGGACTCAAAACTGAAGCTCTCTCCGCACATCCGTCAATTTGGCGCCCTGTTGGGTTTGTTTACTGCTGATGGACGGGCGGTGGCATTGATTGAACCAGAGGTTTCTGGCTTTTATTAGTACGTGCCGATGTGGCCATTTCAATGCTAAATGGCTTGTTGCTTTAAATATGCGTCTGTGAGTCCCAGAATGGGACTTTAAGGCGATAATCCTGGACAGACAAAATACGTAGAAGCTGCAGCCGCCAGTCACAGACGGGACAGTTTTATTTATGGGTTTGACATGGAGCGCCTTTAAAGTGGGTGGCGAGCCGAAAGCTAAGCCTTCAAACCAAAACAATCATCAAATAGAATCATAAAAACAGTTAGCAACGATAATAAATTTGAAACAGAAGCATAAAAGCGCTTCCACGTGGCAGCCGAGCGCGACATAAAATACCATCGATTCGTCTACCTATATACAAATGTATATATATATATATATATATATATATATATATATATATATATATACGGCAAATTTATGCGATATAAGAACCGTCGCGTCGCAGCTATTCGCTAGGTGGTAGCCTCCGCACCGAAATAATCCTTGCAAATCAGCAGCTTTGCTTTTGGGACACACAAAAATTTCGAAATAATAAATCTTGGAACAATAAAAAAAGACAAATTTACATTTTTATCAAGGCGAAAAAAGTTCGTGCAATGCAATCAATGTTGCCGCACAATAATTCAATGCTTACTCCCACTAAGCGCTCACCTTGCGTATACGTAATCTGGCTTGCTGTCCATCCAATTGAGATTGCAGCATTACATTACATTCAATAACCGCTATGAGTATCATAAGTGCATGTTAATAAATCATTTGAATGCTAATAGATTTTATTTATCCATTTTATGCGCGTTATTTATAACGAATATGAAGTGGACAGCAGAAATGCGGAGATAAGCACTGTGTGCTTGGCAGATTCGGGAAAAATATGAAGACAAATCGATGGGCGACAGAGGACACATTTTACGACTCGCTCCCACTCACTCTCACTACTTACGCTCACTAGATCCATGGAAATAACATATTAAAGACTTTTGATGACCACTTCCACGTTGAGCTGGCCAGATTGTGTATATTATGTAATCTCTCATGAAATGTTTATCAAATCAGTCTCTATTATGCGCTTACATAATCAAAACCTTTGTTTGCTTCAATCTTTTTAATTAAATATCTCGCATTAACTCTCAGACCGGCCCCAAACAATATAATTTATATAATTTTCATTAGGTTACGCAGGCCAATTTTGACGCCCACTCACAGAGCCCCGCCCAGAGATTATGAAACATACAAATTGCGTTAATTTTTTACCATGTTTCATGAAAAAAATTGCCCAACATTTAATATATGTATTCTTATTCTTTTTCTACATTGCGCTGAGGCTCCCTTATGATTTCGGCAACAACAAAAACATCAGTTTTAAGTACTTGACATCAAAATTTCAGCAACACGCTCAATGAAATCCTACTCCAGCAACAACAACAACAACAACAACGAAGAGTGCTATGCCCAGCTGAAAAATTAAACTTATGGCGCAGCGCACGCGAAAATTTGTGCTCCAATGACCAAGAAGGTCTCGTTGCTGTTGTTGGTGCTCTTATTTTAGTTAGTATTTGCTGGTGCAGCAGTGCCGTCCGCTGATGTTTATCATAACCGCCTACAGGAAGCACAACATCAGTGGAGAGGCTTCGTGGCGAAAGCCACAGCAACAATATGGTTACTGCTGCCGCGCCCAGCCAAATAATTTGCTGCCAGGCGCAGCTAATGACCAGCTTGTGTAAGTGCGACGAAAACCATAATAGCAACGACAACGACAACGACAACGAGAACGACAACGAGAACGACGATGACGACGCCAGTGAAAAATCAGGACAGCAACTGGCAACCAGCGAGCAAGCAAGCAGAAGCTCCCGCTCTAGCTACGTCCACAGCCAGCAACAACCACAACAACAATCACAAGTTTTGTTACAAGCAAAATGATGGGCATGAATTCATCATGGGAGGGCTCTAGCTGGCTGCGTGAATCGTTCCAGCCCCCTGCCGTGTGGCCTTTGTGGAGCGAATTTAAAATAAAGTAACGACACAAAGTCGACTCTGAGAGAGAGAGAGAGAGAGAGACAGAGGGTGAGAGGGATTGTGAGGGGGGAGTGGCTAGGCGTTGGGGTGGTGAGATAGTAGCTAGAGGAGCTGAGGCGGCATCGTTCGCTAATTTTATGCTCTTTTGTGATTTTTGTGCTCGCCAGCTGGACACACCCCGTGGTCATGTTTAGTGCCAGCCTTTAGACCCACCGCTCCTTCCGATTGTCCTCCGCCAGATGCGCCCCACACAGGCAAATGCAAACTTTGCGCGCTTTTGTCATTAGCGTTGATGGCTCTGACGTGGGCTGAGGCATCCGGAGCGTTGCCTTTTTGTCCGCTTTTCATGTGTTGCGGTCGCCGTTTTGTTGTTGTGTTTTGGTTTGTGGTCCCGCCAGCTTGGTTACTTTTAATGAGCGAGGCGTGGGCGGTGGGGGCGTGGGGCATGGAGCGTGAGGCGTGGCATAGCCACGTTTTGGGCACTCATTAAGTCGCGGTTATGCAGCTTTATTTTTGTTCACTTTCAACTTACTTTTAATGTAATGAAAGTGAATTATTTGCAAGAGAACCACATTTTATGTTGTTTTACTTTTTCCTTTTTTATTTGTTTGACCCCTTCGCGCCGTACACTCTTAATATGGCATTAAAGCATTCACGGAGGAACAACTACAATCATGCTCGTGAATATAATCTGAATTTAGCTGCAGTTCATGAAAACACATTTAAGCTGCTTTGCTGCACTCCAGCTGTTCGCTATTTAGTTAAACATTTGCCAAAGAATTAATTAACGTTTTTCGCCGTAAACACTACTTTTGAATATACTTTCCGCATTACCGAGTTTTCACTTAGAAAAGTTCGTCGAAAATAAGCAGACAAAAAATTAAATTTTAAATGTGCGCTGAGGAAAATGCAAATGCAAATGGAAAACTGAAAATGGAAATGGAAATGGAAATGAAGTGAAGTGTGCATAGATAATTGGTTGCACATGACGTAGGAGACTTAAATATCATTTTCTTTTAAATTGCACTCTACTTAAATCATCTGCACAAATATTTTGCTGGCTCGGGGCATTGCACCGCACAGCGTAGCAAAGCGTTTGAAGTCTTTTCTTAAATTGTTTGCAATGCAATTTATGCAAATTTTCATGCAAGGTAAATGTAAATAAACAAATTGCAAAGTTGCTTTTACTATTGCTGTCTCTATCGGCCTTCCCCGTTCTCGCTCTGGCTCTGCTGTTGTTGCCTGTTTGTTTGTTAAGCAAATTTTCTTTAATTAGTGCGCCAAAGTGTATGCAACAAGCTCGCATAGCGCCCAAGCACAGATGCTCTCCACATCGGCTGCAGGCAACGCTGAGCAGAGTTGGGGCTAACACTACCCTGTTACAAGTTACAACTAAACTGCTGATGTACATATGTGTGAGTGTGGCTGGCAATGTTGTTTTCAGCATAATTTCAATGGCAGACGGCCTAGTTGAAACTTTTGGTTGGAGCCCATAGCAACGCTAATGCCGCAGCAATTACCAAGCACATTAAACATTGTCGGCATTCGCGCAGAATTGAGCTAATATTATAGTTGCCGCAGACAAAGTCATGATACAGTTGCGGTCGCCAGTTGCTTGGCTAATTAGCATTCAGCTGCGGCTTCAAATATTATTGCCGCTCAGCAACCAAATGTTGAAGCTCACAGACACTACGCTGATTTTAAGACGAGCCACTTAAATGGCCATCAAATTTGCATCAATTGGTGGGCTCGTAAAAGCCAACTCGAGCAATGCATAAAGCTCCAAAAATTTGTCACCCAAAACTTCGGACAGCCAGCCAACTGCTCTTGGTCAAGTATTTTGCAAAACAATACGCGCTTTTAACAGCTTCTATTTGAGACGGGCTGTAAAAGTTTAACTTCGATACGATGTTGTTTTGCGCACTCTTTTTTGTCCCTCGTAACTTTATTGGCAACCTCCGCTGCACTTGTGAAATACAGAAAAAAAAATAAAAATGTTAAACAGAAAAAAGGAAAAGTTGGGAATGCCTAACGGCCAGATACTCTATGTTGGATAGATGAGCAATATTAATATTATTATTTTTATAGAAATATAAACTAAAATGCTAGCTATTAGCACTAATGCTAAAGTATTAATTCGAATGAATTTAATTTGAGATAATCTATAATGAATGAGAGAGACTCCTTCTGTACTCCTTCTTCTCAACGGAAGACTTTTAATTACAAGCAACTTTTGATAGTGGTAAAGTAGAAAGCTTTTTTAATTCGCAGCCAGCCACTGCTCAAACTTTTACACAATTACAGGGTATTAGCAACAAAAAAGACCAAATAGTTGGCAAGTTTATTAAAAGTTGCCTCAAGTTGTGGTCTCAGCGTCTTATATCATGACTCCTATATATATAGTTATATATGTGGTTATATTTTATACATAAAGATGTATATATTTTCATATACCAGTGTAAGTGGAGGAAGTACACGCTGACAGGCAGCAACTGACAAATGCCAACGCTAACTCACTCAACTCCACGCAACATGGAATAAAATTGGTAAAAATAAAGAAAGGAAAAAAGCTGAGGAAAAAGACTTTAAATTTTGTTTTGCGACTTCTTTTGTTTTTCTTTTCGTTTTTATTTCGTTTTATTTTCTTTTTCTTTTTTTTTTTTTTTTGTTTTTGCTGTCGGCAGCATCTTTGAGCGGTTTTTTATTATTATTGTCTTTGACCTGGGGCACGGAGATGCTGCCGCTGCCGCCTCTTATATTTATGCGTAAAGTTTTTGCCCTTTTGTTGTGCATTTCGGTATTGTGTTTTCTTATTTTGCATTTTAAGGTCAGTGGGTTACACACAAACACTCTTGCATACATATATTCTATCTATCTGCTAGTTGGGTCAGCAATTAC
Organism: Drosophila mercatorum; assembly: GCA_961210405.1. NCBI lineage: Eukaryota > Metazoa > Arthropoda > Insecta > Diptera > Drosophilidae > Drosophila > Drosophila mercatorum. The sequence goes on from CAUIUS010000003.1 coordinate 5,256,235, forward strand.
AAAACAACACGAGTTAAAAGTGAGCTCAAGCGTCGACGGAACTTTTCTACTTAAGTGAGTCGCTCGATTAACTGATTTTGATGAGCGATTGAATCAGAGCAGAGTAGACATAGCTCTCGTCTCTGTAAATCTGCCTGGCTCTCAAGCAGTTTACACAGAGACATATGCTTATTTGTAGACAAGCTTCGGAAAGGGTCAACGGGATATACGACGGGCTTGTGCCTCGCTTAACATAAACAGAACCGGCGATTATTTATACTTCCTGTCGCACTCGAGCACACACCTTAGCAAACAGAAGGCGAAGCTGACTTCAAGCACTTCAAGACGAACTGATGATGATGATGATGATGATGATGATTTGATTCTGCTGTCGATGTCCCTGATGCTGGCCCTGTTTGCCTGGGCGTTCGTAGAATGATTCTGATTGAACACAACAATTTTCAAATTGCCAAACACATAGGCACACACACACACACAAACACAGATATGTGTATATATACATACTGACATGCAGCAAGAGTCACACGTACATATTACGTGCCATGTGACATTGCTGCTGACAACGAGCAAGTAAAAATTTAAACAGTTCTGTGTCCTGGCGCCGACTCAATCAATTGACTGAAATTCGCATGTGTTGCTATCTCTCTCTCTCTCTCTCTCTTTTCCTCTTACTGTCCCTTTGGCAGTCACTCAGTTTGTCTCCCTTACTGTTTGTGTGTATTGGAGAGTGTCTCACATTTCTAGCACATTGCCGTTAAATGATTTTAGCAAAAATCGAGCGGACATGACACACTGAAGTGGCTCCATTGCCTTCCTCATGGCCCCCAACGAGAAGCTGCCTCTCGGTGGTAGTACGTGATTGCTCAGCTCTTGGTCGTGCCTATCCGTTGGCCGTGTACGAGTGGCTTGTCGAGTACGGCTCTCAAGTAATTTCCATTAAGTAAGTGTTTTGGCCCTTTAACTTAACTTCAAATGCATTGGCATTTCCATTGCCATTGACAGTGATTGCATTAGGCCTCTCTTAAAGCCGCTTACGCATCAGTGTAACAATTTCCGTTTGGCTTAAAGACTTCTCAGATTTTGTTTTCGTATTCGTACCTCTCTTCTCTCTAGACCTAGTTGTTGTTCGTGCCACCATGCTACCTGAGCTAAACATTACACAAACAACAGCTGGGCCTGGGCGCGGCTGCCATCTGGCTGCCATCAACATAATAACATAAATGTAGGCATTGTCAACACTACGCGAGTTCGCAGCGTCGCCAGTAGAATTTTTCATCTTCAAAACGCCATTTCCGACAATTTCCAGGAAACATAACATCCGCCCAAAGGAAGCTTTTGGCTTTCTGCTTTGCTTTGGGCTCTCGGATTTGACAACGCCGACGATGCTAATGGTCCCATTGTTGTATGAGTATTTGCATAAGGCATCAGCGGTATGTGATTTGCGGCTTTCTGGTCATTAGCCATATCTCGACGATCTGACTTACAAGTCTTTTTAAGTCTACAATTCAAAAAGTGATGTTAAATAAAATATATATGTTATTGGAAAATATTCCCAAAAAATTTTTATCAGTTTATTCGAAATTAATTAAACGTTTCAGTATTGATGTAGAACAATAGAAGCAGACAATCTAATATTGCTTATATAACAATATATAAATGTATCTAAGTTTGTGTTTGTGTGAGTCAATGCTTAGACTTTGTTATATATTTATATAAACTAACTGAAATTGTATGCTTAGAGCTAAAAAGCTATTCAATACTAATCGTCCTCACACGAATGTGATTATTATCGTAGCAGATAGTTATGATTTTGGCTAATAATATAGATAGAAATATATCTTCTATGACAGAAGCGATAGATTAAATGTTTTTTTTTTTATAAAGCTAGAAATAGGTAAAATTATTTCTAACTTAACGAGTATAGCATTGCAAGCTAAGGCTTTTGGCCTATATCATAGGCAGAAGCAGCGGTAAGAATAAGTTTAGATTTGGAGTTGGAGTCTGTTAGCTTATTAGAAATATAAGATTAAATAAAATGATATCGTCATGGCAGGCACTTGAATGCCCTCCTTCTTCACACTGTATAAAACATCCACCGTTATGCCGCTGTAGGAAATCAAAACTTGAAACTCGTTAATAGAGCTTTGAAACGACTTCAATTTTGTTGCACTCCAATATGATTTCCATTGCATAAGTTTTATCAAAGTGCGCAACATCTCGAGCTACTTATAGAAAAATGCTCGTCAATTTATAACTGTAAACAAAGTTGTTAGCAATGCAAAAAAGCGTGAAATTATTTGCATAAGTTTTACAGTCATACTACATTTAAATCATTTTTAAGATGTAGAAATATTCAAAGTTATATTTCTGAAAGAAAACTTGAGAAGGGGCAACCTTATTTCAGTTTTATGTATTTTTGTATTTTTATTTGATACCCTAGCCAAATAGAAAATAGTTAAATAGAGTCCACTAGTTTTGTGAAAATGTTGGCAAGAGGAAGAGGTCAAGATTTTATACCTAAAAAGTAAAGATATTTTATATATATAAATATATATTATATTTCAGCTAATCATAATAGCCTGCTATGTATCTATGACATTTTGATTTTTCCATTTTGTTTCATGTTTCAGTTTCATGACTGAGAAATTTGAAGTTAACCAATCATAAAGAAGAAACGATAACTAAAGGACATTTCCTAGTCGACTCCGTCCGTTCGTATTCCTTGTATTTCCCTTTGCCCCATTGACTGTTCGGCTTCTTCTTTGTGCGGTGCCCCTGATTGCTGTTTTGTTGTGCATGAAGTGGCTTGTTTTACGCTTTTTCTTCGCCTGCTGCTCTTCCACCTGCTAGCCGACCGCATGCTGCAATTTGCAGACGGCCGTAGTTCATTGCTTATTGGGTCAAGCATCTGTGCACAGAAGTGTAACAAACGACAACAATTGTTTCAGTCGGCTGCCACGCCAGCCACGCCCCCCGCCCAAGGCTAGACAAAGAACGATACATTTTCAGCATTCACGCTGGCTTCTAGCCTTATGGCGATTCCAATTTCGGGCCAGCAAGTGCAAACCTGTGGCCAAAAATCAAGTTCAGTTTTGTGCACTCTGCCGTAAGCCTCTCATAGTTAGAACGAACTACTGATAGGCTGAGTGACTGGCTGGCTGGCTGCTCGACTGGCTGCCTGACTGGCTGCATTGTTTGCCCGAATTGAATGAGAACTAGAACGAACGTGTTGAGAAGCAGTTGATATGCCTGGCTACCAGGGGCAGTGGGTCAACTCAGCCGGCCAGGCGGGATCACGACACTTATTTGTAGCTACTGCATTTTTGGCCAACAAGCTGTGACCTTGTCCCGCTTTCAGCCTGGCCACGCATGGCCGTTACCCCAACTGTATTACTTGGAGCTGTGCACGCTGCGGCTCTTATTGTTATTATGTGGCACTGTGGCGTACACATTGTTGCAGCAGCGCCTGCTGTGTCTTACACTTCCGCTAACGCAGCTGCTGACACGCCTGCGTCGACGTCTCCACCCCATCTCGGCCCGGCCTTTTGATGAATCACTTTTTGGGGTCAGCTTCATGTTATATTTTGTTCGCCGGCTGCGCTGTTGTTGCTTTCTTACGCAGCGAGGCTCACTTTGGTTCTTGTCTTGTCATTGTTTGTTTAATTTTGTGTGCGCCGGATACCCCGGCGTGCTTTGCCATTGTCCTGCTGTCAACAAAATGCCAGCAGCACTCGTAGCTCTAAAGCACTTGGCCAAACGCTGAGGCCGGTCGCCTTTGCCAGCAGTGTGGGGGCGTGCCAGCACTTTCTTTATGATTATGCCGCTGACAACAAAAGAAATTAAATTGCCAACACTGAAATTGAATTGTATCTCTCCCTTGGACTCCCCACTCAAAAATTCTCAAACGACAAGCCAGACGTTGCCAAAAGCCCAAAACAGAAGAAGCCGAAGAAGAAGAAGAAGACGACTGAGAAGGAAACAGCATAAAACTGGCCAAATTGTGACGATATTTTCAATGGTTATTGCAGTAATTTATTGGGGCATTGATTTTGCCATCGGTGCGGCCTGTCGGTCCACGACGCTAGGAAGTAAACAATTTATTAAAAAGCGCGTACCGGGGCCATAAAAAGGTCAATGATTATTATGCTACGAAGGCAAATTCGAGACGCCCGCCCACCCACTGCCAATGGCCAAAGTAAATATAGACCGCAGCCGAGCTACAGATCTCGAGCGCAGACGTTCCTGAAATTTGTTTGGATTTCTTTAAGACTCGTTTTTTTCCCTTTTTATTTATTTTTTTTTTTGAAGTGGTTGCCTTCGCGCTTGATTTGGCCACGAACGGGTCCCATGATATTTGACGGCGTTTTTGTGGTGCTTCTTTGGAATTTCTTGGTGGCAATGCGAGACGAAGAATGAATCAGAAAGGCAAGAATAGCAAAAACCTCGGAATGCCTAGAAGAAATTATAAATATAAATTTAATTTCAATTTATTTATATTGCTTAAGTGTGAATTACATGAACTATTTTGGTAATTTAACATTAGCTATGTAAAACTCCGATTAGAGTAGATATTGAATTTGAACTTGCTTTTGAAGCCACAATTAAATTTAAATATTGGTTTTGTTTAATATTTGTGTTAAATTTAATATTTAAAACAAATATTTTTTATTTAATAATTTGTATTTAATATTTATTATTTTCAATTTTTTTTATAATATTTGTGGGCACATGTCAAATGTGTGTTTAAATTGCGCCATTTCTGTTTCATTTGTTTTGTTAATGTCTGCATCTGGATTCCTCGAAAGTTCGCTTAATTAAAAGTCGTCGGTTGTCACAGCACATTAATACACATATTGATATGTGGATGCAGTTGGGTACATATTTATACGATTATTAGTCCATGCTCCGCACTTACCTACATAAACGAAAACAAATAGTTTCATGCACTGCAAACACAACATTGCGATTATTATACCCATTTTTTGTTTGTTTACGCTGGCTATGCGATCTGCACACACAAGGCAAACATTTGTGCATTTCACCACTGCTGCAGGCAGTCGCTGGCATGCGTTCCTCATCTGCCAATTCATGGACTATGCATGTGTGCGAGGCTGTACAGACGTGTGTGTGTGTGTGTGTGTGAATGTGTGCCACGCATAAAGCTGTATTATGGTTGCCGCTTGATTTATCATTTGCGATACATATCCCTAGTGGGGCGCAGAACATTAATTAGTGCATATAATGTTCGCCGCTAATCAAAAGAGCCGTTTGAGTTTACACTTGACTTCATGTCAGAGGTCTGCGAGCGAATCGCAAGAATTGTTTCGGTATGTTGTGAACAACAATGGATTAGCTTGGGGGCGGGCGATTGCAACGGCTTGTTTCATTATCCGCTATCAAGGACACAGTGCGTTTCGCAACGGCATTGTGTGAAGACCAACAAATCAAATTACAAAATTTTGCGACAGATTCCAATGAATAAACAACAAGATGCCTGGCTCATTAATATGTGCATTTCAAAAAGGGCCCAAACTGAGGGGCTCCGAAGAGAAAGAACCGAAAAACACTTTTCAATTTTGGCAAAGCAACAATGTAAATTTGATGATATGCAGCCGAGCGTAAGGAAACAAAAGCTCAAGTGCTTAAATTCTCAGGCTGGCGAAGCAATACTCTACGAAACATTTGCCGTCGATGTAATTAGAAAAACTTTTGTTATTTTAGTTTTTCGATTACGGCAAAAATAACTTGAGACTTTGCAGTATCTCTAAATTGCTATTGTGACGCACGCAGGTGTTACTGTTACTATATTTATATTTTGTTAATAACTATTTAGTTTACATGTAAATTGAAATCCGAAATTAAACCGAATTTTATTCAATATTTTTAAAACCCCTTCCAACTGGCTAAGTTTTGTGCTATTTGTTAGTTTTACTCGAAGAAATCCATTAATAAATATTTGAGTATTAGAGAGAGGCCTTGGAAAATATAAACACTTAGGTGTTGGTAATAAATATTTTCATTGTGTGTTGAGAGTGGAATAAAAACCGATTGAATACCTTAGTCGAACAACAACAAGGTGTAATTGCCTCTAGAATAGGCGAAATAAAGCATCATACATTGTCACAAAGAGCTGAAGTTTTGATACAGCTAGAGAAAGACACAACTGACAGGCAACTAGACAAACACGCCAATCGACCGACCGACCGACATGTCACCGGAAATTGTCAGCAGCAGCCTTGAAGGGTGGCGATGCGTATGTGTGTGTGTGTGTGTGTGTGTTTGTGCATGCAGGAGAGAAATATTATCTTGTACTTGCCCATGTCAAAGACAATTTGCATCTCTGGGTATGACAATGGGCAATGTGTGTTCGATAGCAACCGACGGGGCTCTCTGTGGGGCGTTGTCAGTGCATGTTCCCAGCTACCGATTGTGTGGCACAACAAAGTATCAAGGTGCTGGCATATGTGTCTCCGATTCAGTATTTTAATGAAGCAACAATCTGCAGAACTGACATTCTCGATGTGCGTTTGTAATTGAAGGCTGTGGGCATACACACACGTGCTTATTCAAATGAATGAAACCAAAAGAAAATATTTAAATTGTGTGCCATTGCCTGTACAAAAGGCTTCGAGTAATCTAGCTACAAAGGCATTCAGCTTAATGATATCTAACTGACTCTGGTATATGAGCCGTCTAAGTGGTGCAACACTCTGGCCAGTATGTGGCCGTTGCCTTTAGTTAAAGCCGATAGTTGTCAGTTTTGTTTATAAATCACTTGATTGATAGTCTGCAATGACTGCAAGCTTCTAATAACAATCATAATAAATAATGCGTATTAGAGTGTTGGGATTGGCAATAACATTAATTGCTGTCACTAGCAGCTCTCCAAATGAATACTTAGCAATAACTTGCCTTAAAATAATGTGAAAATAAAGCTAATACGGAAGCAATTAATGACTTAGAATTTGAATATACTTTTCTGTATGTCAAACTTCTTACTTTACGTTCACTTTATTGCTATTCTATATTTGCAGCTAATATATAAATTTTAAAGTATATATTTCCTGCTGAGAAAATCCTATTAAAATTGCTCTGTACTTGGTATAAAATGCGAACGAAAAATAAATTATTTGTATCCTAAAGATGCGTTAGAAAAAATAAATATATATTTTAAAAATAATTGTTTTTTTTGTTTTAAAAATTGTTTTTCAGTTTCTCTGACTCTCGCTTCAATTGATTTCTGGTAAAATTTCACTCACCTTTAATGCAACTAAAGTACTTGAAAAGAAAAACACATTAACCCTACAGTGGGCTCATACAATTTGGCCTTGAAAGCGGAAACACATAACAAAGTTGTAATTAATTCCCAACAGAGGACACATTATATGCTCGACGAGGGGATCCCGTGGCTCCCTGCCTGGCGGGGCATATGCCGCTCCCTCCATTTAATTGTGTGTTTTCACGCATTTTTATGTGTTTCAATTTTCATTGAAGCACTAAAATTTGTCGTTCACAGCGTCACAGGCGTCGCGTCGTCAGTGTCAGCGCCACGACGTGCACGCGGAGCGGGAGCTCTTGCCCTTCGCTGTCACTTTCTTATGGCTGTCTCCTGGCTAAATAATAACATAATAACAACAACAGCGAGCACTGCGACAGTTGAGCGGGCTAATAAACACTTTTATAAAATTCTCAAATCGCACGTGTTGCTCTTGTCAAGGGGTTCCATGTTGCCCAATAAAATAGCTAAGTGCATGGGCGTGTTCTGCCATATACGGTACATATTGGAGCCTCTCTTATGTGAGTGTGTTTATGCTATGTGTATAAATATGTGTAATGCTATTTATGTTTTCGTTTTTATCTGTTTATGCCGTGTATTAAGGTGTGCAGGCGACCATAAAAGCTGAATGGAGCAACTGCAGCAGTCGATAAGCTTCTACAGCCATTGCCAGTGCCAGTGCCAGTGCCATTGCCATTGGCCACATTCATTGCCACAACGAGTGCAGTGTGTGTGCCACATAAAGATGGCTATTTGACGTGGCCACCAAGACGGTAGGGTGTGGAGCAGCTGAGCGCTGGTAGCTAATGAGCGTTATGAATGCTTGGCAAAATGTGTTTGCCAATTGAAGTCAGTGCACTTGAGAGGCACCAGCACTGGCACTGGCACTGGCAGAGGTGCACCAAAGTGGCATTTTATTAATGATGTGCGACCGCCAGCACATGCAGCAGAGCCCGCACCCCAACCAAAGTACATTAAAGGCACTTGTGCGGCGGCGATTATGCTTTCTGATGTGTGGCAAGCACAAAAGCGCGCATTGAGCGCAGGGAAACAAAGGCTGCAAATTTCTGGCTTGAATGCATGTCAATCTGAGGGCAGCTGAGTAATTGAAACTTAAATAAACAAACTGCCGCAGAGTCTTCAACGGCAGCATGTTGCTTGTGGCAGCAGCCACATTGAGTGGCAGCTAAAACAGCGCAGCCTGAAAGGCGTCGCACTCTTATCCTTGCAGCAGCTGGGGCTCAAGTGCCATGCAGAGCCACTTGTGCACAGTCTCATTATTATAAACAAAAACAAAACACAAATTCGCTGGTGCTTAAAGCGACGCATGCTGCGGCTGTTATTTCCACTGCGCAAATTCAAGCGAATCTCGTTTATTCCTTTTATTATTTTGAAGCTGCTTTGCTTTGCTTTGTTTTTTTGATGTTGCAACATAATATTTATGATCGCTTGTCATGTTTGCTTAGCGCTGCGCTGCTTCCTGTCTGCTGCTCGGGCTCCGCCTCCAGCTGCCGTCGGGTCGCCCAGCAACATGCTTAGCAACACCGCTCGGCAGCATTGTTGCTATGTCTGGCAACATTTCCAGAGTTCTTTTTTTGGAATCGCACTGCCCGCCTACGTCACACAATTATTTTGGGGTGTGTTTCGGAGCTGTGTGCTCCGCGCAGAGGCGACAACAAACCGCTTTCAGTCGTTTGTCAACTTGTCCTAGGCACGCTTCAGACCGGCAAATTGCGTGCGCAGCCTGTCGCATTTGTTCGCGCTCGCTGGCCATCAAATCGACCTTATGTCTATCACAATATCAACAACAATAGCTAAACATCAGTGTTTATTCTTGCACTTGCAGCGCACTTCCGGCAACAACAGCTGGATGCACACCGACAATTAGTGGAGAGCCGACACAAGAGCGAATATTTCTGCCGCATTAAATTCAATTCCGTGGATTATAATCAGTGCAGAGTGCGGGGCTGCGGCCAAATGGACGCCGTCCAAACAAACGAAAAACAATTAAAAGCCGGAAATTGAGTTGTAAACTGAAAGCGAACGGGAAGCAAAAAATGTGAAAATCCGAAAAGTGCAAATCAAAAGCAAATTTCAGTGCAAACGAACGACGCGACGACGCTCGAGTCGAGAGCCAAACAACAATTTTGAAATTATCTGGCCGCTTATTAGGGGCCAACAACTCGAGTGGCGGCAGCCGCTGTGGCTCACGAGCGAGCATACCCGCCGAACATTCAAATTCAAAGCAATTTGTTCCCACAACGCGCATTAATAATTCGCATATTCCCCAATCGCCAACTGTAAACAGTCTCTGTGCTCTGGTCGACAAGCGGCGCAGCGTGTGAAGTTGAAGTGTTTATTGAATGAGCGGCAAATGCTGCCTGTCTGCGAGTGAAAGACACTGCCCGACCCCGATCATGTTGCCGCACCAAATGCCCAACGGCCTGTCAGCCACTGCACGCAAAATGACAGAGCAGCCCACAGAAGCAACCATGGGACACGGACCTAGACAGTCGCGTAAGCGACGCCACATCGGGTGGACCGCCCAGGCTAGAAACAGTTTGATCTGGCATGCCGTCGTTTTGATCCTCGCTCTCTCCACAATGGGTAAGTTGGCACTTTGTTTATTTCGGAGCATATGCAGATCTTAATAGCAGAGTTTAGAATTGAAAACTAAGAATATGTAGCATTCGGGCTTAGTTTCGTACTCTTCAGATAATGTTTCATATAAAAAATATAACTTAATTTATATATATATTTATTAACTGTCTATAATATATTCCGAGTTATATTATATTTTTTATGTATAATCAGTAATAAGCATGAATCATGTTGTCGAGCTAGCCAGCTCATCTCATAACTTTAAGTCAAATTAAATTAATATAAGACATTGTGTGCTCATTTTATTGTTTGTATTGAGTTTTCCCAATATATTTTAAGCTACTACTAATATAAGTATATAGTTCATTTTGATAATCTGCAGAGCTGACGATCGCCTGCACTAATCGAACAAAATTTAGTGTCTCCTTATGCTCGAACAAAGGGTCAGCTTAGCATGATGAAGCAGAGTATAAATGCCAACAATAAAGAGTAAACGAAACGCATGACCTTAATCTCTTAACAAATATAAATCTTTTCCAAAGCTGTTTGGGCACTCTACTTAAACTTCGCACCAATTGCTGGGCCCAACTCATATTAATAATCAACCAAAAGAATTTAAGAAAGTTTGAGCCAACATTTTAACTTCCATTTTTGCAATTTTTAATTATCTCTACATACATTTTAAGTATGCATTAACATATACAAACTATATACTATATATAGGGAGACCTTTTTGTATATTTAAATATTTAACTGATTTAAGGAAAATAACATATATGGAATAACTAAAAAAATACACATAGAAATTCAATTAAAGACTCTCAGTTTTCCTAGCTTATTTTGAATCCTGTGCATGTTGGTATATAGTTTTATATTGTATTCTTTATTCAATATATCAATTTATGTTTTTATTCAAAAATTCTATTATTCTTTAAAATTTCTCTACGAATTTAGCTGATGATTTTGATATTAAATGTAAATATTTCATAAGCCTGTTTCCATATATTAAAAAATTTATATTAAAATTTTTTGCTCCACTAAACACTTAAAAAAATATCTTACAAATATTTTATTATTGAAATGAACAAACTAGCATAAGTCTGATTTATAAGATAATTTTGTTTAAGTGCTCTTTTTCAATAGTATATAGATACAACTAGTGTATATCTAGACATACAAAGCATTTCGATGGCGCTGAACTGTCTGCCCGTTCTTTTAACAAAATTTGTTGTCTCCAGCTCATGGGGTTAAAATAATTGCATCCATTTGCCAGCTATGAGCAGCCATAGCAATCTAGGAAACTTATGAAGCTTCACAATTATGTGGCTGTTGGACAATACAATTGGACAACAGCTAAACAGCTACCAGATAGACAGAAAGAGAGAGAGAGAGAGAGAGAGAGAGTCAGGGCGATGGGATAAAATTAAAGAGTGTCACACTCTTAAAATACAGATGTAAAAGCCACTTTATTAGCAGTGAAGTGGCTGAGACGCAGCGAATGGCATTTGAAACAAACACTTTTGCTATAATAAAATACAAATAAAACAACAACAAAGACAACAAGAGCAGCAGCAGCAGCAACGGCTCGAAGAAGGAGCGAGGCCACTTGATAACGGCAAATGGGCCACACGATTGACGAAGTATTCGAAATCCACTTGAGAGCGGGTGACATTAAAAGCGGCAAACCATTAAAAGGATTGACAGCCAGCCAGTCAAAGGGGGCGGCATTGCTGCTGCTGCTGCCTAGTGGAGGAGGTGACAATGCCATAGTGACAGGCGGCGATGTGCTTGCTATGGCTTGGCAGGCAATCAGACAAACCGACCAAGCGGCTGATCGACTGATAGACTGGGATAGACTGCAGTCAACTGACTGTCGATGACATTCCGTAAACGCAACGCAATCGGAATAGAAGTCGAAATCAGATGGGGCTCTCAATGGCAATCGTTGTCGTTGTCATTCGCGTTGTTGTTGTTGTTATTGATGCTTAATGCTTGTTAAAAGTTTTTAATGGTATCGCCAACCTAGAAGCTGCTCATTTGCCACTCAAATCAGCGCCAACGCCACCGACACAGCAATGTCACTAGTCTCTATTCGTCACGTGGTCGCTAATGAGCAGCGAATCGCTTAAGGACACAGCAGGGCCCAAACTGTGCAGCTGATTTCAATAGGATTATTGGCGTCCATTGTTTTCGGAGTGCCGATGACGAGGGCTAGAGTCAGTTTGAGCGCGCTGAACATTGCTGAGGGCGTATAGCATTTAGAAGATTTGTCACCGCACGAGCTGAGCAGGAATGTTGTGCGCTAGTTTATAAAATGCAGAACTTAATGCACTCACTTAATGGACTTGTGGGGCTCTCTGCTGGGGCAGCTAAGCTGAATTTTATTATTAACTGCTGCGAGTGAAATCTAAGTTAAATTTAATGGGCTAAGCTCTTCCGCAACAGCGAGTTCCAGGCATTAATTCAATATCGATGACAAAATACAACCAAAATTATTTGATTTCCCATTAGAAATTCGTGAATTTCGCAATTGTATGCGAAATTTATGCCATCCAACTGCATGCGTAAACCGCACGCTAAACGATTTATTTTTTTTTTTTTTTTTTTTTATTTTTAAATCCACAAGGACAATCAACCATAATTTGATATGGCAGTTGGGTTAGTCGAGCGCTGACTGACAATGCCGACCGTATTGCATATTTGTGAAATATATTTTTGCAGCAATTGGTGTGCGTAGGTGGGCGGGCAGCAGGGGTTGGGGGCGGTAAAGCAATCAGTAAAACACAAATAATAAAATGACGCATTTGGGGAAAATATAATTAAAATTTAATTGCAAAATAATATTGACAAGCGGCTAACAAATTACAAATTACAAATAAAATATGCAAATTTCACGGTGTCTGCTCATGAATGTTTTTGGCGCATAAATTTCGAATTGAGTGTGTCGCGTGCGTTGATAAGCATGATAAATATGTTTCCACGATTTTTGCCCACAATGATTCACAGCTCGTAAAAATTGCCTAAAACATTGAGTTGAAAATGGGGTAAGGGTGGGTAGGTGGGAAGGTGAGTAGGTGGGCAGATGGGCAGATGGGCAGGTGAGGAGGTCTCTCCGTCAGCGTCTGTATTTGTTTATTATTAATGCAATTTGTAATCTATGTTTGTTGTTGTGGCTGCTGTCCGAGTGGCCGAGTTGACCTCAGCAATGAATTGTGTTTGGGATTCCGAGCAGGGTCTATTTTTGTTTGTTTTGTCCGTCTGCTGTTTGTCTGTTGTGTTTTGCCATAAAATACAATTATCGTGCACAAACAAGCAAAGCGCATCACAAGCACATTAATACCAGTGCCACTGCAGTAACAACAATGCTTATGCACATTAATACCACCGCACACACATACCCACATACACTTACACACACACAAACACAGACTCATACATATGTATGTAGTCAAAATGGCAGCTTGATTTTCAAAAGCTGCAAAAGTTGTCACAATCAGCGCATTTCGCTTTTCCATAATTAACTTATTTTGTACATTAGCAACAGATTTTGTTTATTAACGCATGTGCGTTTGCTTTCAGTAATGCCCACGCCCCCGCCTACGTCCTCGCCATAGCCCTCGCCCAGGACCTGATCCAAGTGCCTTAATGTGTGCAGGGGCCACGGGGCGCATACTTATCTTTCGGCATTGCCAACGAGTTTATTTATTTTCTGTTTGTGGTTTGTTCTAGCTGCTACGGAGCGACATAGTGTGGGCATGGCAGAGGGCGTGAACGGGAATGGGAATGGGAGCGGGGTTGATTCGTTTGTGTGTTGCTGGCATCGCATAATTTATTTATCATTAGCGTAATTCGGCAAAGTCGGAATGAGTGAGTGTCTCATACAAGATGCTGGCAGAAATAGCTGCGAGCTCTCCTAAATAGCTAAAATAATTTGCCCAATTAGTACAATTGTGGGTTGCCAAAAAACAGCATTCGACCTATGCACAAGTGCCTCAAACCGAGTGAATTCGAAAGCGACCACATTCGTACTTAGCATTCGCAAATCAAGTTTAATTTAACAAATAAGAGCTGATTAGTCCTACTAATTACACTGAAATAACAACTCCAGAATGCTCAAGATTATTATGAAATAGTTTGTGCGAACCAATGGATTTAATGAATAAGCACAACTCTGAATGGTTAGAGTTGGTTGAGTTGGTTCTCAGACAATGAAAGTAGAGTGTTATGCCATAAAAGGTAAAATGCTGGAAAGACTCTTTATCAGGTGAACAGTCTGAGGGAACATAATGGAGCTGCCTTGCAGACAGAGAGCATGAACATGGTATTTTATCTTTATTTCTTTATGGCTATATATTATGCAACCTCTATTCAAAACCTTTAAATTTACATGAAGTTACCTAAATAAATATTCTTAGTCATTAAATGACTCCTGTTGGATTATCAATTACAATGAAGACTTTCCCTGCTTCCTTTAGCAGACAAATCTACCAAAAGTCAATACTCAGACTTCAGGAGACTCAATCTACACATAAATAAATATTTTCATTGGAAAATTTGTATGTTTTGCAAAGACTATTTGCTAGAGAAAACAAAAACAGAGTTCCGTTGGCGCAGCTGTGTGGAGTTGAAGCAAATTTTAATTAAAAATGTTTCTTGGTCATATTTTATGATTCCACATTTCGACTTTTCATTCATATATACATATATCTTTATATATGTATATATATTTGTTCATTTTACGCTGGGGGTCTTCTAATATTTAAGTTGATTTACTGTATCTCATCCGATATTTATTCGCAGTCGCAATTGCATACACGCAACCATCTGGAAATTCAATATTTCACGTTTAATTAAGCTGCAACTGTAAAAAAAAGAGAGAGAAAAATGTAAAATGGTGAAAAAAGGAACAAGAGCGCAAGAGTAAAATCACAACGACAAAATCGCAAACTGCCACACAAAAATGTTTTGGCTGCCACTCGCAACGCGCCAACCAAATAAATATGCAACAAAAATACTTGTGGGACGGCGCTCGTGGTGCAAACAGTGTGCGAAATGGTGCAGCCGCAGCAAAAACGCCGTAAACTCTTAACAATTGCAAAAAAACACACACACACACACAACAAAATAAAGGGAAACAAAGGCAAAGCACTAAAAACTACTGCGGGCAATAAATCTGCAACGGGTGGCGGGGCGCCTCAGCTGGCAACAACAGCAGCAACAACAACAACAGCCGCAGCTGCACAAATGTTGCCAGGGCGTTTGCATAAACACATTTACACACACACACACGCATACATACAGCAACAATTGGATGCGCCTGCTGCGTAAATAACTAATAAGGCTCCAGGATACATTTCCACTGTAATTTGGGAGCAGCAACAAAAAATAGAATCGAGAGTGAGCTTCGAGTTGAAAACAAAATAAAACAGAGTCCAGCAAATGCAATCATTGATCATGGCTGGCAAAGACTGTGTATGTGTGCTTCTATAACTTAATTAAAATTATGAATGTTTTTTGCTAGCAAGGATTACCAGAGTTGCAGGCGACTAGAGCAACGTTGGCAAAAAGTCTGCCACAGCAAATGCGCTTTTTGCAATATTGTTGAATCAACATAGAAACAAAGAGCAACATCAATTTATACATAAATCAACATGAGCAAAAACGCAGCCAAATTTTATGCTTGCAGGAAATGGATACTTCTACATGGCACACACAAACACAAAAACAAAACACACAGCCTGACCCACCCAAACACCCTACGGGCAACTGTCTAATGCATTTTGTGTCATGCTCATGTAAAATTTCGGAATTTTCAAAAGGCTGTGGTCGCTTATCTAAACTCTGTATTTCATTCGGATCCTGCTTTGCTCTGGGCAATGTTTTCAATTAAAACTCGCTCCACATTAATTTGTTGAAATTGGCTAAATTTGTAGCTCAAACTGTTGTTTTTCCCGTCGCAGAGTCGAAAACGAATTCCATTTGATAATTTACTTTGTTTCTGTGTTTTGGTCGTGATTAGCCAAAAATATCGCATATTTTGATAAAGAACTTTTTTAATTGTAAAGTTTTTTGATAACGTTGAAACTCTAATGGCACAAAGCAACAGAGATGCAATTAGTAGTTTCATCTAAACTACAAATATATGAGAATCGCATCTAAAAACTTGTTGAGTGCTTGAGGATTGGCTGTGTTGGATGGCTCGTGTCCATCAAAAACAAGTGCACAAATTAACTGGTGCTACTAACTGCATTCGAACTGACCGAACAAAGGCAGGTTTTGGGAGAGTGCTTGAAAAAACCAACATGAATGTGATGATATGGCAGCGACCTGGTTCGATTCAGCTCACATTGGCTTTCCATTTGCCGTTGCAACGGGAGAGCGGCTACATGGCAGGCAGCGTCACAAATGGTCAAAAGTTCCATTAGGGTCAGGCCATGAATGCTATTTACAAGCAGCTCGCGATGGAGAATGTGAGATAAGAGACTCGGCGGGGCCAAATGGTAAAATAAATGGCAAAAAGTCGGCAAACAGTAAACACTGCTGCAGACCAAGAAGCGAAAACTGAATATCGCTATCGATGCTGGCGTCGAGATAACAAAATGTTTTGCTCGCCAGCTTCAATTGAGTCGTCGTCGTCGTCATCGTCGTGCATTCGTTTCTAACGTTGCGTATACGCGGCAGCAGTTAAAGGCAAAAAAAAAAAAAAAAACGAGCTGAACAAATACGAATCGTGTATACAGGCTTTTTCACACACAAGTAAATGATACACATATACAGATAGAAAGCTTAAGCACATAAGTAGAAAGGTATAAATGAGAAAACACACAGTACAGCAAATGAAAACTGGCAAATAGAAAAAGAATTACATGTACATACATATATACATATTTATATATATGTATAGAAATAAGCCTGAGATGTGTATGCTATGCAGTGCAATGTCACCCGCAGACTACAAATACAATTGCACACACACCAACACACACATGATTTTATGTATTCACTTGGGTGTGTATATCTGTGTGTAGATTCTTTGCCTGCTTCACAATATTTACGCTGTTATCCTTTTTGTTTTATTTGCTTAGCGCTTCTGTGCAAAGAAGGACTATCGTGAGACAAACGACAAACGAGCAACACGAGAATTGCAGGCAGTAAGAGAAAGACAGAGAGAGTGAGAGAGTTTTGTGTGCTAGCGCTGTTATGGCACATCATCATCATCGTCATCATCATCGTCATTATGATAATCATCATCCACTTGCAAGCCACTCGTTGAGCAGAGAACACTCAGATTAAATTTAGTTACATATTATTTTTTCATTTAGCACATTTATTTTCGTTGTTGTGTTTGCTTTGTGCGGGTGTCGCTGTGGAGAGTTGTGCGTGAAGTTTATTTGCGGAGACTTGAGTCTGTCAGGATTTGATTTTTCTCCAGTTGTGGTGCGTGGTCAATGTGTTTGGCATAGAAAAACTAATTGAAGTCCTAAGAAAATATTTGTTTTTTATTGGGCATATAATTGCGAATATTTCAATTTTATATTCGAATTAACCTTACCTCTTCACTCTTTACGTAATTTAATTAAATCCATTTCTGCTCCCAATTATGTTGCAATAAAAAGAGAAAATATTGACTTGACCAATCCTATCCCTTACCTCTTACAATTTATTTGACATTCACACACACACACTCAGCATACCTAATTATTAATTGTTATTTCATAACTGACAGTTTAGGGTGTGTGTGTGTGTGTGTGTGTGTGTGCGTGTGTTGAGTTGCCCAAGCCAAGCCCACTAGACACTACAACTGAAAGTCAGATAGAACAACAGAATTATGCTGGCGTGAGCTGCGGCTGTGTCTATGCTGATGATATTTAGACATGAAATAAGGAGTTTGGGCTTGGCCAGCCAAGGAAATGGATTAAATTGCGCTCAGTTGCCATCGCAATCATGCAAAATACACGCCAAGCAAACCTCTGCGGGGGCATTCATTTTCATAACGAATTCCTTTCCTTTTTTATGCTCAAGCCTTGTTTATTAAAGTGTCCCATTCTGCTTTGTATTTCAGATCAAAGGGTTTGAAATATTATTTTATTAATATTTTTTTTAAATATTTTTTGAATCGTATTTAGCTGAAAGGAGCTTTAGCAAGTAGTTTCATTTATTTATGACCTTCACGTTTATTTTAAATAAAGAATGAGTTTAAGCAAGTCGAATGTTAATCTCCATTTAAATACAAAAATGCGTATACAATTTTCGGCGTTATAGCTTGGACATTTCTATTGATTTATGATTGACATGGACTATTTTACTTATTTATTATTTTGTTGTTTCAGAAGAGAGGCTTAGAATCTATCGCCAAGTTTGAGGACTCACTGTTTGGGCACTTAGGCTGTCTCTTATATGACCTCGGATGAGTGCTTGTGCATACGCAGTAGTAGATATATGATCGTGGCTCATCACACTTCTAGCGTTCGATATCAGGCTATACATATTGTCGCATATATCATTGTCAATTTAAAAAGAATTTTCGTTCATTTAATATTTAATTTTTTATATTTCATATAAATGTTTAATGAACGTTAAAGTGTTTTCTAATACTTGGCACGCGCAAAGCCGGATAGTCAGTACTCTTGTAGTTTTTGTTCGACTTTCCTAGTTGACCGCAGTTTCGCGTTTTTCCACCCTGTTTTTTTGTCTCCGTGTCATGGATTTCTACACGCACACAAACGAAACCACAGTGGCTATTTTTTTTTTCGCTCTGCAGCAAAGTTTAGTGCTGGGCGTGTGCAGGGCTTTTGATTTATGGTTTCGTATGTTGCGAGCTGGGTTTTTTATGTTAATTAAATTGCGTTGGCTGGCCAAATGGAGTGCAGGTGACCATACGCTGCACTCGAGTCTCTCGAATGAGTGTGCGCACATCTGGTGAAGGTAGGCAAATCAACTGAACGGGGGCTATGCGGTAGGTTCCGGCCACGTAGTGCAAACAAATGAACTGCAACGGCATTTACAGTGATTACTGCTGCCTGGTCTGGACCTACTCCTTAAATGCTGTTGACACAGCCGAGCGGCGGGCGAAGGCAGCTGCATGCAATGCTTATTAGAAATTCCATTATGTGTAGCATACTTATGTGCGTCCATGTGCTCCTTCTGTCAACATTAGCCCGCAACGAGTCAGGTGTTGTCTTTGTGCACGCCTCAATGGCTGGCGGGACGACACACATGCTTTCCCCCTGGTTCATTTAGAGCGGTATATGTACGCCTCCTGTTTCGGTGTTGCGGCTGCCGTTTTGCAGTGCTGTGCATGATAAATCTTTCAATATGCTGCCTCGGCAGCAGCAGCAGCAGAAGCAGCCTAGCGTCGACGATGCCGGGTAAACATGTCAAGTAGAAGCAGCAACAATATTCATTTGAATTTGCAACAAAAGCCTATTAAATACCAAAACAATACTCCGTCCTACACCCACCCGCTCACACCCTCACACACATGCCAGCACATATATATGTATACATTCTATGCTATGGCATGCTTGGGCTGTGTCGTTTGTTTGTTTTAGACTCTCGCACGCGAGTGAGTCCACAAATTATTATGCAGTGATAAATATGCCCACATTTCATTTGCTTCAGCCAATCACCCACGCACCCTTTGCCTGCACACCATCTGTTTCAATTTATTTATGGCAGGTCCTGCTACTGTGACTGCTGCCTGTTGCTCTACGCACAGCAATCTTTATTGTTTAAATAAAATCCTGGCTTTTTGTGTCTGTGTCTTCTGCCGCTATACAAGCTGTTTATTATAAAAAGCTGTTCTAGTCTGAGCTGATATATTGTTGCGCAACACATAGTCCTCTGACAGCCTCTTATGTTGTTAGCTGTACTTAAACCCATAAACAAAGCAGAAATTGATAACTCCTGTGCTTACTGTTTGTACATTCAAGAAACTTTAACTTGAACTGAGCTGAAATCTATAGCTAAGTGTGTTTAGTCCTGGTCAATCGATCATTTTAGATTGTGTTCACTTCAAACCTTCTACTTTTAATGCACTTGCCACAACAAGAAGCAAAGCGGAGTCCAAAAATGACAGTCCCCTTTCTCTGCCGGACAGGCAAACAAATTCGAAAACTTTCCCACCAGCAACTACCAGCAGAAAAGGGCAGCGGGGAGCGACTAGGAGAATAAAAAAGTCCAAAAAATATTGGCATCTAACTTTTCAATTCGGTATCACTTGCGGTTTTAACGAACCTGACGTTTTTCACCGTTGCGGCCAAAACGAATCCCGCAATGACGCACTCTAGCATGATTGAAAAACAATAAAGGGAGCAAAAAGCGAGAGCCTCTCTCTCACTCCTGCATCCCAGTACTGCCGAAATGCTAGATGCGAGCTGCCAAGAAACTGTGCTGAAAACGGCGTGAAAACTGTTTACCTTTGGACAATCGTTGACTGAGTCCAGGGAATATTGCTGGGCCAGTGGGCAATGCAGGAATAACAAAAACAAGCAGCCAGATGCATTGATACTGGCAACAGTGGCTGAATGGACGCAGAGGCTCGCGGTGAAGGTATCAAGAGCTCGGAACTGGGGACCTGGGACTTGTATGTTGCTCTGCTTGTAAACAAATCGCTAAAGGATAAGGCCAATGCACTTGTAAGCAAGCACTTAGTCGAATCAAGTAAATATGTAAGTTTTGCACGAACTTTCTACCTGATATGCACACACTGGCATACACGAGAAGTCAAGTGTGCGTGTAAGAGTGTGTGTGTGTGCAGATTTAGAGAAATTGTTTGAGTTTTTGTACAGCACGCCCTGCTGTGTCCTGCGAGTGTGCTAAGATTTCTAGCTGCACTGGCAAACCACACACTAACAAGCAAAAGTTTTGCGAGCAATAAGCAAGAACTTGTGGTTGCTTTCACAGCTCCAACTCCAAGTTGCTGCAGTGGCCGTAGCTTAGCTCCACTTTGCAATTTCAATTATCAAACAAACTACGTTTTCATTTTCGATTTCCGTGTGCAAATGTTTATGGGGAGAGCTTTAAGGCAACGTTGCAAGAGACATGCACAAGGGTCACCGCCGACACTGCTGGCCAATTATGTGGACTTGGTCAGAAGCTCATTAAGGTCAAAGTGTAATAATGTATTTTGCGGGCTGCCAGCGAGAAATTGCCAAAAGAAAATAATGAAAGCCATACATCGCTAGCACACCATACATAATAATAAGCAGATGCAGACGGTGCCCTTGCCCCAAATATGCAAACAACTCCCAAAGGTAATTTATAACTTGCAGCTGGTATATCAAACAACAACGGCTACAGCAGCAAGAACAACGCAAACAGCAGCCGCAGTGGAAAAAAGGCAACAACAAAAATATATAAAAAAATGAAAACAATTTTATTTTATTTACCTCGCGAGAGATTCACACACCGTCCCCGATGAAAGGCGAGTGCTTGGCTCTCGGCTCTCGGTCCTCGGAGGGACTACGGCAAAGCCGCAAATGATGTGCCATTATTCTTAAGGGTACAGCCGCACGAAGTGTGACCCAAATAAGATATAAAATTTTTGAGTGGCTTGTTAGGCAATGTCCCGCTGCTTGTAAACAGCCAAGTGGCTTCCTCGACGCCCTGAATTATGCTACGCATTTGTTGACAAACGACTTTCGAATGGGCGGCTATAAAGTTGCCGGAAATTGGCGTTGATTGTTTGGCAATTAATAAAAGTTTTTAGCGGAAGCTAACCGTGAAAACCTTGGGCGACTTGTTACAATTTTATTGTGTTAATTAGCATAGCGCCATGTGTTTTGACCACCTTAAAGTCCTTCCAGGGAAAAAAGGAAGAACTTCATTCATATATTACAAGTGCTGGGCTTAATACTATTAACTTCAAAAGATGTCTTCAGTAAAGCTGACTCATGAAAAGGGGTTCTGTGAGCTCGTAAATATACTTACATAGTAATTCAGTTATTTTGAGCATTTTGCTGGACTTTCATAACGCATCAAAATGCCGGCTGAACTACTTACGTATCACACAGAACTCGTTGCTGAGTAGTCCCTACGCAACACTGAAATAGTAACAAATTTCAAAATACCCTTGCTCGCAGATGTAATAAGCTAACAATCAACAATATATCACCACAAACTTTACTCCCATTCAAACACACCTGCCAGCAAACTCTATCACTGAACACACACTTACCGGATGAGCGACCTCAACTAAAAACCTCTACTTGACGAACAAACAAGTCTAGTTCTACATCTTGTTATCTAATAATCAAGTGCAAGCCGCATCTTAGCAACAGCTAACAAGAAAAGCATTCTAAAATAAAACAAGTAAGAAAACTCTAGTCGAGACCGCTCGACTAGGGTATACCCTGAACCCTGCGCAGAACCGATATTCCGTGTATTCTCCGTATCTTTTATATTATATTAAGGCGAAGGGGGCGTGGCATCCAAAATTTAACAAAACCCGAAATTGCGTAAGGCCCAAATAACACTAAATGCAAAATTTGAAGACTGTAGCTATAAAGATGAATTAGATAAAATTGTATAACAAAATGAAGGTATCGGCTTTTAATCGATAACATTAAAACGATGATAGTTATCGATTATTTGAAACAAACTCGATCGAATCGTGCTATACACGAACATACATAAAAATTTCAAGTCTCTAGCTCTTGTAGGTTCTGAGAACGACGCGGTCATTCATACGGACAGACGGACTGACGGGCAGACGGACATGGCTATATCAACTCGACTTGACTCCCTGATCAAGAATATATATACTATACTTACTATATATATATATATATATATATATACTATATATATATATATACTATATATATATATATATATATATATATATATATATATATATATATATATATATATATATATATATATTTTGCTGGGATAACGAAGATTTCCTTTTCAGGCAAACACTTTACTTAAAAATGTTCATTGTATTCATGTGATTTTTTTTTTCCATTTCAGAGCTGGTCGAGTGTGCGCTGCGAAATGTCAATTTAATCATTGAACCACCGGCAGTGCGGCAGGGCCAGCATGTGGTGCTGCGTTGCATGTACGATCTGGAGGGGGCACCGCTCTACTCGGCCAAGTTTTATCGCGGTCAATTGGAGTTTTACCGCTATACGCCCGGCGAGTTTCCCAATACGAAAGTGTTTCCATTTCCCGGCATCCACGTCGATGTAAGTAAAACAAATATCTGAGCGTAAAAGCTTTACAACCCGAAATTGTTCCAGTTTTCAAGCGCACTCGACTTTGCCAGCTTGTTAACGTTGCATGCAAATGCAGCTGCCGATCTGTCGAACTGTCTAGCCCGTTGTCATCTCGGGCCCCGCCCACTGCCTGGGTGACCACCTGGCTCAGGCTCCGCCCGGGGTGGCCGCGACTCGAGCGCTCGAGCCGCGGTGGGCTTCACTTTGATGCCCTTAATTGCGCTCACACTGCATTTATTTATATTGTATATTTTATAACTTTCGGCTCATGCATATTCAGCTTGGCAGTTTTATTGTTATTGGCGGGTATTCAAAAAAGCCAGTTCCTGCCAAGACACCTGCAACTGCAGCTGCTGCCCTGAATGCCACGAAGCTATCGGAAGCGACTATCTACAAAATATTTTCATTTAAATTTTTGTGTGGCAGCGTCTGAAATTTTGGTCGTTCACGTGAAAGTGGCGTCCCGCACCGCGCGTCGCCCCAGCCCGATAATATTGCTTTGGCTATATTATTGAAAAAGTTTCATCCAGCCGGAGGCTGGTCAGGGGCCCGTCACTGAAATTTTGTTGGTCCGATAAAGTTGCACCGAATCTGTCCAAATATTTCATCTGGCTATTGAGTTTGGGCCAACGGGTTTATCTTTAGTTTTTGTCCTCCACAACTTTTACTCACTGTGTATAAAAGTATAAGTATATATGTATACTTATATATATAAGTATGTATGTTTTTTTTTGTTGTTTCATTCTTTTTATTTATTTTTAATGAAGCAATGTACTTAACGTCTTAATATATTTAAGTGCACTTGATGCTCTCGAGCTTGTGCCAGACAACATACACAAGAAAGTGGCTCGCCGCTTGAAGTTAAGTTCAATTGGAGCATATAAATATGATATATTATAACAAAAATCCGCTATTTATGGTTTTTCTTTCTATTTTCTCCTTCTATTAGGTAACAAGCTCAAATGCTACTCAAGTACTCATACGCAACGTTGGCTTCGGTCTTTCTGGCAACTTCTCGTGCGAGGTGACCGCCGATGCGCCGCTTTTCTCCACAGCCACTGCACTGGCCGTCCTGCAGGTTGTAGGTAAGTCAAAACATTGAGAATCATCGGGCAGTCATCCGCTAATAGTGATAGCTTAATCGAGCTCAGTGGCAAGTCCTTCGACATTTGCGAAATCTAAGAGTGCCTGCCTTAAGTCTGAATTGAGTACCTGTGACGACGACGGCTTACAAAAATAAACAGCTTTTCGTTTGTGGCAAAGGTAATTTGGGGCTGCCAGGGCCACGCCAGCTGCTGACGCTTTAAAAGTTTTGTGAGACGGGCAACTTGTGCTGGCAATTGCGTCATTAACAGGCTATTCCGCTTAGCAGATAAACGCCGTGTGGAGGTGCTGCTTGCCTAGGTCATTTGGTAGTCCTGTCGGCGCGTCAAGCATTTGACGGTCTTATGCGTTTTAAACGAGCGTGCGATGGCGCGCTCGGAATTTGGAATTTAATCAGGACAGCAGTGTCATGGCTGACAATGAGAGCAATTCAAACAATTATTTAGTTTTTCATCGGCAAGCAAGCAGCTGCGGCAGCAGCAGCAGCAGCGGCAATCATGTCGGAAAGTATGTACCGAGAGAAATTGGCAATAAATGCCAGCAACAATTGCCAATCCATTCGTTAACTAGGCAACTGGGTCAATAGCTCATAAATCGCATACCGTACGTATGCGTAATCTCGGCTGTGTTAAGGGTGTGGTCCGTAGCATCAGCAGCATCAGCAGCAGCAGCTAGCAAACATCGCTCAGCAGTTAATCTCTATATTCGTTTCGCATTAAATATTCGAGAAATTCGCACTGACAGCTCAATGCTGCTGCAAACGCTGATTTTTATACCACTTGCCGCGCAATTTTCCTTCTGCCCTGCGCACCCTGCTACGTCGCGTCGCCCTTGAGCTGATGTGTTTGTATGATTGAGCACTTGCTGCGATGGCTGGAGTTGGGTATTTGGGTATCTGGGTGGTTGCTTGGCTGGTGGCTGTGTGGCTCTGTGGCTGCTTGCTTATTGCCCGCCATTAAACATTTAGATGTGCGCGTCTGGCGCGTAACTGGCTGCCTTTATTAGATTGCCATTACCTCAGCATCTAACCAGTCGCAGTCTGGCTGCCCGGTTACCAGATCGCCTCACTGGCTGCCTGGCTGCTTGGGTGCTTGGCTGCTTTGCCTGGGTTAGCTCAATATATTTAACGCCGCATTTAGCTCGCTTAATTGGCCGCTTTTGCTTAACTGGCATCAAGGGATTAAAGCTTTGATCAAGCATTTGCTTTAAATTCATGAGGTTACCACTCTCAACACTATGCCCAGGGCCGTTCAAGGACGCCCGACGCGGTCTATTGCCTTAGTTATTCAAGTTTCATTTAACGTTGAGGCTTTTAATTGGCTGTACGTGTTGTTCTTGCTGCTTAGCTGTTCGTTGTCTCTGCTGTTGTTATTCCTGCACATACATCAATATGAGATAAGCCAGCGCGCCTGACAGCATGCTATCGGAGTCTGAAAAGTCGGGCGCGTGCTAGCTCCTGTGTGTACTTATGAGTGCCTCTCGCTGCGCCTATTTTCCGCAAATCTTCGTATTATAGAACTAAGCATTTAAGGCTTAATGTCGTCGACACTAAGACCCCAATAACTTGCGGGCTAGACAATAAATTACTGCAAGTCAAACCAAACCAAGCCAAAGCAAACAAACATAAAGCATATTTGGCATACGCCCATCAGAGCAATTCCAACCGAATACCAAAGTGCGAGCATGGTTGTTGCTTTAAGCAGACATATTTCAGCCAATTATGAAATTTATGGAAGGTTGTTCGGTCTTATTTCTCATTAACTAATTGTTAGTTAAGCCCGTATCAAGCAAACTTAAATTGTATATCAATGCAAACGCTTTTTGAGTAAATGTTTCAATGAGCTTTGAAAGTGTTTCAAATTGAAAGCAGCTTAACAGCAATGAAGAGTTGAAGAAAGTATAAAATCACAACTAAATATATACATATATATTTGAAAAATAAGAAAATTACAGAATGTTTAAGATACCAACGATATTAGATATGAATTTTTTATGGTTGCGGCTTTAACTTTATTGATTTGGCGCTCTGAATGTTATCTTCGCTCTCCGTTAGTTCGCTTATGTTTTATGCATTTCCGCTGGCTCATTGCGGCATCCGCTTAGTTCCGCTCACTCATTCACTTATGCAGCAGCTCGCTTATTCATGCGCCGCTGTCCTTGAAGCAAATGGTCCTGAGGTTTAATCGTGTGTTAATGAGCTCAAGTGGCAATCAGATTGCGGGCCAAGATGCCAAAACAAAAGCAAGGGCACAAACAAATGCGACTGCGTCGTCGCGCTGCCTTACACATAAAATAAACACTTTGTCCTTGCGCTTTGTGGAAGGCAACGGCACTGGGAGCGGCAATGGCGACCATTTGGCTATAGGAGCCTAAACAAAATTACGCTGACGCTGACGCAGACGCCGACAGAGTCGGTGGCATTTGAATGCCAAGGCAAGTCGGGAAAAGTTATGCTAATTCACGCTTTCATTAAGTCACAATGGCACACGGCCTTCCAGCGCAGCAGGCGACCCAAATGCCGTGGCACATGGCTGTGCAAGTTTGTAGATAGTTGGCAAACATTTGAAGGGCTTAAACTTTAATAACTTAATGACATAAGTCAAGCGGGGATTCGCTCAGCGAGGTGCCGACCAAATGTAAAGTAGGCTGGTCAGCTGCTAAATTAAACTCGAAGCTGGTCTTCACGACTGACCCTCATTAGGAGCCCTTTGACGGTCTCCACACAGCTGCAAAGCCAACGGAAAAGGTCGGTCAAAAAGAAGAGACGAACCGCAACAGAAAAGAGGAATAGTTGGTCTGCCTGGTCTCAGTGAGTCTCTATATGTGGGTGAACGGATTAGAAAGCGAGTCGCCTTAAGCTATGTCGAGAGCTGGGGCACAGGCGAGCAGCATGAACTCAGAGTTCCCGTTGCCATGGAAATTACTTTCTTCATTAGTTACTTTTGTTGCTGTTGCTTTTGGTTGTGACTTTGACTTTGCTTTTGGCTGACTTAATTAAAAAGTTGAGTGTGGCCCCGTCTGATGTTGCGGTTGCTGCTGAAGCATCGGACTTTTGGGCACCACTGCGGCTCCACTGTTAGACCTAATATATTTTGTAAAATGCCTATGGCACGACCTGACCTAGTCCACATTCATACCTGATCAGCTTTATGAATACTGAGACAAGCCTTTCTCTACTTGCAGAGCTGCCCGATAAACGTCCTCAATTGTATACGGAACACACTCGATATGAGCCCGGCGATGTGCTACGCGCCAACTGCAGCACGCCGCCATCTCGTCCACGCGCCGAGCTGAAGTTCACAATTAACAATATGGTGGTAAGTAAAAATATTGGAGCAGCAGAGTTCCTAAATCTACATTTGGGGCTGAAGGAAAGCGAAAGAGTTTGCTTTCAAATTTCTCTTCAATTTTGTTTTTATGCGGTGTGAGGGAAAAATATGAAAAAGAATGAGAAAGTCTGACAGCGGGTCAGAGATTATTAATGTTCAAAGCTGTTGAATCCTTTGAAGTTGTGGTCTATTCCGATGAGAAATGAAAATGAAAACGAAAATGAAAATATGCCAGCACTGACGGGCTGAGGCAGCGGCCACCACTCGCCACCAACTTGCTTTAGTCCGCCTGCAAACATGGCGTATGCGCAATTTTACACTTTGCCAGCCAGCGTACACATTGTCATGTGTATTAACAATGAATGCAGCGCAGCTGTGGCCTCCTTCTTGTCGTTTGGTTACTGTAAAAACGGATTTCTATGCGGTCCTAGCAAACATTACAAACACCATATCCTTTGTGAGCCAACCAGCCTCCAGTTCTTGGCACCCAGCTGCTAGTCCTTCATTGCATATCGGCCCATGGGTCGCACGTCACAGCTGCGCGCCTGTGAAAGCTGTCATTTTGGGTGAATTCTCACTTTTGGCTGCTGGTCTCCCTTGTCGGCGCTGCCGACTCTGCCTAGCTGTCGGAGCGACGAATTTTGCTTCACAATTTTATGAATATGCATGCCTTGGCGTCATGGCGTTACTCGCTACTGCTGCTGGTCCTGCTCCAGCGCCGGTTCCGGCTCCGGCTCCGGCTCCGGCTCACCTTCAATTTCTATATAAATTGGTGGCTGACTAGGGTCTGACTCTGGAACACCTAGCAAAATGTCAAGTGCAGTTAAATGGTCAAGTTTAAGATTCTCTCATCCGGTTGGACAGCTACGAGTCGCTCCTCCGGCAGGGAAAAGGTATATGTATGCCAGCGACAGTGCTTAGAGAGCTTACACACACATACATATATTCAAGACTGAACTGATTGCTGATGGATTGAGGGTGCATAATTTTACATCTCTTATGGCGCACTTATGCTATTCTCTCATGTGCACAAAGAGCTGAGAACTGAGCACTGCGAACTGAGCTGCAGTCAATAAAGTTGAATTCGAGATGCAGAGTTAAAGGATGATTGATGGAAAATCACAAGGCAGCAAGCATCCATCTAAGCAGTTGTCACGCGCTGTCCGAGTGACACAGATAAGAGGGCTTCCAAGTAACAAGGATCTGCTCTGTGATGTCGCTGCTGTTAGATAACAATATTTTATGACAGGCAAAAATATATAAATAAAATTTGTATATTAACTATACTTTAACATTGGGCAATATATTTTAGAATTTGCATTCAATGAAACTAAAATGTTTAAGGGATTTCCAATTCTGATTGAACCATTGCGGTGTTATTGGCAACCCACATTCACATGGCTTAATATTATCTAGCTGCTTGGCTTCGGACAGTTTCAAAGTGTTGTCATGCCATTGAAAAATGGTTGCCACATTCGTGCAGTTGGCTAGCATGCGCACATTAAACATGATAAATGAATTCAAATCATTTGCACCGCAATAACTCGAGCGCAGCGTGAGGCAAATGCCTTCGCTTCTTGCCACCAACAACAACAGCAACAACTGGAACAAAAACGACAACAACAATGGCAATGGCAAGGCTTCGCTGTTGCTAGAAAATGAAATGATAGCTTATCGGGAATGCCAAGTCGGGGAGCGAGCACTTTTGGCAAGTGCCATTGCCGCAGCCATAGCCGTAGCCGTTGCCGGTGCCGTTGCCGTTGCCGTTGCCGTTGCCATTACCATTGCCAATGCGAAGGAAGGCAACAAACCGTAAGCAAACGTGGCAGACGTTGACTAAAATTGAGTAGAAAACGATACCGCAGGAGAAGGAAGATATATTGCAATTGCCGATCACAGGAAACAAATGAATATTTCATGCTGTGCAAATCAACATGAGGCCGGAGGGAGGCGGGCGTACGCTCGCTCACCCACACGCACACAGTCACTCTCAAGCACACACATTGTAGCATATTTCGCATGCCATTCAGAAGCAGCAGCAGCAGTAGGAACTTCAGCAGGCGGCAACAAAGTTTACGTTCGAAGGTAACCTGCCGAGGAGCTGCGCAAGCGGCATCTGGAGAGCCGGAGCTGAACTTTATGTTGACAAAGTTTTTTGTGGTAAAAAGCCACATCAGTAATTTGCAGAGCATACACAAATATCAACACACACATACACACACATACACTCTCACACGCACGTAGCTGTGACATATGTGGCCTGGTTTAGGGATGCTGTGGCTTCGTTTTCGGCTGGCTGCTTCCGCCGGGCCAGACATTAATCATTTGGCATGTAAATTGCCAATTAATAACTGCTGCATGTCATTTGGCATTCGGCTTCAAAATGTTACGCAAATTTCCAGGCAGGCAGGCAGAACGGATTGGAGTTAGGGGCGCAACGTCTGAGGCCAACGAACCTATATAAACACTGCCAACTGTTAGGCGCATTCGCATGGAGCCCTTAATGAAGACAAATAGCACTTGGGTCCTGCCAAATTTAGCGGAAAATTGAAAAAAGCTTCTCATAGCAGGTCGTGTAGTATTTTCATCCATCCAGCCAAGCAGCCAGCCCACAAACCCTTTGTGCCAAAGTTCTTGGCAACAGCCCCAAGATATTGCAGTACCATTCACGATTTATACGTTATCGATACGCTTGCAATGTAATGCATTACGGACAAAGGACAAATAGTACACAGCTCGGGAAGGACGTATTATAAAATATAGTAATTGTATTTATATATTTATAGTATGACAGCAACTGGGTGTCCTTTAGAGTCTGCTTTGATTGAATAATTGCAGTTCACATTTGGTTTTAAAATATAACTTCCATTTGGTAAGTTTCCACTTAGACCTGGCCTTTGGGGCTTTAGAAGTATCTCTGTGTCTCTTTGAATAAGTGACAATTATTTTTAAAGCCTTTGCTTTTGGTGAGAAGTTTTCGACTGTGCAGAATTATGCAACGAAAACAAAGGGAAAAACATTTTTCCTCAAAATATGTATTTAAATCAGTCTCAGAGAGTTGCAATTCAGAGTGCCACGTCTTTTTATCAGCATTTGTAAGAGTTGTTAGAGCGCTTAGCCCTCTGGCAAATGCACAAAACTATTAAGAATATATAATTTCACTTGTTTGCAAAACATAAGCAGAATGCAAAGACTGTGTGCGCATTTTAGCATGCGCATAAATAAAAATTATTTATATAAGCGAAAATCCTTTTTCACACACTCATACACGGATACGCCCACTGCACACACACTCGCACACACACTCGCTCACATATGCAGAGCAAAGAGCAGATCAGAACAGGAACCAAGCAGACCAGAGCAGAGCGAGCCAACAGCAAAATTTAGCCCTGGCTACAATTTTACAGTGAATTGCACTAAATAACTGCCATTAAGCATAAAAGCTGTTCTCGCATGAAGGAGCTGCTGGCAGCATTTAAGCTAAATGCAAGTTTAAGCATCTTGAAGCTGGCGCAAATAAAGTGGACTTACGCAGCGAGGATTCGCACAGTCACACACATACATATGCGCACAGAAAGAGTAGTTGTGGACATGATGTTGGACATGCACAGAAAACGGACATGCCCCAATACAAACGCAATTCGAATAAATGGCAAAATGGCGCGTATATGTAAGGAGAGCACGAGCAAGAGAGACAGACACTGAGAGTGAGAGGGGGAGAACGAGCTGAAAAACTGGCCAAAACTTTCATCAATGCGTCGTCTGGCGCATTTGAGCTGCATGTCCTGCCAGCATATGCCTCTGTCTCCACATCCGCCTCCATATACTTTGCCACAGCCAGTGCCACTAATGTGCGCAATTGTAAGACGCTTCCTTCTTCGGATTTTGTTTGTGTTGTACTCCAGACGCTGCCTGCCGCTGCCTGCCGCTGCCTGGCGCTGCTTTTTGCTGCATTACATTAACACAGATAAAGTTCCTTGATACATAATTTCCATGCATACGCAAAGAGCCGCCAGCCTGAGCTGTCTGCTTGGCTGGCTGGATTGCCGACACATGTGGCCAACATCCCATGGCCAGCCTCCAACCTCCAGGCTCCAGCCTTCCCAGGCTCTTTAGGAGCGCGCTGTGCCAACTTGCAAATGGCGACAAGATGCTAGCTGGCAAAACTTTTTGCTTGTCCGAAAACAAACAAAAGTATAACGAGTACCGGGGCTAAACGTTGCCAAATGTTGTCGTTGTCGTTGTTTTTCCCGCTGCCTTCATAGTTTTGGCTGTTGTTGTTGCCGCCTTTAAAATATGCAAATGCATTTGGAAGCGTTGAATAAACAGGCGCAGTGTTCAAATTATATGTCTCCGCTTCCAGCCTATGCACTCTAATTCATTCTGCAATCCTTTCTCTCTCTTCCGCACAGATAACGAATGCCGAGACCCAGTTTATTCGCACAATTGATAATCTGATTGCATCACGCATCTCGCTCCGGCTGCAGCTGCAGGGCGTGCACTTCTCCAGCGTTAATCCGGCGATTTATACTAGTCCATATGGCGTGAACTCTGTGTACGGCCATGGCGGACCCATGTATTTGCCCAATCCGGGCGGGTTGGTGCTGCGCTGCACCGCCCAGATTGGCGACCTGTATCAGGAGTATAAGGAAATTGAATTGGGCACCCCGCAAAAGGATCCGGTACCGGCACGTGGTAAGTTTACATATTCATTCTGAATGTGTTTGCGCTCTGGCATTCTAAGCTAATTACGCCATAATATATGTGCTTTCCGTTTCCGTTTTTGTCAACTCTTCGTGAATGCCCTCTGTTTGCTTGCTTCCGGCTGCAGTTACGCTCTCATCCGGCTCGAGCGTGAAAAACTTCTTCACCACGTATTTCTCGACATCGGCGGCATCCCGACGCGTCGGCGGCATCCAGTTGGCGCCCATTACAATGACGATGATAGCGCTTCTTGTCAGTGGCGGCGCCCTGGTCGGCCACATGATCCGCGAGCTGGTGGCCCAGCTCATGCCAACCCACGGTCGCCCCGCCATCATGCATTCCAAGTCCAATGAGGGTCGTCTGTCCACGCTGCCCCGCCTCCAAGGCGCCACTGCAGCGGCTGGCCTGGCCAGCTCGGGGATAATTAACTTGGGGGCTAGCCGCGGGCAGCAGCTGGACCTATTTGTGTGTTACAAATTAGTTTAATTGTTAAGTAATCAAATTATATATATTATATTTTATATGCGGTTTAATTAAATAAGTCAACATTTAGTTGGTTTAATTAGAGCTTCGTTTTCGTTTCGTTTCGTTTTGATTTGAATTGTTTGTTTTGAATTTTGTATCTGATACGTTTACGATTTGATAGCTTTTAATTAACTCTACATTTTTGAATGTGGTGTCTACACTAGCGAGCTAAAAACCAAACTACTCTTAAGCGAAACCATTCGAAGTTAGCCTAGTTAAGCAGAAAAACATCAGATAATTCCATGCATCCATTAAATAAATGTTCACAACTGAATCCAAGCTAAAAGTCAAACTATTTATTAAATGTGCTAACTAACGTAACAGAAAATCTAAAAATCTAAATAAAATATATGTGTTGAAAACAAGAAAATTAAACCCAAAATGAAAACAAAAACAAAAAAAAAAGTAAAAAAAAAAAGGAATGCAAATCAAAGCAGAAAGAACATAATGTGTGTAAAATATATTTAAATGATTATAAATGAAATCTAAATGTAAAACGATCGCCTTGTGAGGGCATATTGTAAATGGTGGTGAAATTGCATAAAAATAAACAAAAACAAAAACAGTGTTAATTTTAAAAATAAGTCATGAACATTGTGTTTCATTTAAGAACCACAGCTGGGCAGTTGGACTTGTGATGTGAGTCAGTCAAGCGACTAGTTTGCATTTTTTGTTCAATTCAATACGTCTTGTGTGATTTTTGGCGTTAAGAAATCTTTTGCAACAAAGGCTGGCAACTTCACAGTGACTGGCTTTGCCTTTGCTCATTGTCTGCATTCAGCTCGGCTGGAAAATGGTAAGAAAAACTCGCCTTTACGCAGCGGAAGTGCCAAAAGGAGTACAATATAAGGAATCTAGTCCATTGCATTGTGTGTGGCATGCTTTTTAGTTGCCGCTTCCGTTCCATTCTGCATGCGCATTTTGTACTTATTATTTTCCTTTTTTGCAACTTGCCTGAAAAATTATTGAAGCGCGCTCTTCCATTGCTTTCTTTTCAAAGAGTTCCTGGAGTTCCCTTAGCCCAAACTTTAGCCTGACACAGAACATTTCAAAGGTCCTCTCGCTCGATCCATTTGGCATGTAAAATAATTACACAGCTCTGCACAATACTTTCCCTCTTTGTGTGTGCGTGTTTTGTATACAACATTGTAGCATTTCCCTTTGCGCACGGAAATAGTGAAAAGCAAACAAAAAATCGACGTAGTCGTTGCTGAAATAATTTCTGTCTTTTCTGATGTCGACTGCGAAAATAGTGCACAGCTCGAACAATAAACCATTGCGAAATGTCTAGCAAAAATATTACTTCAATTTATTTACACGCTCCTGAGCTACCATAGGTATTGCCATAGTATTTTGTTATCATTTTGTTTTTCTTTTTGACAAAAATTAATTTTTTTTAAATTTGAATTTGTGATTTTCGAGTTTGCTGTTTGTATTCAGCGTCTCTTACTATAGTATTGGATTATAAGATATAGAGGTAGACTTGATTGTGAGTGTAGCCGAGGCTTTTAGTCGAAGTGAAGGACTATATGAATATCCTTTTGAGTCTTAAGCGTTGTCTTCTGTTATGGAGTCTTCTGGCTGTCATGTTTGGGTGGGAGGACGGATTGTAGTGATATATTGTTGATTGTTTGTTAATTACATCTCCAAACAAGGGTATTTATAAATTTGTTGCTAGTTCAGTGCCGCTTAGCATCGCTGACATGATTTTGTTAGGCTTAAATTTTAATGTCATTTCGTAGATTTGTATTCCATAATATTTCGTATATAAATATGTATAAGGTACATATCCAGTTAATTTATTGATGCAGCCAAAACACTATTTAGTAGTATTTTGCAATGCGTAGTAAGGCAAAAATTTATAATAATATTTGTTTACTTAAGTATATATGTAAATGATTTAATGATGTGAAGTATTCAATTGATAAAGTGGAATTAAATGCGTACACTTAAGCACGTGAAGGCTATAAAGGGCTGGAAGAAAGCTGCGAATATGTTATGTGCGGAATATAAGTTGTATACCTATTGATGAATTAAATAAAACACGTATTGTCGATGGCTTATATATCCCTGTGCATGAAATTATAGCTTTAAACTTGAATTTCGAAACATGTGTATCCTTCTGTCCCCATGTAAAATGTGATTTTCTTGCATTTCAATTATTGTCGAGAGCATGTAAAGTTTCATTCGACTACAATATTCATACTGAATTTTATTATGTGCAGCGACCAAGTGCGCACAGGCAACAGTTGATGCGAATTAAGTAAAAGAATCAACAAAGATGACAGAAGCCAGCCCAAAACACTTGTGTACATGTTCAGAATGATTCAGGCGAAAATTATATTCTCAAGTACGAATCAAACATAATTGACTTTAAACTGGGTATCCACAAAACCAGTTACTTTTTGCAGGGTGACAGAAAATTGTTGACTGAATACGCAAGTTCGTTCAACTGGT
Organism: Drosophila mercatorum; assembly: GCA_961210405.1. Lineage (NCBI taxonomy): Eukaryota > Metazoa > Arthropoda > Insecta > Diptera > Drosophilidae > Drosophila > Drosophila mercatorum. The sequence continues at coordinate 5,291,451 of CAUIUS010000003.1, forward strand.
AAGTCGACGCGTTGAGTACCATTGAAATGGAATAGTTCGAAATGCTTCATAATGAGTGAGGTAATGACTGAATCAAATAGTGCACAAATAGGCGTGATCATTTACTATATTCAAGTGGATGTGGAACCTTCGCTTCTAATTAATTGTGTCAAGATACGTAAGTGGCAAATTCGAACCCTCTGATGTTTACTGTCAGGGTAGCAGCATGCTCATTCGAATCAGTCATTTGGGTGCATGTTCCCGCATCTGTCGGCTGCTAATGATAGGCTGCCTTGCATGCACGAAATACCAGTGAAATCTTTTACTAATTCTTTCGCACATTGGTAGTTGGTTGTTCAAACTCTGCAAACCAAATAACATGGTGCCCATGACAGATATCCCTGACAGGGCTGTGTGCGCGACGTACATTGAAATTTCATTATCCCTAATTAGTATCCAACTTCATGTGAATGGTGTTGTGTGTTGTCAGTCTGCCGTCCGCAGCCAGCTTACGTGTGGCGCGGCCAGCCACTATTAAAGTGGTGCACAGAGAGGTACATTCTCCACTGGGCACCCCAGCAGAATGATGCAGTGCTTCTAATTGGAGTCAGCTTATTTGCATTTACATTTCGTTTCGCATTCGTCTGTTGACAGTTGCCCGTTGCCAGCACATGTTGGTCCGTCACATGTGGAGTGATCCTGTGGGCCAAGCTTATTTATGTACGTCGAATTAGCACGGCGAACGTGTTGTTTACGCTTCAACAGAATAATAATTTTGTTAGCTGATATTGCAATTATTTTTTACTGACTGCAGTGCACAGCTCAAATCAATTAGCTACGCGCATCGAGTGACGCCCTACGTGCCCCGTAATGTTTTTACATTCCACACACTACTCACCGCTCTGCACCGATTGATGGAAGTCCTCAGCCCAATAGCTGTTTGCTCTTCACACGATGCCCTGAACAAAGTGACGGAGCACGGCACCCTTACACACACACACACTTGGATACCTCTGTTGTCACTGCCAGGACTTGTAGGGGAGTAAATTGATTCTATTGATTCATATCGGGTTTACGGTGAGCACAGCCCTCGAGGCGTCATCCTCGGTCAAAGCAAAGTTAACCGCGGCTGGCCTGCTGCCCTCGACGATATTGTTGCTTTACTGCGTGCATCTGCAGCTCACTCGTTTTCCCTTTTCCCATATTCACTTGTGATAAATGCAGCTACTTAATTTTTGGATTCTTTTTTGAGATTGGCTGCCAAATGAATTGTTAAGATATATGTATGTAGGTGTGGGAAAAACTCTTTTTGCTGTGAGTTTATAGAGCAAAGTGCCAACTATAATTTGGAGTAATAATAATAATAAATATTGAATTTCTAGTGTGCTACTTATAATAATAATTTCTAATCACTCTCACTCAGCGACAGCCAGAACGGCGTTCAGCAACCGCAACGTTCTTCTTTCTCTCTCTTAAGGACTAATAATTTGATACAAGCCAGAACTGAGAGCCATACACCCATCTATAGCACCTCTTTACAAGCTCTCAGCCTTGCATCAACACAAACTGCAACAATAGGAGCCAAGCATGCATTTGGGAACTTGGAGAACAGACTCAGCTCTTAACCTAAGAGCATCACGTCATATTCTATTAGCGGTTCGACATGTACACATATAATTAATCTACTCAAAAATATATTTTACTAATTACAACTAGGTCTAATCTAATCAAATTGTTTTTTGTTTTTTTTTTTTTACTGATTTTAGGAAGCTTGCCAAATTAATGCTTTATGATTTTATAGTGGACGGCATAAATGTTGCCATCAGTTCAGTATATGTATATATCTATCTATATATATGTACACAAAACTACATGTATAATCCGTGTGAAGGTCTGACAAATTGTTGAAGCGTTATTAACGAAAATATTAATTGCATTAATTGTGCATGAATGGACTGATTAATGCTGCAAGGAGATGATGAATCAGTTGAGGCATCACATTAAAAGTTTTTCCAAATACATTTTCGATTGCTTAAAGTGAGGCCGACGGCAAGGGCCGCTGGGCCCAGTGCTTTATAAATAATGATAATGAAATGCTGCTTGCAGTTGGCAGCAACAATAAAACTGAAGCAGGACTCGATGCAACTGCGCTGAACGAAACGCATCCAAATTGACACCATGTGGCTGCTTGGGCGCTTTTATCGCTCATATTTTCATTTAAGTAAAGTGCACAATGCAAATAAATAAAAGTATATTGCGAGTGGAAATAAAGTGGGTGGCTCCTGGCAGCCTGCCGAACTTTTGCCAAGCTGTTGCCCCGCCAAACTGCTGAGCATCTGTGACTTACGACAAGAGACACGATGTGTCATAACTGGTCATGCTTGTGGGCGTGGTTGTGGGCGCCGAATGAGTGCAATGGCTGGTCAGTCCCCAATGAAGCCGCGCACACAAATGGACCGCTGGGTTGGCCACGGATATACGCACTTATGAAAAGGTAAAAAGAAAGCAAGCATATCTGGCTCGAGGTACGAATGTGCAATGGGACGAGGATGCAGTTATTGCGCACCATTTGGGAATCGAAGCGAAGAGTATCGAAATGAAATCTCAGTTGTCAGCTGCCGCTGTTTACATACAGCGTCAGTCATTTGTTTAAAGTAGGTGGCTGTTGTAAATATGGATTTATGAGTTATTACATTTCTTACCCATGTGCAATATATATCTTGCAGCAGTCGCCAAACATCCTTTGATGAAATAAACTTAATTTGAGATTTATCAATCAGTGCTGCACCAAAGGAGGGACAATTAAATATAAAACTGAAATTTCAATCAGGCAACTTTGCTGCCTTTGTGCCACTTGTGCAAAATGTTGCACAATTCAATTGAAACTTGAGAGTTTTTGTCATGTTCTGCCAAGTGTAGGACAAACACCTTAAATGATCCGATGACGTAATTGTAGCTGCAGGAAAGTTAGACGAGCGTAAGCAGCTTAGAGCCTGGTCAGTGATCCATGTGTGTGAGCTTGACATAGAGGCATAGCCGGAGAGGTCCTTAACATATCCTGGCCCACGCGCACGCCCCCTCTGTAATAAACTTCAAAAATAATTTCGCCCACGTCTACAACAACTAAAACTTGACACTTTGCAAAGAAACTTTCTGTGGCCTGGGCGATGTACTCTTGAGTTGTGCTTCGAATGGGCCATTTGGCAGGACGTCGGGTTGCTGAGTGTAGTGGAGGCAACACTGAAGACGGACCAAGGTCCACTGACAGTTTAATTTAATTTCGGCACAAATTTTCAACTTGTGAGCTATCGAAGTGCTGTTGTTGTCGCCAGTGCTCGAAAGACATAATGAATTATGCAGCAAAAAGCAGAGAATCTGAAACTCAAACTGTAGTAAAGTTTTCGCATAATTTAATTTGACTGCAAATGAACATGTGTAGCCGACGAGTGAAAATATTCATAAGATTGCGCCAAGTGAATTCAAGTAGAACTCCGGCTTATCGGCTCGTCTGCTAACTTTGAATTTGCCTATTTTAAATTCTAATTGCTTCGACACGCGTGGCCACGCCCTGCCAATCAATGTAAGATCCTCTTGAGCGCCTTTCGAATTGCTCACATGCAGGACAGGCATCAATTTAAATCGAATTAAGCCAGGGAGAAACATGCTCCCGGGAGAGAGAGAGAGAGAGAGCCGCACGAGTCGCCAGCATAAAACTTTTAATCCATATTAAATGAACTTTTCCACACAATTTTTGTCAAAATTTATTTTGCACTTATTTACACTTCAGTTTGGTTTTTCATTTGCCTTCTGCAACAACAATAATACAAACAACAACAAGTAACACCAACAAAAGCAACAACAGCAACAACAATAGAAAAGTTTTGTCATAAAATTTGTTTTTATGTGCCAGCATCCCCTAACCATTGGCAGCCTCATTCGCACATCCCCATTCTCATAGCCATCAGAGGCATTTTTCTTATATACAAAGTATGCGAACTATGCAAACAACAGACCCCAGAAATGTCTCACGTTCTTCATTATTTTCATTAAATGGCTACAACATTGTTTAGTCATTTTATGAGCCAAAGTTTCGTGTTGCTCTTCTATATTTAATAAGTAAATGTTTGCGTGCTGTTTATTTGACTGTGTGTGGGCGAGGCTGCCACGATGCGGCGTCATGCAGCAACTAAACAGAAAATATTTATAAAGAAAAGTATTGAATATAAATGTATCTGGAATATAAATTTGTATCTAGGACAATCAATAAAGCATCGAGTCGGGCAGAGCAATACACTGGACAAGTATTAAAATCTAAATGGGCATTTAAAGAAATTTAAAAGTGATTTCTTCTTCTGTTTACGAACTAACTTGATAGCTTGGTGCACTTGGCTTTGGTGCACTTCACTGAATTTTGATTGATGACAGAGATGAGTTCCGTTTGACGCAATGGGTAAATGCTACTGAGAGGCTTAAATTAATATGAAGGTCATCCAGCTCAAGCCAGCTAACTACTTAGGTGTTTTATTAGCACAAGACTGGAAGTGTAGCATATGTGCATTAAAATCTATTTACAAGCAATAAGATTTTGCACTATTCAGACCTCAAGAACTTTAACCTCTATCTGAATCGATATGGACATGTCCACATCTATATCTTCTTTTTGATTTTCTGGAATATTTCTCTTAAATTTTTTTTCACAATTTACTGTTTTGTCTTATATAAACTTAATGATTATTCTATTTATAGCTTGGGCTACAAAACTTTTTTTGAATTGTTAGATCAAGTTGTTGAGTTGTTAAAGCTAACAACAAGCAGTAACCTTTTTTTTTGATCCACTTAATAATATTGTTGCTTTTGTTGTTACTGTTAGCTATATAAGTAAAGTTAAAGCTAATTGAATGAGAGTAAAGTGGACATTTAAGGCAATTTCCGGCAAAATGAAATCGCTGTAAAAACTTAAAACTTTAATTTAGTTTGCGAACTTTGTCGTCTGCAGCCTTGCAGCACGGTGAACTGCTCGTTGTTTGCTAAAATATGTACAAAATTAAAATGTATGCATATAGTTTTATGATACATTATATATGTATATATATAATGAATGAATATATGTATATATTAAATGTATTGAGTCAAAGCAACAGTGTTATATTATTTTTAGACACTATGAAATCAATGCCTTGAGTGTTAAGAGTAAGAACAACACAGACGCAACAGCTCTTAAAGGCAAAGAATGAAAGAGACTAGTCGGCAGGGAAAAATAGAAAGAGAAAGGAAAGGAGAGAGAGAGAGAGAGAGAGAGAGAGAGAGAAAGAGGTCCAATCAGAGCAAGAGTCGAGTCAAGCATTTCGTGTTGTTTTGCTTAGCTTAGCTTCGCTTTGTTTTATGGCATTCGCCGGCCGGACATAAATTGATAGAATATTTAATAAGCATATTTGGAAATACATGATTTATGTGTTCGTACTTAGCTGCGTGCGCTTTAATGGGTTATTGTGTGGGCATATGCTTATTTGCCCATAATATTGTTGATGTTGCTGTCGTGTGGCCTTTGGGCAGCACTGCTCTGTTTCTGTATTTCTCTCGGCTGCATTTCGAGCCATTCACAGTGTTTACACAATGAAGCAGTATTGTGTATGCTCAGCCATAATTTATGGGGCCCGTCACCAAACGCTGCGACACCTGCAACAAGAACAAAAGCAACAAACAACAACGGATCAATGAAACAATCGTCAACATGCGGCAGGCGCAATCTTAAAGCAACTGATACGTCACGCTCACAAGTTTGAGCAGAGTAGTTTGAAGCACACAGCTTCACGCATAAGTCGCATGAACAGCGGCAGCCAAAGACTTTACCGACCGACGAGCTCCAATCACCCGGACGAGCACAAGCAAGTTGCATAAAGTTTACCCAAAGTAATTTGTATGCACTGCAATTGAAATTCTTTTGTGCAACAAAATGAATTCCATTGTTTGCATTTTGGCCTTGAACCCCCCTTCTCAACCATTCCTCCCACTCTCTCTCTCTCTCTCTCTCTCTCTCTCTCTCTCTTGCTCTCTGTTCAGCAGCCACACTAGCCAACCCAAATACAAGCTAAACAAAAAAAACTGTTATAAAAATTTGCTTTTGAACAAAACTTTAAGCTAATGAAGTGGACGCGAAGCAGTAGTAAATAGAACTTCAATTTGGTCATTGAAAATTACACATTTATATCCGATTTTTTTTTTGAAATTTTATTTATTTATTTATCATAGAATTGTGTTAACCTCAACCAGGCGGAGATTGGGAAAGTAATTTGAGATATTCGGGAGTAAATTTAGGTAACGCAAAATAAAATAATAAATATTAAAAATGATATTTAGTTACGCAATAAAGCCAAAGTCGAACGAGTTTCAGTGTGAGTCGTAAATTTATTACAATATTCAATTAATGCATACACATTATGTAATACCACCACAATAGGTATTAGCTGAGTTTCTAAGTAAATTCTAAGTTTATTTCAAGTCAAGTTAAACTCAGAGTAAAATTTCTTGATTTAACCAAATAGAGTATTCAATATATTTATAACTGAAATTAATAAGTACATATTAAATCCTTTTTGTGAGGAAACTAATGAGGGACATTACAATTAAAGCACGTAACATTTCTGTTATTCTTCCCGTATGTAATTTTCGACTTTTTGTAGCCATTTCAATTTTCGCCGACTCACTGAAGATTCTTTAAATCTCCTCCTATTTTTCTGCTATTGAGCTCATTAACTTCAATTTGTATAATTAAAACGCAAATTGCTGTAAAGGAAATGGACACTGCTCACCAAATTTTAAGAGGGAAACGCAAATTAAATTTATGAATATCATCGAGGAGACTTCGCCTCCCCATTTTCTGCTTCCTCCCCGTTGGTCTTCCCATTGTCCTACTGGCAAGACGCGCCACATTAAAGCTCGACACATTGCCCGGACCCCAAATGGCAGTTGATGACGAGTCTGTCACTGTCCTGGCTGACGGTTTTGGCTTTGGATTTGACAGTTGGCGTCGCCCTTTGGTGGTTCCGCCTTTGGCTCCGGCCAGTTGCCCGGCTGCTCGCCTGCGGTTTGGCTGCGTTTAGCAGCTGCTGCGTGTTTTCGTTTAATTTAGCATACATATTATGCTTGGCTTGGTGTATTGTTCGACGCGTACACGCTCCTGCTCCAGCCACCTCTCAGTTCGCTCACTTATTTGTGACGTGGCTTGACGGAAAGCTTTTAACATAATTAGTTTGAACTTTCTGACCACGTTTCGTTTTTGTTCGTTGGGCTGGTTAGTGTTGCGTTAAAGCGCATTATTTTAACAAATTTTTACTCTTCCATACGGCTTGGCTGGGCGCCCGCCTGATCTTCAGCTACTCAACATCGAAATATTTAATTTTAGCATGGATACTGCCTAATGAAAAATTTACAGAACTCTCAAACATTTTAGCATTGTGAAGCCAATTTAGTTATGTATGAGCTGAAGGCAGCAAACGGAAGCGGAAGTTCAAATTGCGTTCATTAATCGCATTTTATGGCAAGCGATGCGAGCTCGGAATTCAAAAGCAGCTGGGCAACTGAGCTGAGCTGTGTAGTCGTGTAGTCGTGGATCCGTGCAGCCGCGGAGCAGCAATCAAAGCCACCAAACAATCAGCTCTATTATCAAGAAATATCACATTAGTTTGCCGAGTTTGGCAAATGTTGAACCCAAACTTCTGTGATTGCCAAACTTTGTATGTTTTTTAAATTGCACCAAATGAGGCATGCCGGCAGATTCATGAGGCCTTGGGTCTGCGTGTGTATGTGTGTGTGCGTTGATTTTAATACGGCAAATATCGTAAATTCGAGACATAAATTAAATTTCAAGCAAATATCGAAAGGGTTAATATCTGTGGGTCAGTCTCCGGCTTAAGACCTCGGTGCGTGCCGCTGGAATTTTATTGGTTTGCAATCCTTTTCTGGGACGCGCACATAAACATTTTATTAGTTGGAACGTGTTAACGTGCCCCAGTCCGTAAATCCTCTGCCATGTGCGGAACTCTACTCCACATTGATTTGGGTGAAAATACGAGCCAACAAGTTGATGACGCTGAATGGCATCATAAGCATTAATAAGCCCGAAGACATTCGTTATCAAAAGTACATTTGATTCACATTCGTTTTATCGTATATCTCACATATAAATACGAGTATATATAATATAGATAGTTCTATATAGAGCAGATCTGAGTTTTGCTTTTCCATTGATGTATGCGAGCATAATATTGCCTTTAAGAAGTTTCTGTGGCACTTGCAACGCGCATTTCAACAGTTTGCCTGCCAACTGTTTGCTTAACTGCTGTCAGCCAAAACCACGACAGGCATAAGGCCGAACAAGCTATCACAGCCTTGGTAAATATTAATATCAGTCACCTGATAAACAGCAACACGCTCTTTGGCTTTGCTTCGAACGTGGGTTCCCAGGCTTGTGGTTTAATTACAAGTGCCTTCAGCAGCATCAAATGAGCAAACAAATGCAAATCTGTTGAGAGCACTGAGATACAGCGCACTGACGGCTTCTGCGCGAGTAAATTAAGTGGCAGGCTTTAAGAATAAACTAAATCCGAGAAAGACTTTTCATCCTGCAACAGCTGCCACAAGCAGTTGGCCTCTTAAGCATCGGAATCACTTGGCTCACGCTGACGAGCAGACGCACAGTGGAGCACATACACGACAGGTTGATGGGCTGCAAGGGCTGGCTGGTGCAGCCTAGCTGTCCGTCCGCCCACTCGCCTTGACAGTTGCCCGTTGACTAAATGACCTTTGTGAGCTGTAGACTGCAGCACCTGACCCAGCTGTGCCTTCACCCAGCACTCAGGCGGCGAGCCAAGGCAAGACATCGGACTCCGAGCACCGCTGGCCGCTGGCTGTGGCTACGTGGAGAGTAGATCTCGTGTCGCCTGTCACCTTTAAATAATGTCCCAGGGCGCCTTTCAACACAAATCGCATGTGAAAAGTGCTTCACACATGAGCTGTTTTTGGAATTTTTACGTTTTTCGGATTATGATCACACACACACACGCACATGGAAACCACACAAACTCACACATACTCATGCATGCGCACACACATATCACATATTCTCACTGTCAGAGGCACGTCAGTCGCTGCATGCCACTTTGAGCCGTACTCTTGTCGTGCCTCCGACTGCCTGGCAAGACCCCGCTCGGCACCTGCTTTTCTATTGTATTGTTGGAGCATATAACCATTATAAACATTTTAAGTCATAAATGTGGATTTCGTACTGCTCTGGCGGCCTTGAGTGCTGCTCTTTCTGAAATCCACTGCTTGTCTGAAAAGCGTTTATGCATTTATAGAAAATGAGAATATATTCAAATAGTGTGTGACGCTTTTGACTTCGACTTTATTTTCCTTTACACTCACATTAATAAGAATACTTAATGCTCTGTGCAATTCTGACTATTCAATATCGAGCTTTGATTACTTGGCTCGCGTGGTGCTGATTAAGCTCTTCAGAGTGGAAGAAGTGAGGTTTATTTATTTTGCATATTCAAAGCACCAAGAGTTATACACAAGTTCGTTTATTTCCAGCTGTGGCTGAGGGAAATTCGATTTTCATCGCCAATCTGTTGGCCATAATTCGTTTTCGCTTCCATCCTTTGGTGGCACTGTCGCTGGTGGCTTGGACTTCCCTTTGAGATTAGATTAATCTACTTTTCTTATTTTTCTTTTACCCGCTGCTCACTCTGCTCACTACTGTCAACCTTTCGTCCTCATCATCAGCAGTTCAAGTATCATTCATGCATAACTACTCGCGCCAACCCGCAGCAGAGTGTCAGCTCTCTGCTGATTGAACACCGCAGTCAGGTGATATTTGAATAAATAATTTGTGAGTTTCATTTGCAATAGTTGGGTTAGCAATTAGTGCTGCTGTAGCTTACTGAATACCGTAATAAATAGCCTTGTTCGCTTCAGCTGCCAGTGGCCAGCTGGTAAATGAGGTCTCCCCTACACCTGAATATTCAACTGAATATTCGCGCCTTAAACTCTAGTCTCTCAGCGAGACCCTTTATCTGGTGACAGGAGGCGTGGAAAAAAGTTGTGCACTTAGAGCGCGCAGTCAAAGGCAAAGGCATAGACACGCTGGAATGAATTTGAGTGCATGCACCGTATCCATTTAGTTTTTTTTGTGCTGAAAAGCTTCATAAAATGGTCACACTACGCGTATGCGTAATCGCATTCTACGCAGCTCAAAGCGGCACATTGTTGACTGCATTAGTCACAGATGACCTGCGGACACGCCCCCTGGGCCATGGTGAATTTCCTTTTAGTTTTTTTGTGCTGAAAGGCTTCCTAAAATGGTCACACTACGCGTATGCGTAATCGCATTCAACGCAGCTCAAAGCGGCACATTGTTGACTGCATTAGTCACAGATGACCTGCGGACACGCCCCCTGGGCCATGGCGAATTTCCTTTGTGGGCAGCGTGAAAATTCAAAAATGCAAATCGCAAAGGCAGGCCATGAGTCAAGTGTTGTGCAGTTGTGACTTTGTGAGCGCTCTGGGCACACCAGAGACTCCATATGCCACGACTCCTGCGTCGCACACTTTTTTCTTGCCCAGTGCATGGCTCACAGGTCATGCTCATCTTTTTGGTCTACGTAGAAACTTGGCTGTTTTTTTTTGCCTCGCTTGTTGACTCAGTGTCTACTGCACGTATTCTTCGTTTTCTTTGGCGTTATAAATGTAAATTTGTATGCTTGAGCTGACAATTGCTCCAGGCCGCATTTAAGGTGTTTGAGTGCAGTGCCAGTGCATCAATGTAGAAGCTAGCTGATGCCAGAGAGTAAAAATATACAGATATAATGTGAGGTGAGCCGCGCTATGGCTTATGACAGGGCTCATTAACCCTAAACAAGGGAGAGTCTCATATATCACGGACTGGAAGCGAGTAACCCGTTTTCCGTTCGCTCTTCTAAGCTGCAAGAGGGAGTCTGTTAGAGGCGCTTAGCCGTAAAGTGGTTGACGGCTTAGCCGTCGCCCGTGGACTAGTTCAAGCACACGCATAAGCAGATGTTGTCGCAGCTGCACCGATAGCGCACGACACCAGTTGGTGGAGATTGACACTGTTGGCACTTTCACTTCCGCCTGGGACTAGCTTAGCACTCCACAAAGGCGGATGCTGAGCAAATATTGTAGCAATCACTCGCAAATTGTATTTGCCACAATAAAATATTATAATATTATGATAAATGCATTTAAGTTGACCAACTCAACGGATGCTGCACCCACCACAGCCTTCATTCTTATACCCTCGGTGGTGGCAGTGTTGAGTATTCTGAATGCCACTTATTGAGTAAGTGCATGAATTGAATTTCCAGTACTCGTGCCGTGCATGGAAATAAGGCAAACGGAACGGCATTGGCAACTGAAGCCCGTTCGTTTGCTGCCAGCGTCTGCCTCATATTTTGCTTATGAAATGCACAGATTTGCATAAAAAAGTAGCGCTCGTTATACGCATATTTCCCGCCACTTGGAGCGGTGCTTTTCATTACTGCAAACATTTTATTTATAAGATACTCGTAAACTATTCAATATTTGCATATTTCAATAGGAATTTATCACACGAATGCGAGGCAAACAAAATGAATCAGCTTGTAAACATAAGCTGCATTTTCATCATGCTAATGATGAAAAGATCCCTTTGTCTTGTTAGTGAAAGGCATTTAGTATAAGCAACTGAATTTCCTTTAAAATTATCTTCAAAACCAAATGCTTCAAGTTTCTTAGGTACTTTAATTAAACAAAATTTACTTGACTAGCTAGCTATGTCCATTGATGACATCTTTATCAAGAGAGCAAAGCAGCAATGTTGTAGCAAATTAAATTTCATATTATATATCTAATTACATTTAATATTTGCTTAGTTAATAGACTGTTTACCTGGACTCAATTTGTTTGGCAATACATGAGTTTTCAAATGTAATAAATACGTAGAAGCTTTAACATTACTGAACATTAAATGCAAGAGTTTATCAACTAACAAGCGAATGTCTAGATGTATATAATTTGCCTTGTGATGGTAGGATTTCTTTTGATGACATTCTTTCCTCACACACACACACGTTTCTATCTCTGTGTAAATATGAATAACATCAATATTTCGTATGTCGACAGTTGGGTTAGTCTACTGCTGACGTTTGTTTACTTTGTCATGCGATATGTTTATTTATGATATGACCCGGCTAGACAAGCATAACGACATTGACACCCAAGCAGCAAATCACAAAAATCGATTGATTCCAGCCAAAAGTGTAGTTAAATGAATGAACGTGTGTAAAAATATTGTGATGTTTTCGCATCGAAGCTGATGGCCATTGTCTTAAAACTTGCTAAATTTCTATTTAAATGAATCGTGCTTTAACTTTTGCCTCGTCTCGAGTGGGCGAATGAGTTCAAAATGTATTAAGACCACAAGTGGGCGCTTGGCGGCAGTAGAAATTGTTCATAGTGGACTGCGTTACTCGGAAACTCGGCTGCAGAACAAAAGAAAGATATAAGTACTTTCAATTATTTTCCAGGTTATTCAGAGACTTCAACGGGCGAGCTCGCTCGGCACGAGGTATATAGCATGTTCGCTGTTGATAAGAAAGGAGCAAAGAGGACTCGGAGGAGTGAATTGCCCTTGTTGCATTTAACCGAGCGAACCGAAGAGGCGCCGGCCGCTCCTTGGCATCTATCAATATGATGCTCGGGGCAAAAGGATGCATTAATTGAATGCAGTTGCAGTTGCTGTTGGTGCATCTGCAGCTGTTGTCAATTTGACTGTGGTGGCACCACCCACTGCAATACATATTTGAGTGGCTTTTAAAAGCACCGCAACCGATGGCGAATCGCTGCCCCGACTGACCCTGTAATTGATTGTCACACGCCGCACCAATTAAAATGTCAGCTCAGCCGACAGGCGTTTCAATTTCCTTCAGTCTTCTCCTTTTTTAGGCGATCGCTTGATGCCGTTTTTCTGCTATAAATTGAAAATTAACTGTGCATATTTCATGCCACAGCCATTGGCCTTTATTTGCGGCCATAAGAAACAAAACAAAAACTAAAGAGGAACAAATAAATAAAATAAAAATAAAAAAAAAATACACGCAAATGTCAACTTCAAGCACCGCCCACCGCCAACCGGAGCAGGGTCTGGAGCCTCTGCCGTTGGTCACTTGTCACTGCGCGACCCTCGAATCAAGCTACAATAAGAGCAAGAGCAGAAGGCAGAGGAGAGCTAGGGCAGCAATGGCTAAGTAAACGCTATTACCATTTAAATTTCTGTGTCTAACCAGGCGCGCAAAAAGGACTCTTGAATGTTCACTGGTGTTGCGCGTGGCTTAGATGCTGCCTGGCTGGCCAGGGCATCCTTCACCATTTTGTGAGCCTCTGAGGTTAAAAATTATAACAGGTTGTCAAGCTGAATATATATATATATATATATATATATATATATATATATATATATATATATATATATATATATATATATATATAATATTTTTGCATATTATATATTCATACTTCACTTAGACTGTAATATCTGCTTAGCTAATATTAACAAACTAAGTTAGTTTTAACTAAATAGAAAACTTCAGGTTTATTTAATCATTTTTTAAATGTATTTCAGAGAGAGAGGAGATTGAAAAGTTAATGGAAATAATCTGCATTAGCTGAAATTCAATGTGAATGATATTCTCGGCGCAAGCGCTTTTGTCCAGATTGTTCGCTGCTGGGGCTGTGCATCCGTGCCAACATTGTCAGGTGCTGCAGCCCCGCTTATTTTTGTTGCAATTGTTGAAAAGCTAGTTTTAAGTAGCATCAACAAAGAGCGAAACTGTGCGGGGAGCGGGCAGCGGGCAGCGGGCGGCTAGGACTGGGCCAAACTGTGGACCTGGACAATGTTGTTTTTGCAACTGGCTGCTCATTTGCTTTGTCCTTTTTGTGGCGTTTGGCATGTAAATTGAATTGAAAGTGGATATTGTAGCGTTTGTGTTTGGATTTTATTTGGTTTTGTTTTATTTAGTTTGAGTTTTGTTTTACTCTGCCTCGTTTTTTTCTTGTTTTTAGTATGCGCCTACTAAACTGAAATACGAAATAAAATGAAAGGACGCGTTTTAAGCTCTGCATTGAAAATGTCATAGCGACGGCTAGAAAAAACGAAAGCAGGACAACGTAGAGTATTGAGATACCCTGTAAATGAAAGCTGAGTACTCTCATTGGATTGCTGGAACACAGCATGGAAGATGTCTTCAGGGAATTTAAAAATCTCCACTTCCTCGTCTGCCTTAACCTGCTTAGAGGGTATTTACTGGCAGACAGAATAAGCAGCGATTTCCAAACACACTTAATGCTCGACAAGTTGTTGTTGCTGGTGTCGTGCTCTGCACAGTCGCTGTGTTGGACGGCTTCAAGTTTCACTTGCTGCCTGCAGCAAAGTGCCAGATCATTCATCAAAGCCTTCGCAGCAGCGCCAGCAGACCCACTGTCAGCTCCCAAATGCCATCAAACATAATAATCAAACATCAGCAACATAACAAACGATCCTGGCAGCCCGAAATGTGGGTGCCCAGCAGCCAGTCACTCAACGAAACCGAATCAGAGCAAACTCCCGCCCAACATTAGTTGCCATACTTTGCACTTTATTCGTACGGCTCTGGCAGTGTGTGTCTGTGTGTTCCGTGTCTGTGGGACTGTCTGGTTTTGGCCTTTTTCTTGCGCGCTGCCATATTTCTTGGCCAAGACCGTTGACCTGCCCAGCGCCGGCAAGAAAATGTTTTCACTCAAAAGCAAATGCAATAAAAAAGGCAATTTATCAGCATAAAATATTATATGGCATGCCATTGAGTTGGCTCATATTTTCCTCCTATCCCGTCCTCTCCCCTCTAACTCTCTCTCTCTCACTTTAACCAATTTGCGCCTTAGGTTTGCCCGATGCACATTTAAAATTTAAGCCGCAAATGTTATTGCCCATGGCTCACTGTTGCTGCTGTCGCTGGGAGTGAAAGCTTGGCAATTGTTGTTGCTGTCACTCGAATTAGCGCCGCTTACAAAGGCAGCGTCACTGGCTTTTAGTCACTCAACCAGGATGACGTTATTCGTTCGACAGTGCCGTTATTTACGTGTACGAGCACGAATACGAATAGGAATACGAGTGCGAGTGCGAGTATTTGCCAATGGCTGGGCCACTTGGGCTTTTGCAGTTGCGGCTGCTGGTGGCGCTGCCATTTCCCATTCTCATGGGGCATTCTTGCTCTCTCTGTTGCATGCATGCTCGTTGACATCATTTGCCAGTTGCTGCTCGTTGGGTTTAACGCACAAAAAGCAGCTCACTCGTTAGGCCTCACTTGTTTGGCTGCCACCCTCTGTTGCTGCCGCTCCTGCTTATGTGAAAGTCAAGGGTTATCATTATGCGCCTTAAGTGCGCAACGCGGGCGCAGCTGGCTGTGTTGCTGGAGAACTTAAAGCCGCACTGTAGACTACAGCATTTGTAGTTTTGCCATTTTCCAAGCAGTTGCAACCAAATTGTGCAATACGCCACCTCAGGGATACAAGGGCTAGTCTCTGTTGCCGGCCGAGCCAAGAAGTCAGGGCCAACTCCGACACAAAGCCAAGCCATGTGACAACACAATATGGCCTGGCGAAATGTTGTGTGCAGCCATTGCGATAAGATCACCACAAAGCAGGACACTTACGGTTTGGCTCGCTGCCAAAAAGTATCCTTCGAGTCTATATCAAAAAGGCGCACAGCTGCTGCTGCTGCTGCTGCTTAAAGTTCTGCAGCTTAATGTCTTGGACTGCCTAGTCCAAAATTAATTAGCTATTCAATTTGGTCAAACTTTTTATGCGCAGCTCAATTCCAATGCTGTTGATAATTTGGTATTCCTGCCGTCTTAACTTTGCGTGTGTTCAAAATCGTGTGGAGTAAACTTTTCAGAATTCAGATGGCGTCCTGCTGGCAGCTGCCACAGTTGCACTCCGCTCCTCCTCGGCCAAGAGGCTGCCCTTTGATTGGAAAGACGGCTTCCTTATGAACTGCGAGTCAAAGAAAAACTTACAGCACCAGCATTCGTGGACTTTTTGTGGTGCTTGCGTTTCGACTGAAAAAAGTAGCTAATTTAATAAGAAAATTTCGCAAAACTACACGAAAAAGGCTTAAGTTCTACATGAATAAAGTTATAGAAAAGTTCAAGTTGCGAAATCTAATTTTGTGAGAAATTCCCAACAACAAAACTAACTACCACGGTGGCTGCTGTAGCCGTTGGACCTCTGGTCAGAAGATACAACAACAACTAGCCAACTATAACTATTTGTTTGTACATGCTACTTGCCCCGGAGTGAAAAAATGCTACACTGTGTAAGCTCTTCCTCACCGACGTAAATGTACATATGAAACTTAATTATATTTTAAACAAATAATGTGAAAAGTTAAAGCAATTTACGGCTTTCTTCACTTAAGGCCCCAAAGCAACAAAACTTGCAAACAATTTTACAAATTCAAAACTGAAAAATTGTCAGAGCTCGAGCCAACTGCTTGCCTGAGGCCCAATTCATGACCCTTATTTGCATGCATAGCTTATTATTCTCAAAATTCAGTTGAAAGTTCTTATTCTTAGAAATGTCTTTAAGGGATAGATCGTGTGCCTCTAAATGAATGCCCCTGAAGACAATACAGAAATATTTCCGACTCAAATTGATTCGCGAATCTATTGATTTTCCAATCGCATTTGCTGTGCCTGTCAAGTGCGCATCGCCCACTTTCTGACGGGTTGCGCCCTGATGTGATTTATTTTGGGTTTGAATTTAAAACGTCAGAGTAAAACATTTCACGTGTAATCAATCACAATGACTCAGATGTTTAGCGAAAAAACGAATCATTTCTGAAGAGATTTCAATTTTATACAGATAATATGTGCACTCTTATGGGACTTCTTCAATTTGGAAGTTTTATCTGCTGTAGAATTTGCAAGTAATACAATTTTTTGTTGTAACCGGAGCCAACCTTAATTCTCATGAGCTAATTGCTCTAAGCAGTTTTAAGATTTCTTTGCCTAGATTGAATTCCCTAATGAACTTTTTGCCTCAGTAAAATTTTAAAAGTTTAAAATGCAGTGCAAAATATGTTATTTTAGTTTATTTTTATTTTTATTCATCTCTATATTAAGTTACGATATGTTAAAAGTTAAATGATTCATGGGCACTGTACGTTGGCTTAGGTAATTTCATTTATTCAAACCATTTGCCATGGCTGTTGTGTTATGTAGTTTTAGTTTGGAAATTTCATCTGGTATCGGAGTTAGATAGCCGAAAACTCAACTAGCCAGCACAGTTTGATCTACTGAAAGCGCTGAGAGGTTCACTCAAATGATTTTAACAAATTGCCAGGTGAAGAGAGCTGAAATAAATCGAAGGGAAAATATTTGCAAGCCGACTCCCAGGTGGGTCAGCGCCGGCCCAGAGCCAATGCATGCTGCAGACGGCGCATTCACCAAGCATCAATTCATGAAGGCAAAACAAAATAGAGCATAATAAAAACCAGCTCACGATAATCGACTTCAGGGAAAACAATGCAATTTTTACTGTTTTAGTGAAAATTCCGGACGGCAAAAAAATGCACTTTGCTCGGGCATGTGGCCGTTGTCTGCTTCCTCCAAAAAAGTATTCCCGGCCAAAGCAGACAATCCGCTCGACAGCCGGATGAACATAATGAAGTCCAGTCGAGAAGTTCGGTCCTGCCTCAGTTTCGCCTGTTCGGGCGGTGCCTCAGCCAAAGAGAAGTGCACAAAATCAAGTTGAAAGCGCGCTTACAGAATGCCTGAAATTGAGTTTGAAAATAAATTAAATTATCGCGGCGCGCCATGTAAGTAGTTCAGATTGAGACTCGGACGTGGCATGGGGTCTGCTGAGAGGGTCGGATGTCCCAATGAATCAATTTCAGCTTAAATGCCAATTTAAAAAGGCAGCAACTTTCGACACGCCATGCAAACTGTCCGCCAGCTCCTAGTTACTGTATCTATCGAAAGGTCTTTGGCAATTTTGCATACTGCCTCCCTAACTTTCTGTCTCTCAATCTGACTCTCCATCCGCCCCGCATCCCATGCCGCAGAGAATCGCTGGGGAGTGCTCCAAAAAAAGAAACTGTCGAAATACTTGCAAGTTCCATTATACTTTTAAATTAGTTTGCCACACGCCGTACGCCGTACGCTGAGGACTTTTGCCTTAAAGACTGCTGCCACGAATGCAATTAACGACTAAATGCCCCATATTAGTGGGCGAACCAGATTTATATTGGCATCAATTACAGGCATTATATTTAATGTTTGAATTCAATAATATATGATTATGTTAAAGCAGTTAAATAATTACTCGCTGCACATTCAGGCGACGTGCGCGAGACGAGTGACACCCCGACTGACAGATGGCCAGTCGCTGATTGTCGAAGGCCGGACGGGGATGAGCGGCCGTTTCCGAGGCGTTTTATTTATTGTGCAAGCAACGGCAACGGCAATGGCAACGGCAACGTGACTTGCAAAATAAATGCTGGAAAAATGATAACGAAAATATCTGGCCATCACCAGGACGACAGGCTCACCAGGCAAGACGAATTATCAATGCTCTACGGTAAAGCGAGAGCGAAAGTGTTCAGGCGAACGTGCCAAAATCGATGGTCTCAACTTATAACTGGCACACACTGTTCACAATGGTCTGACGGAGTCTGCAACAGTGTAGCCGTCCGAAGTGCTGCTCGTAAGTAAGCAACACTTTTCACTTGCTTCACACTCTGATGCAGATGATGGCCTTAAGCTAGTCGGCTGCCTTGGCCATTTGGTAGCGCATTGTGTGAATGTCTTCACACAGTTCGTGCGAAATAAATTTCATAAAATTGCAACTCATGTTCGCTGCTTCGTGTTTCTTGTGTGTTTCTGTGTCCTGTGCCTTGCGTCGAGTTTCTGTTGCTTGGGCTTGTATCTAACCTTGAACGCTTCGTTAACTGCATTTACGGCTGCCTGACGTGGCCACGTCCCTGCCGCAGCGCCCGCTGCAAAGGCCGCTTATCACAGATATTCGACGTAGGTTTACCGTTCTTCCTGTGTGTGTAGGTGTATGTTAGTTGGGAATGTATACCGTTCGCATTTCAAAGCGAGTTTCCGCAAAAGGAAATCAAAACTGCAAATGGCAATAAAACTTTTTGTGTGGCAAATATGAAATTGCCGAGGACTACATGCAGCAAGAACCGTGGAAAATTAATTAAAACTTTTGCAATTTGAAGCTGCAGTCGTTAAACCGTTAATTAATTTCGCTTTGTCGCTCCCCAAGTTAATGCCGAGTTGGCAACTTGACTGCAAAAATCACGCTCTGCCTGCCACATGATTTCCCATCTCAGTTAACCCAATTGCCTGGCTATTAAACGACAGTCGAGCATGTGAGGGACTCATCAATATGCGCAATTAGTGATTGCCGATTGGCCTTTTCGAGAGATAATCGATTAGCATAATTGTCGACAATGAACTCGTTATGGCAGACCCCACCCGGCCATACGCCCACACACAGTCCCAGTCGAGGGCCTCGCCTGAATTCTAGTGTCGTCGGCTTCCGCTCGAACTCATCCATAAATATGCAATGCAAAAGCCAAATCAAAGACAAACTCAATTTGTTATCATTAAATTAATGAAGCTTGCCGCCTGTTAACTAGGGATATCTTTAAATTTATCGAAGGCCTTAAGTCCGGCCTCTCCTCCTCGCCTCTGATTGGATTTCATGGGATAATCGGATGCCAGCACAGCGCAAGCACATGAGTGAATGCAAAATCGTAAATTAGTCTCGGCAATTATGTTTACCTACATCTAATTAGTATAATTGAAACAGAACAAAGGCCAACACCACCAATGGCAACAGCCAGCGTATAAGTAAGGATGCCAACAGCCAACAGCCAACAGCTCAAGAGCCGCTGGCGTTGCCCTGGTCAATCTACGTGTCCATTAATCGAGCTTGTTATGTGCGTGTGCTGCATGTTGCTACATCGTCACTTTGTATACACCTCACGCAACTTGAGTCGCACAAGCTGTTGATCCGAGTACATTCTGCTGATCAGGATGTGCGCAGAACAAGTTAACATATCAAATAAATGCCGATGTGTGTGTAAACTTAGTTAGTGGTGGCAAACACCAGACATAAACATAAAATCGTCAAGCCACTGCAGCGAACCGAAGCGAACCCATCCCTTTCAGATTTTCTATAAAACTGAGGGCTCTTGTGTTTGACTGGAGCAGGCTAAGCTGCAAATCGCATAAGAATGTTGGGCGAGCCGACCAAGCTTGTCGCTCTATCCGCATTCTCACACCCGTCGAGTCGAAGTCGAGCGCCATTTTGAAACCGCGACACTTAGCACTGACGCGCCGCATTAAACACAAGCGAATGCATTTTGACTGCACACACACACACACACACACACACACACTTACGCACACACTCATGCACGTGTATTCACTTTAGATTTAGCGCATTAGCTGCTGCTGCTAATTTTGGTCGCAGCAGCAACTTTCGTGCGCATAATCAACACAAAACGAATGCGAAAAGTTTGCAGAATTTTTACTTTTAATTGCTTGAGTGTTTGTACGCCGCAACACACACACACGCACACACATATACACAGACGCCCAGAGACAGACTGGCAGGCAGGCAGGCCGACGCCCCGTCAACGCTGGCCACAAGCGCCGCAATTTAGTTAAAGCATAACGGCATCCAAACCGCAGCCGACGCTGCTGTCGACAGCTGCGCCGACTGAGACAGCGCTCAAATGCTTTGGCGGCTCTCTTTTCCATTATGCCAGAAACTCAGCCAACCACCCACGACCCTCCCACCAACACGGCATGTGTCGGTGTCTCGCCAACTGAATTCAATGTTTGTTTCCATTTAATAGTTTTTTTTTTTAACTCTCTCTCTCTCTTTCTCTCTCTCTCTCTCTCTCTCTCTCTCTCTCTCTTCCTTTCTCTCTCGCCTCTTGCCCTATGCGCCATTGCGTCAGGCTTAATTATTTCGTTTTATTATCCAAGTGAAATTTAAGACGTCAGTCTACGATGTTTTTCACTGCTGATGTTTCAATTGCTGCTTTTCCTGTTCAGGTTGTAAGTGAAGCGAGAGATAAACATTTGATATTTCGCAGATCTGAAAACTCCAGCGTGTGCTTTAAAACCTTTTTATAGAACACAATACATTTGAAGATAATTTTTTTATCATGATATTCGAGTCTGTTTACTACGCAGCATATTCAACTTTTGAGCTTCTCAATATTCATTAATTGACATGTCTTGACAACAACATGAACAGCTCAGCTCGCACCGCTGGGCAGACAATCATAAGCTCTGTTCGTTGCTGATGGAGCTTAAATTTGTCATAAGCGCACTTCGAATTGCTTTTCGCAGAAAATGGGAAATCAAAGAGAATTATTTGGCGATTGGCACGACTTAAGGTAAAAGGCAACTTTGATAATTCCTGTTCTTAACTCTGAAGGATGCATGAGCTTGGATAAAAGAGATCACGCCTTCAACACTCGCACAAAACTCTATGTTAGGATACTATTGCCATCTAGAATGGCGGAACTGCAGTTGCTGAACAGTTTCATGGCCAGCTTTAGAAGAATTTCATTTAGCAAATGGGGCGCGTGTTGAGCATGGGAACTTGCCTTGCCAGGCAGCAACCGCAGACGAATCCACATTCCCACACGGCACCGCCGCACACAGAGAACAAGCGCTTCAGACATGTTGGCCATGGCATTAGCTGCAGTTGCGTTTTATGTTATTGTTAAACATTTTGTTTGGGTCTGACCACTCGGGGAAATTGTGAGCGCATACTTGTTGTGCAGTCCGTTGGCGTTGTTTAAACAATTGATTCAACTTTAAATTAAAGTGGAATTCATTTCGCAGCTGGCCATTGGCAATTGCCAAAGCTTGTCATTATGAGTAAACGAGCTGATGGCCAAGCGAACTATTTAGAGCGAGGACATGGACTAAGTAGTTCCTCGATTGTGTGCAACGAGCTAGTTATTAAATGCAAAAGGCTTTGCTCAAGCTAAATATCAAAGATTTCTGAAATATAAAATAGCTACTAAATACAAGTAGAGTCTGTTTTTGATAGCTGTGCTCGGGTCAAATAGGAAAGAGTTAATAGGGAGAATAGCGAGGAAATGAGCTGGGCTGAGGCGAATGTAAATGAGCTATCTATCCAGCAATATCCTTTTTCCTTTGACTTTGTGCAACGTGCTAGTTTCCGGCAATCACAGAGTTGTTGCAAACATCCTTAGTCCAAAAATTACATTAGTCACTTTAGGAAAATATCTAATATTTCGAAAATATAAAATAGTTATTAAATACAGGCTGAGCTTGTTTTTGAAAGCTGCATCCTGGTCAAGGAAGAAAGCTTTACTCCTGAGTACTCTTTGACTTTGTGCAGGGAGTTAATTGCCGGCTATCTCAGTGTTATTAAAAGCCTTTGCCAAAGACTTGTTTGCCAGTCAATGCTGAAATATAGAATATTAAAGATTTCTGATTTACAAAGTAGTTTTTAAATATACTGAAAGCTGTATTTGGACTTACAAGAAGTCAATGTATGGCGAGAAAATACCATATAATGAGAACTGAACAGGAATGGATCAACTATAAATATTAATAAAAATCGTAAAATATCAGAATATGGTATATTTGATGTCAAATGTATTTATATATATAATAAAATACCATTAGCTCTTCTTTAAAAGTCAAACTACTTTGTAGTACATTTAGATGAGGGCAGGGTTTAATTAATTGCTTTGTGGATAATATCAACTTTGTTTGCTTAGTTTCTTAAGAGACGGGCCACACAAATCGATGGGGTCGAATTATGTACCCCAAGGACGACAGCAACGGCATCAACAGCTGCAGCAGCAGCAGCAACAGCAGCAACAACATCAGCATCAGCATTTGTGATAATAACAACAAGAACATGGGACAGAGAGTGACATTACATACAATGTAAAATGCACCAAATTGTTGCAACTGACAAAGCATGTTTCCATGCGATGGGGATAGAGAAATGTTTGCAATCAAATCAATTTCGAATTGAGTTGTGCACAACTAGAAATGAAAATCTCAACGAAGATGAAACTGAAAATGAAAACATCACAAAAAGTGATGGGCGCCCTGAATGAACTAGGCAGCTCTTCAACTGATTGCAAATCGAAATTAAATTGAGTCCAAATACGCAAACAGTCCATACACACTCTTAAGTACTCGCAACGATTATAGTACAAAGTAAATGAAAGAGCTTGAGTAGTCGCCTGTGCATGAGCTCTGACTGTGTGCGCGTGAGCGAGTGTCTGTGTGTGTGCTTATGTGTATATAAAGGCTTGCTATTAAGCACAGTAATTAACTCGACACTCAACCCAATGCTGTCCCGCTTTAATGCTTCTCGCAATTATAAATCAAACGGGCAGCATCAAGAGCAAAAAATTTATATATCTGTCCAGTGAAGGATTGCCGAGCAATGATGATGCCAATGATGGCGATGATGGCGGGCAGCTATAAAAATCAGGGCATTGTGGATTTCAATTATGTGCATCGTTATCTCGATGGCGAGTGCGGCAATTATTGCGCTCGGCCATCACATTATTTTATTTGATTATTATTTAATCGAAGTTTCTCACAACAATAAGAAATGAGGAAGCGCACTGCGAGCCGCGGATAAGACTTCCTTCTTATGCGAGTAGTTCGCACGAGAATGTGAAATTAAATGAAGAATGATGAGATTTACAGCCTTTGTTGTTGGCCATAGCCAACCGACAACTGATTTTCTCTTCTTCTCACTCTTCTTTCTTTATGTTTTTATACTTTCAGTCATGCATTCGATTACTTTCGCCCGTCTTAATCACAATTCTTTTGACAGCCTCCATATTTATTGAGCTGCTGTTGAGAGCACGAGTGTTGATTGAGGCTCTTGGATGATTGAAGTCCCTACTGCTAGGAGTCAGCTATTCCAAGAACAAACTTCGTAAATTCAAATAATTGGCTTTGCGGTTTCGACTAACCAACGATGAAATGGTCATGCGTAGGCGTAGGCCCCGGCCCCATCTCAACAAAGCAGCCCAATGCGAATTGCCACTGAAATGAAATCAAAAGCCAAAGGAGACATTTTATGTACGAGTATTCCTGTGGTTTATGTGGTCAGAGCACATTTTCTGATTAAAGCATTTAAGTTTTCAAATTGGATTAACGTATCCGAATTAGGTTGTTGTATGTGTGGATGTCTCCTCCCTTATCTGCTCTTTTTTCCTGACCATCGACTTCGTGCATGTAGATTAGTTAATTAAACGAGAGCAATGGCTGGGGCTTGCTCGATTTGGCACTTGTTTTATGCCCTGACCACTAATTGAAGAATACTCGGGATTGAAAATTGTGGGTTTTAGCCCTAGGTAGTTTGGGACTTTGTGTTGCGGAAATTGTGTATGGGATTATCGTGGGTGGTAAGCTAAAGCAAATACTATGTGATGCATGTGGCTGCACGTTGAAATATGTGTGTGAGAAATTCCTATGTGCTGGCCCGAGACTCGACGATAAGGCGTTTAGCAGCGGAAGGCGAACAAAAGGCGCAAGTCAGCCCGTGGAGCCATTTGGCTAATTGCACGAACGTGTGGACATCGACAGCACGCCGCTGTCGGGGCATGACCCAGCAGCACCAGGTCGAGTCGCTGTCAGGACGGCAAAGGACTAACAGCTGGCTGTTGATAAGTAGCTCTGGTCTCGCGACGCAGTCACGTTCAGTTAACAAAACTGATATAAATTATGAGAGCGCGTATATTTTACACAACTGTCAGCACAGTTGCGCCACTAAAACATATTCGACTCTCAGTTTTTTTGTTGTCTCGCTGTTAGCCAAGTTACGAGAGTCTATTCCCGCTGCAGCGGCAGCTGAGCCGCCCACGCTTCGACAACTTTGCGACATGTTGCAGCGCTGGTGGTGGCAGCGCAAAAAGCGGCGCACAGCTAAGGATATGCTTCCCTGGGCAATAAATTCGCAGGCTGCCACAGACACACACACACACACACACACACACATACAAACACACAGACACACCTCAGCGCTTGGCCCTTAGCAGGCTCTTCGCATACACATGAACATAAACATTCTCATTCTCATCTTATTCTTCTTGCCTTTTGGCTAGTGCTGCTTCATCTTAGTCGCACATACAAGTTTGTTGCCAAAAATTTGCCGCCATTGGGTGTGAAGTTGGCAACACACGAGCTCGCCGATCTCCCTCTCCCTCGCCTGTCTAACCTACTCGCATATTTTGCTGGCGTGAAATACCTAAAGGCTTTTGGCGAAAATTGTATTTCAGGCTCTGTTGCTGCTGCTGGTGGTGCTATTGGTGCTGGTGCTGCTGCTTCTTCAGCTGTCTCTGTTGTGGCCATAAACATGCACACCGATACACACCAATACACGCTCAGAGGCACTCTGAAACACCTTCCACTGCAAGGAGCAGTCAACTTTGCGGAAAATCGTTTGAAGCGCTTTGCACTTCGTCGACATCTTTCCGCTGGCTTTCTGTGGTGCCTTCAAGTGCTCGCTACTGCGAGTATCCTGCCCCACTGTCTGCCTGTCTGTTCAACATAGTTGGTATCGCTGTGTGCGTCACACTGTGTGTACTTGTATCTTGCATTGTTTTGCACTATTGCCGAAATGTCACTTTGAACTTTACGTCCTATCTGCTTTTTATATCTTTGAGGCCTACGAGGAGTTTTCCGTTTATAGAATAAAAGGCTTGAAGGACAACAGAGTGCCTGAAAACTGTATCAATAAATACCGAACTATATTTATACAATTTGATATTCATTGGCCAGCCCTTTTTTATTATACCATTATAATAATTTTAGACTCTTAAGATAGCGTTTTGAAGTAAATTGTCAGCATATTTGGTAGCCTTAGCCCTTCCAAACACATATGAGTGCAATATTGGAACTGTGATTTATTAATAATTCTTCTGCACGTCCCACAACCCTCAGAGACAACAGCTTCGCATTTCATAACTCATTTACGTCTCTGCACGTGCCAACGATCCAAGTGTGACAACGAGAGCATATGAAGGCTTTGCTAGTCCGCCGTTCCCACTTCTCACTTTCCACATTCCACTGGGCACGGAGTATGAAGCCAAAGCACACACACGGAAACACGGCCAAGCGCAAAGAAAGGCCCAGGCCGAGGAGCAGGCATCATACCGACAGTTACAAACAAACAAAGACGCATCATGGCCCAGCTTTTCGGGCTTGGCAATCAATCCAAATGATATACACATTTCAGACTGCGGCTCAGCTCTCGACGGACTTGGGCCGATGTTTGCTCAGCTGCCAGGGCAAACAGCTACCCAACTTTGATGTATTTGACATATAGACTATACATCAGTCCTTTGCCACCAAGCCTCGTTTTTTATATGGGCGGGCCAACGCGCTTGTGGCCTAGCGCAATATGTCTCAGTCGGCCGCAGGCTACATGCGGTACGAGCTGAGTGGGACTGCGTGTTTATCTGGCACATGGCTTCCCAGTGGATTAGCTATTGATATTTGATCGGCCTGCTGGGCCCGGTCGAATTATGCCAACGTCATGCTGTCCTTCCGATCGAAATTATGTTGCTGCACATTATGAATTTATACGAAATATGCTAATACAGCCTCCGCTCATTTTAAATCTCAATCGGCCCGCAAAGCCAATATTTAAAATGCATTAAAATGTTCGAAGCACAACTAACATATAATGACACCCTGACATTTACTTAATTTAATTAAATGGTGCGCAGCTGCCACAGTTGTGACCATTTAGCTAACTGGCAAATTGGCACGAAGTCATGATTAGACTCCTGGCTCGCGTCTAATTAAAATAATGAGGTCATGTTGCTGTTGTTATTGCTGTTACTGTTGCCTTGGTTCTTGCTCTTACATTTGGCGTCGTTATTTTGGGGGCGTGGCAATGCTTTAGCTGAAAGCGAGCTCAACAAAGTACTTGGCTCTGTCCGGCCGCTTCGCTAGCAGTGCGTAACAAAAAGCGCATAAAACAGTAGAATTTACAGCCTGAAAGCGTCGTCCTTAATGTGCCATGGCGACCACTGCATACGCCGCCAACCAGTACGACACCAGACACCGACACTGCCCTCGAAGCCCGCCCAGCACTGGAGCACTATGAATATTTTGATGCCTCTTTTGGGGCGCTGGCAAGCAAAGTCCGGCGGCTTTTGGCTTCATATCAAGCGTTTAGTTATTGTGGCTTTTAAGAGCTTCCGTTTCGTCACGCATAACGCTTTCAAATGACACGAACATCAAAATCATCAACATTCCCTGAACAAGGACACGATTCAGGATATGCTCAGTATGTGTCTGCATCTATTAAGTGACCGCCCCTCAAATGTCTACCAGATACAAGTACAAGCTGTGAGGTGAGTGAGTGTGTGTGAGTGTGTGTGCGTGTGTGTGTGGGTCCATGTATGACTAAGCGCTTTGGTCTGTTGGGCCAATGAGTAAGGTATTTCATGGGCAGTGCTGGCCACGTTTGCCTAACATCTGAATGATGCCATTCTAAAGGGGCTTACATGCCGTATGCGTAATTTTTATGAGCTTGTTCTTATGGCAATTGACATCAGCGGCGGTTGGCCATTTAATTTAATGCAGAATACACAGCGAAAATCGAGTAAAATCATTTTTGACTGGCCAGTGAGTCGGTCCGTCAGTCAGTCGGTTGCTGGACGAGCTGTCGACGCGCGACAGAATAAATAAACCATTTATGTAATTACCCGAACAGCCGCTGCTCGCTGCGCTTAATTGAATGTTTTATTATTGTTTGAGTGTCTGTTTTTTTTTTTTTTTACTTTTTATTCATTTATTTACGCAACTCAAATCGCCACAAATCTGCGCGCAGAGTCCGGGCCACGAATCACAGTTGTAATAATATTAGCGGAACTCCAGCAATAACAACACCGACAACAACAGCAAAAGTAACAGCAACAGCAACAGCTTGGCTTAAACGCTTGCAAATATTATGGTAAATAAATTGTTGTGTAAACATCATAAACACGCTTAATAAGTTGGTAACTTAATTACCAAAGCAAACAACAATATGCAAATACACACAGCCAGCAAATGCGCCGGCAAAAGCACTTCGATTGACGAGCCGCACCCGAAAGTCCAGCTCAAAAGTAGTTGATGTTCACTTTACAATAACTTTAAGGCTACTTAAACAGCATTGCTCTTCTGCAGTCACTCATACGATAGCCCGTATCTAACTTCCAGTTCAAATTGATACTTTCCGCCTCGACACGCAAACAACTAACATTATTCGATCTGCTTTTGTTCTATATAATAATATAGGTAAATGGGCAGATCTAGCTTAATACTTTGTTATTTTAGGCATGAACTATATTAAGCTTGTTCGTTACATCTGAGGAGTGTGAGTAACTGGCATCTATTCATGATGCCACACATCATCCCATATTGTATTTCAATGCAACTTCAGCCTAATAGAACATTTGATATTTGAAACATGGCTACAGAGAAAGGAGTCCTTACACACACACACACACACACGCACACACGTACACACACACATGTCAAATACTGTGCCTCGCTGACGTCAGTCGCTGCTTTGTGTGCGCCAGAGAATATTGCAAGTTGAGGAGAAACGTTTCTACAATTTATTGACAGCCAGGCTCGCCAGCTGCTGACGGACAGACACAAATTTTTGACATTCGATTTAAACATTTCAATATTCGATATTTCATGAATTTCAATTTCACGCTGACAATCTGCGATGCAATGCGATTTATATTTGGAGCGCTGACAAATGCAATATTGCACTCAGACTGCTGGCTTAGCGACGCAAATGCAAGTGATTTTAAGCATTTGACTAAAGCCATAATCATGAGAAAGATCAACCGAATAAGCTGCAGAGAAGCTTAAGGCCATCCCCGCCTCGAACCGAATTTGTTTAAGTTTGCCAACAAATTTGGCTGATAAAGCCAAGGACAAAGGCAATCTAATAACACGTCCAATTATATATCTTAAAAAATACTTAAATACATTAAGCAGCGCAGCAAGTGCTCTTCACATTATAAGCTGCTCAACTGGCTGCTGTCAAGTGATAAGGAGATGGATAGATGCAAATGCGAGCAATAATTTATGAATCGGGAATCGTGGCTGAATACCGAAAACTGAATACTGACTAAGCACAAGGCGACAAATTTACAGTTTCAAGAACATAATTAATTGATTAATTAACACGGAATATGATTAATGTTGGGCAAGCAGCTGCTCATATTGATGGCCCACTATTTGCACAGCAAATCGCATACACAGCGAGGCCGGCGTACAATAGTAGGCGAATACTGTTGTGTACATCTGTATACAGCCACAAGCGCAGCCACGTGTGACTTTCTTTCGACAGGAGTGAGCATGAAACTGCCAAGTAATGTAATTATTGCAGAACTATTCATCATGTTTGGGTCGGGTGTCGGATGGCTGGCACTTAAACGCTTCGCATCGTCTGAGGTCTGTCAAACGTGGCGTATGAGCAGCGCCGAGGCCGACCCTAACACTCGAACCTAACGTAGACATTTGTGCGCTTTTGTTGTACATAAAATACGGTTACGGCTGGCAGCAAACTATGCGAGAGGTTAGCTAATTAGCATGTCAAAGCCATCCATTTTGCAGCTGCCCAGTAATCCGTTGCGCAATCATAGAAGCCCTCCTGTCGTCCCACAGCCCATCTTCTGCCCCAACCGCCTTGGGGCGGTGCTGAGTTCAGTAACCCAAGGCGCAAATCCCATTTAATTATGCTCTTACATTTATAAGCCTTGCACATATTATAAAATAACCGAGCTCATTTACAAACACATCACTCGAAGCCTAAGGAGCCTCTGCACGTATCTATTTGAATTTGTTGCTTAGTGGCTTAAGGCAAAAATCCAATTTGCTGTCAATGCCATTAAAGGGACCTATGAAATTGGTAGTCGTTAAACCAAATGGTCGGGCTTAAAAACAAAATTTAAAATTACTTTGCGTAAATTACTTACTTGGAGCCACTACCAGCAACGCTGAGGCTCGTGTGTGTGCTAACCACAAATGCTTCAAAGGAAAGAGCTTATAAGTCCAGATTCTGATCTAGTTAGATCTATTTATTGTGCTGTTATATTTGATTTTCTGCAGACACATAAGCTTCATTGGTATCATTAGATTTTATTCGGGCTTCCGCTTATATACCGCCTCATGGCGATGCCGCGTCTGTACTCCATACTTGTGCTCCTTGTGCTTGTAGAATCCAACCTTTCCCTTCTTTCGGATGCAACGATTACCTTTTCCCATCACCTCATAGGGGCGGCACTTTCGGTTGCTCTGAAGCAGCCTGCCTGGCAAAAAAGAATATTTTCGCGGGCGATTGTGGCCGATGACTTTCTCAATGCTTTTATCTTGGCCCTTATCTTTTCTTAAATTCCACTCTGGATTACCAATTAATATTATGGGATTCTGAATTGGATGACCATTTATCGTTCTGGACATAGGAATCTCCACCGGATTAGCATTAGGAGTCTCCATCGCATTAGTTTTGGTTATATCAGGTGAACTATCGGAGACCTGACTCCGCAATAAAGATTTCGGCTCTATGACTGCCCGTGTGGCATTGCTGTCGAGCGGATCATCCGACTTTAGCCGATCACAGCCGATCTTCGACAACTCATTCGAGGAGCACAACGTGTCGTGCCCGACCCCGGCAGCAGCCTTGGCCGCTTCCAAAGAACCGTCATTCCACGGAACCAGGAATAATTCCTTCATATAGTCCTTACGGTTAACACATCCCTTGTTGGGGGTCATTATCTCATTTTTCTTGCATTGCGTGAAAGGCTTGTTCTGAAGTACCATATTACGTTCATTTGTTGTGTTTGTTGGCCGCGTAACTGTTTTACCCTTAAATTCTCCAATCGCTAGCACACCACCCACAAGTAGAAGTAATAGCAGAAGACACTCCATGATAAACTGCGTTTGGACTCGGCCCCCTTTGGCTTAAAGTATTACCAATAACTAAATGGATTTCAGGCTAACTTTCTCGCACCACCAGGCGTACAACTTGGCGTTACAAATCCTTTCGGCATGCTAAATAATCAGCTTCGACATGAAATGTCACTGCAGATGCCAAGCCGAATCAATTAGGTTCCGATTCGCATTGAATCGACTTATTTGCCAAGAAAGACACCTGCTATAGCTAGTTCGCTGTGCAATCTCAATTATCCTCACAATAAATGTAATGTTTTACGATAATAAGCGATATTATCGCTGAGCGTGAGAACACAAGAACTACAACGGCGGTTGGATAACTCCTGCTGCAGCTGCTGCGATCCCTGTTTATATTATTGTTGTTGTTTTTGTTGTTGTTATTGCAGTTGGAGCAGTTACAGCTTTGAGTACTTATGGCACCACTGTTGGAAAGCTGGAAGGTGAATAGGAAGTGCTGCATAGGTCTTACGCGCTGGCTTACAGTGAGCGAAGTGAGCTAGAAATAGAGAGCCCGAGAAACTGAGGGCGCAGAGCTTAAAAACAAAATGCCGCAGTCCGAAAACAACAATGAATAACAACTGTGCATGTTAGAGGGGTAAAAGGGAAGTCAGAGATCCATTGAAAGCAATGACAAAAGCTGCTCCTGTTGCAGCACCCCGACGCTGCGTATGTCCTTGCTATCACCCACCCACCACAATCGCAGCTGCAGCTGCAGCGACAACAACACGACGACCAACAACAAAAATATAAAAATGCTAACGAGAATGTCGTCCAGGTGAACCGCCGAGCTTCTTGCGTGGCTGTTGTTAAAAATTTCATGTTAATGGCCACACGAAGCTTCGCTCTTAACCCTTTGCTGCGGGGTCGCGCACATATGAGGTTGCCCTTGCCCATCCCCACCCTCACCCAAGCTGTCTGCCTGCGAGTGTGTGCGTCACGGGGTCAATGAGCTGCCATATTTCGGTAGCACTTTTCTGTTACGTAGCTTATTTCCTTTTACTCTCCTGTGCAAATTTAATTTCAGCATGTGCACACGGTTCGAGCGGCAAAGCTAACTCGAACCGGAGTAAATCTGACCCAGCCACAGCAGAGAGGAAATTACTTTAATTAAGGATATCTTATGAAATGCTTTCTCATATTTATAACCCCCTCGATAGGACGGCAGCAGACGCAGCAGCAACTAGAAAAGCGAAAAAGGTGCACAATCAAAGACAGAGCATCGTTAAAAAAGAATAAAATCGAAATAACAAAGCGGCCATAGCGAAAAGATAGCGCTGCGTGGTCCGCAGAGAAACGACAAAATAAAATAGGGAGCAAGTGGTGAGCGCGGTAAGGCTGTAATGCGATTTCCTTGCTGAACTCCTTGCTGTCACCTAGCGACCTAGTCTACAAAGGTGACCAACTGGTCGGGCATTGTTCCGCCGGCCTTTGCTGAGCTTTTGGCTCTGCTCTTGCCTTTGGCTTTTATTATTTCTGCACACTGCGTTTGCTAGTGGTTTCTGCTAGCTCGAGTTGTTGTTGTTGCTGATGTCTGTTTCTGTTTAGCCTTGACTGTTTGCCATCTGTCCAGCTTCAACTCTTAGCTTGCCTGCTTGCCAAAGGCCCTAGTCCTTTGCAAAGATAATCAGACAAAGCCCTTAGTGTCGAATGGTCATGTGCGAAGTCACCTAATTGCGAGAAGAAAACTTGCCTCACTTTCAGGTGATTGAATTAGGCGGACTTTCAGTGCAACTCAATTGCAAACTAAACTACTCAAAGCCACTTTCTACTGGGCCACTGGGCCAACAGGCAGCCAAACTCATGGAAACTCTTAGCAATTCATTTGCAAACACGTACGGCCAAGTCATCTGACTCAAACAACCAATAAAAAAAAAACATGCAACAGAACACACAACACAAGAGGGCGCTAAAAATAACACAAACAACTTGTGTTTTTGTTATTGTTTATGTTTTCGTTATGCCAATGCTCGCTGCATAGTGCTGCATAAATGTTCATGAGTGCTCATGAAACATAGAAATGTTTATGAATTCCAAACGTTACTAACCTCATTTGCATAATCCCTGTGTTTGTCAAGCAACTAGCAAGTGTCACCCGTCACAAGCATGACGAGTAGAGAGACCAGCAGCCAGCACACGGAGCACATCGAATTTCGAAGGCAACACTTCTTCAAATGTATCTCAAAAGGAGCAATAGTCAGATGAGCCGTGAACCCTCTGGCCCCGAGTTGTCATGTCAAACTTTTGAATATTGCATAATTTATGCAACACATTTGACAGCTGCACATGACTTTCGGTATCTGTCTAAAGATTTGATGGGAGCACGCTTTGGCTGCTTTGATGGTTATTATTCATTAGACTATATTTGATGGGACACTAATTCTTGTGCTCGAGCATTAAAAGCTAACTGAGTTTTCTGCGAAAACCTCTGCCGCTTAAATTTCTTTCACATTTCCAGGCATATATACTGAAGCAAGTGGTTGCCTTTAGAACGTTTCTTGTGGGTCTTCCAAAAGTTCTTAAGCTGCATTGAAAGATTCCACGGCGCTGTATATGGTAAATCGGCGACGGGCAGTGCTAAGCTCTTAGTGCCAGCGCACGCAGTGCATTCGAGGGAGCTTTGGTGCTTTCTTCAACGTGCACGTGCACACCCTGAACCCAGTTTATTGTTATCGTTATCGTTATCGTCTTGCCCCGACACTCTGCACGTCGCAGCCAACTGCCAGTTTGTGCATATTTTATTGCGTCCGCTTCCTGTTGCCGTTTTTGTTGCATACTTTCTGGCTAATTCGTGCTTAATGTTATAAAAATATATATATATATAAATTTTTTCCCCCATTTTACCCATTGTTATTGCAGCATCCTTAGCAGTTGGCCTGAATTTTTATTGCAAATTGTTTATGGAAAGCTGCAACAGCGGCAGGAGCAATAGAGTAGCGTCAACTACTGCCCGTCTTATCGAGCGGCAACTCTTTCCTTGGCTGCTTTGCATTAATTGCCACTCTGCGCAGGCTTTGGGTGATTTATGAGAGCAGCTTAGCAGTGGCTACTTTGGCAAATATAAATACCAATACAATTACCACACACACACATACAGAGACAGTCGGCTGGTGTGCTCGGTCAAGTGCTGGGAATTTATAACACGAATCCGCTTGCCAAACAAGAAATTAAAAGTTTTTGACCCGCACACACAAACTTTCTGCACACGCATGTGGCGCACTGTCAAATTTATTAAACTAACTGCAAATTAGTGCAGAACTACACACACACACACGCACACACAGGCGCAGTCGACAGCACATGTGTGAGCCAAAATTTAGTGGAGATGAAAAAAGGCAACTGCAGCATAAATCAAGGCGCCTGCAGCAGGCCAATTCTTAAATAATGTTGCCAATTGGCTAAATACTTTCGCCACTCCGCAGTGCCCCTGCACCCCGATGCGCATGACTTTGAATAAAAAATGTGAAAACAAAAGTAACGCAGTGACAATTCCCGTAGTTAGCGGCTCCACTGCAGCGGGTGGGGGGTCTGCACTTTCTTTCGCAGTTTTCCAGTTTTATTTCATTTTGTTTTTTGGCGGCAATTGTAAAACAATTGTTATAAATTTAATGCGCCTTTTTTCTGCTGGCATGTTCTGCTCTTGACAAATGCAGACAATTAGCTAAATGCTTCACTGGCGCCAGCAGACGCCAACTGCCAGACAAGCGAACAGCTTCAGTTCCGTCCGTCCGCCTGTCCAAAGTGACTCAGTTTTTGACACGCGTCCAAATTAGGTGCTGCAGACAAGGATTGCCAGCAGCCAAAGACTTGTCCAGAGCACAGCAGCTACAGCCGTCGAGCGTGGCCGACTCCCGATCGAACAGACGTATTTTTATTAATTGCAGCCAGCTTCGCAGCGGGCGATAATAAAAGTTCCAAGGTGCTGCCTAGCTAACATAATTAATGCGTTTTGCTTGGTTTGCAGATAGCTCTTGGCCATGGCGGTAGTTGTCGAAAGAAAACGAAAAGGAAACGAAAGAAACGAAAGCACAATAAGCCAGCGCACGACAGCATTTTTCAACAAATTCAAGGCAAGACATCACAAATATTTCTCAATGCGTCGCTTTTCACAAGTATTTTGGCAAAGCCACATTGTTATGAACATGTTTTGGATTTGGTATGCTTATGTGTGCACTTGCAAATCCCCTTGGCGCATTGTTATTTCCGCATTACACAAAGAGGGCATTGAGCAACAAGCGGAAATGGCTTAAAGGATATTGCAATTTTATTTTTGGTAAAAAGTAGCTAAGCGAAAGAGCCAGAGAAACCTGAAATATGCAAAAGTGAACAGTACTCGGATAGAGTGAATGCTAAATGCGAAACAGCAACAATAATATATATGTACATATATGTATGTATATATTGTTGCGTGGTTTAAATCTTAAATATTTCAACATGCACCGATATTTTAATGAGCCGGCTCTTAGTTGGGCTTATGGCATTGGAGAATTTGCGAAACTCTCATTAATTAGTTACTTAGGAAATTATGTAGTAATTTATATGATATTCTTATCCGGCACAGCAAAGACGCCAAAAGTTTAGCCGCCAAAGTAATTTCCCTTTACTCTGCTTGTATTTGTATTCGATTGCAGCACGCAAATGCCAGAAAGTTCAAAAGTCTTTTGTCAAATACTTCCCGTGTCAGTGTGAGTGTGAGTGCGAGTGCGAGTGTGTGTATTGCTCGTTGGTAAAACATTTACACACGCACACGCTCGTATTGCTAGAGACAGCGTCTGGGAGCTTCCAGCTGCGAGTGGCTAACGAAGATAAATAGTCAAAACTTTGCAGCTGCCTAATTGACAAGAAAATCGAAAATATCGTTAATGAAATGCAGAAAATACTTAAGAAAATTCAATCCCAAGCCTTGGGAGCATGGCACAGCTCAGCTCAGGCAGCTAGCTCCTCACCTGGTTGCTTGCTCTAATTGTCAAAAATAATATTTTCTCCACTTTCTGTGTTTTGCCCAGAACTTAGAAATGCTGAAGGCAAAGAAGAAATTGTAATTTAATGCTCTTTTGCAGCTTCAGAACCTTTCAATCGCTCCGAAGATGCGTAATCACATTCGAAGTGCTCAGCTCAGCGCCCACCTGCCCGCAGCTCCCTCGTTCACGCTTACCAGATGTAATCACCGACACTTGATGAAATGTTACAATTTATGAGACAGCCCGACCGAAGTGGGGCAGAGAGCAGGAGGAGCAGCAGCCGCAGCTAAAAAGAAATCTCCTTATGCCATAAGCTTTGGCTTTATACGTGCTTCAGCTGTAGTGGCAGCTTACCATTTGTACACTATTTCGATTCGTACCCGGAGCTGTGTTCAGTGCTCGCTGAGCTTTTACTGCAATTTCGACACACCTGATGAGTTTCGTGCACTTAGCTGAACCCTTCCGCCCGTCCGGCCACGCCCTGTTTGACAAAAGATCAACATCGCACGCTGCGCAGCTGGCAAATGCATTGCTTAAATTATTTGTATTTGATTGAAATTGCAATCTGAAAGTGGATGTCCCCTGACATCTATTGGAATCTGGC
Organism: Drosophila mercatorum; assembly: GCA_961210405.1. Lineage (NCBI taxonomy): Eukaryota > Metazoa > Arthropoda > Insecta > Diptera > Drosophilidae > Drosophila > Drosophila mercatorum. The sequence continues at coordinate 5,328,092 of CAUIUS010000003.1, forward strand.
TTAAGTGCGGCACAAAGGATATATATTTATACATCAGAAATTAGTTGTGGGTGGTTAGTAGCAGCTGCTGCCAATTAGTAAAGGCCAAATAGCTAAGCGCTAAACTAAACTCGTTCATTTTGCGGAGCTGGGCTAGTCTTTGCCTTGGCGACCAATTAACAGTTTTAGAATTTTTCATATAACGCTTCAGGGGCGTGGGCGCAAAGCCCATCCATGGGTTGGCCGAACCCCAAACTAATTTCGGCGCAGTGGAGCATGTGGCAAACTTTTTTGGCATATGTCGCCCATTATTTGCCATAAAATTTAACATGAGGCAGTTGGCGTACCTACGGAGCTCACTCACCCACACAGCCTGATTTCTATCCTGTATGTGTTGGTGTGTGTGTGTGTGTGTGTGTTGGTTTGTTATTGTGTGTGTTGTTGCTGCCTACGTGCACCGCGTGCGGTTGGTTAGCTAAAACGGACCGGGCAGGCAGAGCGGCGGTGGCTGGCACTTAAGTTGTTCTGCCAAAAGTTTTTGTCATGCCTGGGACTAATTATAAAATAGCTCAAAGGCAACTCAAAGGCTGCCCAGAAACTAAGCGAGTGCGGAAACAACAGACCGAAAGCAACAGAGACAGAGAGAAGGGCGTAGATTCAGATTTAAAGCTGCTGCCTCTGCCTCTGCTGCTGCAGGGTTTGGGCAAAGGAGGCGCTTGCCAATTTGTTGTTATTTATTTTTATGTTTGCTTTCGCTCGCCTCGCCTCCTCTCGGCCCGCCGTTGCCCTAGAAGCTTGTAATGTTTGGCCATTAAAAATAATAGTGTGGTTGTTCTACGTATAAATACACATATATATACATTTTTTTTATTTAGGCTGTTGACTTTGTCGTTGCTGTTGTTTTACAAAGCCAGCGAGTTTTAGGCTACATGAATGCTACCTTTTTATATTTAATACCCTGTGCGAACCGCGCACGAAAAGGCAGATCACGCATAAATATACGAAACTCTGCGATTGATCAGCTGAAAATTGTCTAACATAAATTGGGAGCGATTGATAGCCTTAAAATAAAAATAAATTCTCTTAAAAATATTAAAGTCTAAAAGTACGCAGTATAGATGCGAAGAGGAATGGAGGAACTCGAGAGCCTGGTTATGCTCTGAAGAGTTTGACAAGCGACTCGTAATTGGCAAACAACATGATTTGACGTAGCCCGAGGCGGACGCTGGCTTGTGTGGGAGTGTGTGTGGATCGACTGATGGCACGTGCATGTGTGGCTGCTGCTGAATTAAATTGCCAGAAACCCTTTGGCAGCTTTCGGGAATACCACAAAAATTAGCACTTTAATCTTTGCATAATTTGTGTCATTTGTGGCCAGAATTCGGTTGTGTTTTTTCTTTTTTCTTTTTTCTTTTTGATTTTTATGTTTTGGGCAAATTTGTAGCGATTAATTTCGGGTGGGCAATGCGAGTGGGGCAGAGCTTTGGCTATAACTCAGTGGCTTTATCAAAAAACCACTTACACACACAATCAACTTAATGAAGCCATAATTATTTGGGTTAACAGCTTGCGGCGGACAGTCAGACCAACTACTGGCCCAGCTTCGCTTCATTGCGGCCAATTCATTTCTGGGCCCAACAAATCAAAGCAAGCAGCAGATAAGTAACCGAGCCACTGGCCTCGGCCGGTGCCCTCCAAAAAAGAAATACAAATAAACGCACATTTGCAAGCCTATTTAACAAATAGACGGGCATTACTTTTCCCATTCTGTACATTCGATGGGAGAAAAAGAAGAACAGCGAGGCATATGTGGAAGGATACGTGTAAGATAAATGGACAAGGCGAAGGAAGTTCTCAAATCGCTCGCCAACTGCTGCAGAGCAAATAAATAACTTAAACTCAATATTTGTCTGTCAATCGCACCGCCAATCAAATTTAAAGTGGCCTAAGCAGGTGTGAATGGAAATGTTTTGCTATTGAGTGAATTATCACCTTTTTGAATAGAATTTATTTAATTACTCAAATGCCGCAATATTAATTGACTATATACAAAACAAGCACAGGCTGACATTTACAATACTTTTGCTAATTGTTTAACAAGTTACAAATATTTTACTGCATTGATGAGAGTGTGAATTATTTAAAGCACAAAGAAAACAATGCAATAAATAAATACTGCTTCGCCTTAGATTGGCATTAGCATTTAACATATTAGATAAGCCACTCTATGGTCCATGCAACCTTTTCGTATATGTAAAGCCTCTGTGAATGTAAGTCTAGACATAGATTCAACAAAAGGAAACATAATCGGTTATTGACATCATCTCTGCTATCGCTGACAGTTGAGACGCTGAGCCACTGACAAATACAAATACAAATATAATTTTGCTTAATTTGAATGCTTGTAAAGTTGTAAATCCTTTGAGTTCAAATCCAGCCCACACCTGACGTGCGTACTTTAAGCCTGACTAAACTGCAATTATATCGTCGATTGCCTGAACAATATTTGTCTATTTAATATTGTATTTAAATGCACATAAATTAGGGATTGCCTCTGCATATAGCAATAGCAACAGCACTAGCTGATTAGTGTAATTTCACTAACATGCTAACAAGCTTGATAAGCAATAAATTATTAATGGTGCAATTAAACACAAATTTTCAGCACTGACAGCCCCACGCAAGCGATGAACTGTCAAAATGTTTGCCATCAAAAGCTATTAGAGAAACGGATTAAATTTCCCTGCAAACATTACAGACATAAAGTTTGTTTTTGTTTATGGCTGCACCCCGAAACTATAAAATATAATTTAATGCAATCGGGAATAATGATATATAGTGTTATAGAGGCTCCGCGAGGGTAGTCCGCTGAGCGTGCGGCGCGTCTGGTTTGTTTGCCTTTGCCACGGCCTTCATGGCGCTGGGACTGTTTGACTTTCCCATGGGGCTGTGTTTGGTTAGGCCAGACTCAGCCTTTGTCAATAGTTGCGAAGATCAAAGCCAGGCCAAAAACTACTTGATTACCCTGGGAGCAGGTGTCGCGTGCCAAAGCAACCGTTGGCTGAATCTGATGAAGCGGCAAAACGTTCATTCGTAATGCATGAGCCAAGTCAGCAGCGCACACGGCGTCAGTCCGAATCAGCACATGAAATATGAAGCATTTTGCGCGCAAGGATACTCGTTTGATTTGATATGCAATGCTCAAGGCTCAGCCAGCCGACATGCGATGCCAGCAGCAGTCGATGATATTGGAGATTAAATGCTTAATTAATCAAACAGCATATTCAAATGCGGTATTCGAATATGATTATCAAGAAAATCATCCTTATCAAATTCCCAATTACCCAATCGAATGTTGGCCAATTTACCAAACCTATTCCAGAGAGAAACTATCCAACTATGACCACTCTTCACTCTTTATTCACTCATTTCGTACTCGTTTAAAATGGATTATTAAATCAGCTTAAGGCAGCTGTATTATCCAACCAGAGTATGTGGCTGGGGAGGGTTATTAAAAATGATAGACACGTTTCCGTTGTTAATTATTAATTTTCGCAGACTTCACAAGGCTGCTGCTAGGTAGAAACGTGTCGCAAATAACTTGAATTGCATAATAAAACGCTTCTCCGGTGTGCACATGACGTTCAGGTTTTTATAAGCTGTCAATTTGTTTACACGTCAGCATTGGCTGTTGTTGAAGTTGCGGGCGATGCGGGCGCTGTCGCTGGAGGAGCTGCCATTGACTTTGTCGCCGCAGCAGCTGAAATATTAACGGTTCATGTGATGCGCCATGTCTTGGCTCACAAGTATAACTCCCAGCAATGGGCTGTGCTGGCCCTGCTATTGCTTGTCGCACTTGTGGCAAACACTTTGTGTGCGGCATTTAATATTTGCGCCCGACCCACGCAGCGCGCAGATAATGCTCCTGGGAACTGAGCTTACATTGCGGCCTTGCGGCGGGGGCAGGCGCATGTTGAACCCTAGCTAGGCCACAAAAACAAGAAGCTCAGGTCGACTTTGACTGCGCCACGAGGCGTTGTCTTGTCGCTGTTTCTCATGCGTGCGTTTATCTTGATGCTCCCTCAACCGACTCAGGAGTGAACATATATGTATCACTCTGTGTGTGTGTGGGAGTGACGAAAAACGCATAAAACAGCATAATTTGTCAGCATAAGCACAGTAGCACAGCAAGCGCACCTCAGCTGAATACCAATGACTCCAGCAATACGTCATACTTCTGCTTGCCATATGACAACCGATATAGGCCGGAACTCTCTCTGCTCTAATGTGAAGCCAATGAACAGTTTCGCCTGCGACGAAAGCAATAGCAATTAGCAAACTGAAATTTTACCACAAAAATGCTCATTATAACTGTCAAAGGCTGCACTGCTCGCCACACTTTTCCACCTGGCTCCAACTTAATGACATAAAAGACTCTCGCATTTTTAATTAACAAGCTCGAAGCTCATTTCAGCTCGCTTTGTATGCCAGCTCCTAGGAACAAATTCGTGGGTGATTGTTGAAAAGTGGACACGGCTAATTTATGCGTGATATCTACTGATTGCCTATCTAGGCTTCAGCTTACACCGCTCCTTCACAATAAAGCCGATGAATTAAAGGTTAAAGTTCTGCTAGAGATTTAACGTTTAAAGTCTAATGCTTTAGTAAACTGTCTATGAAACTATATTCTCTATCTTGTTTCCCACAATTTATGTTATCATGTTATCATATATAATAATCAATAATTAATGTAGGCATCTTCTGTAACAATATAACTCCTTCCAGAAGATTGGAACTGCACAAAGCAAAGAGGCGAATTGATGGTCAGAAGAAGACCCATAGACAACACTTCGATAAGGCTGGCTATCGCCTGATTAGCCTAAGATCTCACTGCGACTGTTCAGGCTTGCGAATATCGTTTTACTTTTATTATTTTATTTATTTTTATTTTTAATTTAAATAAACCAAACAAGCAGTTGAAAAGTTGTTTCTGCTGTTTGTTGCACGCTTAACTTGGCTTCAATTTCGAGCGGTGCCAATTAAAAAAGTTTTCCCCCAGCCGTAATTGGCGCTGCAACTGAGGCTCGAAAGTAGACTTTGCTTTTATTGGGTTTTGCAGTTTAATCGATTCGGGCCACGCATCATTGCTCCGTCGGTTATTTAGCACGCATACCTGCATGTATATATACTTTTACCAAAAAAAAAACACCATACATATATGTAAATATATATACATATAAATTTATATTCAATAAATATAAATACTGAATTTTATTTGCAAGCGAATGGCGAAAAATAATAAAATCTAGTTTGCATTTCTTTGACATGGAGATGAGATTTCGGATTTAAAATATTTATATTTGTAGCGAACGAGTTTATAATTCCGATTTAAATTGGCATTTGAGGGCTGTTTCTATATACTTATCGTGAAGTCATTTGCTTCCACTGGAAACGCAGTCTGGTGTAAACACTTCAAAGATATTTTCCACAGGCTGTACAGCCAGTGCGTAGACTGATGTTGTGGCTTCCTTCCTAACTGACATAATTAGCGTGTTTATACCTCTTGGGTCGGGCTTACGGGGTATGCACAGCTAAACAACCCCATTTGGTATCTCATTAAACATTAAGTATATGTTTTAAGTATAGCCAATATTAGAATAAACTTTTATAAAATATCCAAATGAATTCGGAATTTATTAGAGAGAATCACAGGGTATTCCATTATCTGCGAGGCTTTCGAGTTGGTGTAACCCGAGCAGAAACAACACGACAACAGCCACAACGACGGCTGGGAGTCTTTCTCAAAGGAGGCCGCTTTGGCAGCCACAATTTTGATTTAATTGTTGGCATGGCGACATGTTCTTTTAATTTATGCCAATTTATTTAATCATGTACTCGCTGCCTTTGTGGCACGGAGAACAACTGGGACTTGTATTAGATTATGAGCACGGCGTTGGCCGTGCTGCAGAGCAGCAGCTTCATGGCACTTGTAATTAAAAAGCACTCATGTTGGCTGGATAATTTGGAGAGTAAGTAAGTTAATGTAAGACAGCGCTTTCACGCTGCTGCCGCCGCTGCTCACGTTCCAGGCACGTCATAAAAAAGCCAAAAGCGAGCGCGATAAAAATACATTTATCAATCAAAACTTCAATGGGGAACTTTTGCGTAAGTTGCAGCATAAAAATATTCGTTTTACACGACGCGGCGGGCACTCGGCCAGTGGGAGTGGGCAGATGCTGGTGCTCCGGCTGCTGCTGCCTGCTGGCTGCTGCAGAAGCAGCTATTTAATGGCTTTCATTTTGCCAAAGCAATTCACAAAATCTCGCGGACATAGGACCACGACGACAGGACGTGCACGAAATGCGCAAGTTCACGCACGTCACTTGAATTTGCTCTCGGATCCGGCGCGACTGCTGAGAACACGGGTCAAGTGGGGGGCAAATGCTGGCTGGGTGGCTGGCTGGCAGCCTGCCTGCCTGAGATTGGGATGCGTGCTAAGGCTAATTTGCGAAATGTATTTTTCTCCTTGTTGTTGTTGTTGTTGTTGTTGTTATTGCTGTTGCCGTTGCTGCTGCTGTTGCATCATTCATTTCATTAACAAGCCATCAGGACAGCCCGCAAGCTGGCTGGCAAGCGCCTTAAATTCATATAAGAAGCCCAAACACAAAGCGTGCCGATGAAAACTTTTTCAATATACAATTTAAGCGCATTTTATGTTTTCACTCGCCGTTTTTCATGTTCACTTGCTGAATTCTCATTGTGATTTCTCTTGTGAGCTGGCGTTGCAAATCGCTTGAGCTGTGTTTTTTTTTTCAAAGTTTTCCATTTGCTGTTCGGCATCTTAGTCATCAGGCATTTAGAACATTTATATAAGTAGCCTGCAAGTGAAGCCTTAGAAGAAAATGTATAATGTGTGATGCGTAAATTATTATATTACACATAAATTATTATATTATATGTTATATTATATACTTAAGAAGGATTGATCAAAAATGAAACACGATCGTTCAGAACGATTGTGTTTTTGCTGTGCGCTTACTTTTATAAATACCAACAAACCTTTCTTTGCACAGTTAGTAAATAAGAAGTTCAAGAAATCCTTTAAAGGGATGTATGTTGAAATAACAATATGCATAAGTACCAATAACAAGATCTACTTACTGGTGCCTTATGAGTTACTTATTAAGATATGTATATTGGGCATCTATTGGCTTATGCTGATGGAAGGCACAAAAAGTAATTTAGGCATTTATCAACAAATATAAAAAATTATTTAATGAATTAAATTTAAGTGTAGTACTTGCTTGATGTGATATATGGTATGAAAAAATGTGCAAGGCATTGACGCGATTTATATTTATAGTTCCTTTCAAACGCTTTTTCCTCAAATTCCCATGTAACAAAGTGCTCTGAATCAATTCACATATATATTTAATACTCGTTCATGAAATATATTGCGAATAATGTAATTGAGCAGTGTCAAATCTTATATTCGTATGTAGACTTTATTGGATACGCTTACCGAGGACATGAGAAATTCGAAACTATAAATTCTACAACTAAAATCAGTAAGTGATGAGCTAAAGCCATTTATATTTTATTTCACGTTATTTCATCGTGACCAAAATCAGTTTAACTATTTGTAGATCGTAAGAGAATATTTTTTAGTCGGCTGAACTAGATTGTTCTTGTTGGCAGCTATAAGCCATTTTTTCCAAAGACCAAGCGTATTTTAATCTCTTAATATGAGCCCGCAGTGTAAGTCGACTGGGAAGTACTTTTTAAAGTATACTCAGTAAAATCTAAAAAGATTTCTATCCAGGTAAAAGACCCAATAAAAAGATTTTGAAATAAAAATAAATTGAAATAGAATAAGTATTTCAATGCTTACTTCAATAAGCATCAATTTATTTTATATCAATTAGTCTTTCTTAAATTGATATTTTTATTATAGTAATTGATTAAAGTATTACAGTGAAAGCTCTAACTTTTAGTTAAATGTGATTTTAGCATATAGTACGAGTTTAGCTAAAAGTGCGATCTCCGTTAGTGCTTCATCACATGCCGACATATGCGATTGAAGAAGTTATCAATTAAATTATTGTACTGAATTGGATGTCAGTAGCCATTGAAGAGCATCTCTTAGTCGAAAAGTTGTTTGCTCCACATCAGCAGAGTATAAAAAATATGGGAATAAATGAGTATTTGTGGCATTTTATTGGAAAGGCTTATACTTTTTAAGCATTCAGTTCTCAGTCAGCGTGTGTGCAAATATTTGCACTGCTATTGACTTGCCATTGAGCAGCTGGTGGTCCGTCGCCTGCCCGTCGGAGCTGCTGGCTGGCTATCCGTCGGGTGGGCGTGGCAGGCGGCGCGTTAATTTAATGCGTTTTTCTGCCCTTTTTTCTGCGACTTTGTGTAACTTTGTAATTAAATGCAAATTAAGTGAACCGTATTTTGCGCCTTGATTTTTTAACCCTTTTTTTGCTGACAATTTTAAATTTGCCTGCAAAGTCGTTGGCAAAACTCTCAATAATGCTGGGACTCTATTAACGCGTTAATAGAAGCTTCTCAGCGGAGCCAAGGGTACGGCTCACGCGCGTTGCGCTGGAGTGGGGCAACTTTTCTAATTAGGATCCGCCAAGAAGAAGGCAGCAACAAGGATTTACATTTGCTGAGAATTCATTTTGGCGTTAGAGCGAGACCAAACAAGAGAGAGCCTGTTGCTGCTCACATGTATACGCATATCAAGTGCAGACCGTAGCAGTCGCGTAATGAGCTGCTAAGACAAGCGTTGCCAAGGAACGCAAATCAGCACAAATCAAATATGCAATCTTTTCGCAATGGCAATTGCAATTGCAATTGCAATTGCAATTTCAGTTGCAATTGCAACGCAATCAGAAAGTAGCGAGAACTTCTTCCAAGGCATTAGAAACGCCAACAAAACAAAACTAACTGAAACTTTTGCTGCAGAGACCAGAAACACGCCGAAATCGACAATGACGATTATATAGTATACATATATAGTGTGTATATGCACTCGTATGACTAAGTTTTCAGTTTGCTGGCGCTCGAGCGACTGGCAACTGCAAACGTAAAAAGTTGGGAAGTGCAGCTGAATGGGAAAAGTGGGAGTTACAGCTGTTGAAAGTTAAACCGTGAGCATGAAAACCGCCAGCTCGTAATTACAGGTTTCAAAACGAAACGAATCGAAAAGTAAACGACGCGACTTCGAATAGAAATGGAAATCTCAAATGAATGGCGGAAGGAGGCAAACGGAGGTAAATCACATTGAAAACACGCAAACCTGGCAAAACTTCAAGCCGGTGACTGAGCCATCGCATTCGCGGGCAAACTAACGTAGGCGGTAGCTGAAACCAGCTGCTCAGCAGAAAACGTAAAAATAAAATAAGTAAACTTTACGAAGCCGTGAAGAGGCACCTTAAGCGATTTTCTGCAACGCTGCGTCGCACAACAATATGGCGGCGATGTCCTATAATGCAGGGACGGCCGCACGTCGTATGAGCGATCTGCTGGCGTGGGTGCTAAGTAAATTTACGACGAAACGAAAATTAAGAAAGTTCCAAGAGCCCTGTAGACACACATTGTTGAGTGAGGTGCTAAGGACACGATACCTGGCAGCAGCCATTTGCATTACGTATAGGCTTATTTATGATGCACCGCTAAGCGGCGTGTGTATGATAAATGTGCCACGCTGCAAAGCGGAGTGGCAGGAAATGGACTTCGAGTTGTGCCTTGAGTTATGTGAGCAGCCTTAATCGAAGAATGTTGCGACCCAGCATCAACTGCAACTGCAATTGCAACTGGAACTGCAACTGAGACAGCAACAGCTACAGCTACAGCCATGCCATGCCTTCAATTAGAGCTTCAAGTTGCTCTCAAGCATTTGTTAGCTCAAGCTGGTCAGCTAAGTGGCAGTCAGGAGAGCGGGCTACGGCTGCGACCTGCTCAACGCCTCGGGGCAAGACAAATGCTTACAACTGTAGCCAGAGCTTTGCTCAGCCAACTATTTACTGGCTGTACGCTCCTGTCTGGCATCTAGCAAATAAATGAGTCAGCATTTGTTAGCCGGACGGCTGCGTTGATTGAATTGTTATTGTTATTGCCCAGGAGCCGTCTTAAAGTTGGCTTAAGCAGCCAAAGCGAGTCTCTCCACCTGCACACACTGCAGACACATACCTAAACATAAATCTAGATATAGAAATATATATATATATATATATATATATATATATATATATATATATATATAAATGTGTGTGTGTAGAGGAACCGGGACTTTTCAATTAAAACAATTGTCAACGACAATAAGTTATACAAGTTAACAGCTAGTCGCCCAGGTCCTGCCCTTTCAGCGCTCCCCGCCTTCATTTGCGCTCCTGCGTCTGTCTTCGCCTGAGTCTCTGGTCTCAGGCTGACTAGTGGCTCGTGATGTCGCTGACAGCCGCACGTACGCTTAATTAGAAAAAGTTGCAGCGTCCACCTCGACGCTTTGGGGCACGCCCCCCACCCAGCTTCACGCCCATGCCAGCAGCTGTCAGCGCTCTGCCACATTTTTGCAGCGGAAGTAAATTTACACTTGAGTTTTTATTATTTTCCGACGAGAGCGCAAAGCGAGACTAATTTTCTTCAGCGCCTGCCCAGGCCGGCCTTCATGCCCATTTCCTTCCTTTCCGCAGCAAAAGTGATCTGCGATGGCAGAAAAAATAGTAAAATTATGCAAAAACTTTGTGTACCCTGAACATGATTCCTTTGGCAATAGAAGGCGGACTTAATACAGCACATTCTCACCTGCTTGTACCCGGGCTGTCGTACAACTGGCGCATAATTTTCTAACACGGTAAAAATGTACCGTGTTGCGCCTTAGCAGGTGGGTGGACTTGGACTCACTGCAGCACTGCAGCTGGTTACTTGGCTTTTGTTTGCCTTTGGATCGTGTGTCTCGTTGTCCGGCCTTTGTTTCAGCGGCTGCCGCTGTGTTGATCCAACTGCTGTCAGTTGGCTGGCTGGCTGACTGGCTATTTTTTTGCACTTTGTGCCTTTTGGCTTGCCCTGCACCAACCCAACCCAACCCAAGCCAAGCCAATCCTTGGCCGGCAGTCTACCTGTCCGCCGCGTCGCCGGATGTCACGTGCGCATCATTTTCCAGCACTTTTACTGCTGGCCCCCGCGCCGCACGGGATGTAATTATAACGGGCGCTGCTTAAATTAGTTGCCTCAGGCGTGGCCCCAGCCACAAGTCATGCAACCCAGCGCCAACCTGCGGACCTCGCCCCAGCTAAGAGCATTGGCCAACATGCACACAATCTGTATTCCGAAGCCGTTAAGGTGGGCTGAGCCTCCATTAAACAAGCTCGCATGTGATTTTTATAGTCGGGTCCATTGTTGACGCTGTTTGTTGTGGCTGCTCCGGTTGTGTTTCGCCTTTTTTGCGTTTTTTTTTTGTTTTCTGTTCTGTTGCTTTTCTTTTTTACTTTATTTTTAGGTTCGTTGCTTTTCTGTCAACGTCAGCGTGATTAGTTGTGCCATTTTGTGGCCGCTTTGATTCATCCGCTGTATCTGCTGCATTCTGACATTTTTGTGGGTTTCGAGCACACGATCCAAATGATAAATCTACATATAGTATAAATATATATATATATATATATATATATATATATATATATATATATATATATATATATATATATATATATATATATATATATATATATATATATATTTATTTATTTGAGCACATCCATAGGTAGCGAGGTGCAGGCGCTCAAAGCAAGGCAACGTCAGGCAGCTAATACCAATTAACAAACCCATAAACCTGACACACAAACTCGACCTCAAAACAAGGTGCTTGGCTCGCTTGTACTTACATCATTAACGGCATCATTTACACATCGCACCCCCTGGCAGCCACACAGCTTTACAGCCTCACAGGCCCGCGTTGACGTTTTAGAAGACTTTAAGTTGCAACTAATGAGACTCCGAAACATAATTGTTGGCATTTACTTATATGGGAATGAGCACTAGCCAAGCACACACACGACGCTCACAAATAAAGTTTAGCTAAAAGTGACACGGCATGAAAAAGAAGCATCACAAACAGCAACAACAACAACAACAACAGTGCGAGTGGCGTCAAATGCGACAGGTGCGGCAGTTGGGGAAGCACAACGAAAACAAATGCACCTAATGACACAATTTCACACACCCACACAATCAAACACAAAGGGAACACACACACACATAGAGAGACACACAGACATGCACATCAGCATAGCTGGCAAATGATGAGGAAACTGTTATACGACATTTAAGAGCACTCCATACGGCGTATGCCGTGCTCTCTTCCTGCATTCCTCTCTTTCGCATCCCGAAGTGCTCTCGTTTTCGAAGTCGGCACGCGAGCGCTGGTAGGCGACGGCGAATTCGGAGCACGTCTTTCGGCGGTCCTTTCGCCGCATCGGCTGTGCTCCGACTGCGAGCAGCCAGTTGCCAGTTGCCAGCAGCCAACAAAGTGAAGCAGTTCGGGCCAGTTTGTGGTGTGCACCAAGCCGGCTCAGCAGCGTAGTCCGAGTGTCAATTGACGCGATATACGATACTTCCCTCTAAGTGAAAGCCGGCATTGTGGCATGCCGCGCGCTATCAACACTCTTGCTGCTATTGTTGTGCATGAGCTAAACACAGCGCCGTCGAAAGTCCCGCTCACCAGCGTATCGGGTATGTTACCAAATTTATTTTATTTTATTTCCACTTGCTGGTGTTGCAGTTGCAGCAGTTGCAGCTGCAGCAGCCGCTGCCAAAAGTAACGGCCCCAAGTTTTAAGTTGCAACTTGTAACCTAGTTTGAGTACTCGTGCCTTACCACGGCGTGCATGAATCAGGCTGTGTGTGCGTGTAATGGTTTGTTCAATTCGGCTGTTTGCGTGTGTGTCTGTGTGTGAATGGCTTGGCGCGCGTTGCTCACACTTTACGCTCGCTGCCTTTTCCCTTTTTCACTTGCATTTTATGGAATTTCTCCGTGTACATATTATTCATCCCACTACCCAAAAAGAAACAGAAAAGGGAAACAGTAGAAGCAGGAGTAGCAGCATGCAGCAGCTGCATTGGCATTTCCAGCAGTGAAAAGTGCAATGGCAGCCGGGATCCGGCACGGGTAGCCGTGATTTGTATGAATGCTGCCATTAAGCTGACGACGACAGAACAGCGGCACATTAAGGCGGGAGCGAGGTGGTGGGTATGGGGACTGCTGAGCCAGTTGGGTGTAGTATAAGAATTGCTTGCCTAACTTACCGTTCGTTGCTTTCATTACGTGCCTGTTGCCCTTTTCCACGCATTTTAAATTGCAACAGGGCGTATGCGTAACAGACACACACACACACCAACAAAAATGACACGATAAAAGTTAGCCAAAAAGACGAGAAGAGGAAAACTTTGCGCTTACGAATTCAATTGCCTTAAGTTTTATTTAAAAACAAATGGTGGCAGATTTTTTAAATGACAAGAATTAAGATAACAAATTCGCAGAGCGAAGGAGGAGAATGCTGCAAACAGAAATGAAGCTGCGTCAGGGAATGGTCGGGAAAACTTTTGTAGCGGCAAATAAAACAAAAGCCCGTCAAAGCCCTAGCACAAAATTGTTACAGCGTACAAATAGAAAAGCCCAGTAATTCAACAGCAACAACAACATTAACAACAGCATCAGCATCAGCATCAGCACAACAACAAAAACAACAACAAGAACAGGCAATGAAATACTTAAGCCAAAGTCGCGACACAGTCAAAGTCAGGAAGCCGCATGGCTCAGCCGGATGTGCGAGGCCTCCATTTGTACAGGAGCAGGGTTCACTCTTGCCCGCCCGCCCATCCTCTTCGGCAAAAAGTCTAATAAATTAAGCAATTTACATGAATTGTCGTTTGCTGCGCGCCCCCAGACAACTCATTTGTATATGGCAACAACCAGTGGGCGTGGCAGTCTTGGGATTTGTTAAAAATAATAAAAAAAAATGTGAGAGAGAGAGAGAGGAGAGGAGAGAAAAAAAATACACAAAAAACTTTGTCGCTCGTTGACAATAATTCAAAGACTCGGCAAGAGCTCTTTGCTCCGCATCAGCCTCACCAGCAGCAACAGCAGCAGGCCGCAAGGTAGAGGGCTTTGCAATTTGTTTAATTTTATTAAATGTATCTCCAGCTCCTACTCCTGCTCCTACTGTTGCTGCTGCTTCTGCTCCTGATGAGCTTGTTTTTTGCCTTAACTGTTTGTTGTTGCTGTTCTTGTATGCGCTTATCTGTGCGCATTTGCAAGTTTTTATTTTTTGCAGTTGGTTGGCATTTAAAGCTATGAAATTTATGCGCATATTTTGTCCATCTGACTTTCAGTTGTTTTCCCTCATACACACGCTAAATGCTCTTGTACTACTATGAGTATCTGCCAGCTAAATAGCTGCGGGCAACTGCTCCTGTCGCTGTCTCTGCTGCTGCATCAAGTTTGGCTCGCTCACAGATAAGCAACAGTTAAAAGTTTTTTGCTGTCAAAACTTTTTGGCTCAGAGCTGACTCCCTTCTATAGTTCTAGCCACTGTGTTGGCCGTTGCCGCTGTTGTTGTATCAGCGTCAACACGTAGTAGTCAGAGCTAATCAAACTATTGATTGTTTGGCTGATTGCGGCAACGGATTTGACTTTGACTGCGATGTTTTTTATTGGCCACGCAGCAGCGGCAGGTGAAAGTTGTAGGTAACTTTGAAGTTTTTTGGCCCAGCTTGACTTTCACTTTGGCAAACTAATACCAAAAGTTTTCGCTTTTCATTTGGTCTAGCTAGCAGGAAATTGATTTCTGATACCTTGCTTCGGACCCACGCACGCCCGCCCCAGCGCTCGCCGACTGAGCTTTGAACCCTTTAATGCTAAACTTTGGCAATATTTTTCTGTTGCTCCCACCTCGAATGTTGCTCTTGGCCTTGCTGACAGCGCATCATCATCTTGTTGCTCGGCGCTAACCCCTTTGACATGTAAAAACGAATTTGCCATGCGTTCGCTTTTGACACTTTCCCGAGCTGTTTATTGATTTTGCATAAGCAGGCAAACTGAAAGAAGGTGTCTGCCAGCGTGTGAAAAAGGAGACTCGCACATCAAATTGCTTACGATTGCTTTTGCATATGTTATACAAAGTATGAGCACCTTTGCCCGAACCACTTTAAGCGCTTTGTTGTGTAGCTTCAGCTTGTGGATCCGTAAAGTTCTGCCTGAACACTTTATCCACAAACTAAATGTGGTCCACACGTTCTATCTTACCTTGCACAGCCCGGCAGAAATCGGTGCCAACAAGAACTCAATTTAAACATGCATGTAAACACACGCCACCTGCTGCCTTCTGCTTGCTGCAGCAGGACCCGAGGGCCATCTGCAAATGTTTAGAAAAGCACTTTGCGGTGAACAAAGTTTCACTTGACACAAAATACTTAAAGCGCTGACCCCCCTCTCAAATTTACTCAGTCGCCCTGACACATTCAACTAGCAACAAAACAAAAATAACAAAACATTTTTTGTGTTGCATAATTATTTTTACTAAACGCACACATTTTCGTCACTTACCAGGGGTAAAATGCCATTTTTGCGGGTTTTTAAGCCATTGCATAAATTTCAACACAAAATGAATACCAACT
Source organism: Drosophila mercatorum (assembly GCA_961210405.1). Taxonomy (NCBI): domain Eukaryota; kingdom Metazoa; phylum Arthropoda; class Insecta; order Diptera; family Drosophilidae; genus Drosophila; species Drosophila mercatorum. Next base: position 5,343,748 of record CAUIUS010000003.1, read on the forward strand.
CACATATACACACACGCACACATATGCAAATTTACCGACAAGCGGGTGCTAAAGGCCAAGGCATGCAATTGCAGGAGCCAAGAGCAGGTCCAGCTTCATACATAGCATAATGTTGCTGATCCCTCTGCGAAGAGGCAGACGTGCTTTAGATGTACTCCCAACACACAAAAACACACACAGTTTCACACCCAGTCACACACATGCGCTCACATTGAAACTCGCTTCAATGTCAAAGTTACGCCAGGAATGTGTGGAAAATTATTTTGCGATATAACGCGCGAATGAAAAATGTATAAAATATTCAAAGAAGCATTTCACTTTTCAGCTGCAGGACGAGCAGCGCTCCTGCACTTTCCTGTGGCGTGTAGCAACTGTCTGAGCAAATAAAAATATTCAAAATTTTCGAAACAATTCATGCGAATGCAAACGCGTTTGCAATTTATGAAATGAAGTCGACCCGAGATGGAAGTGAGCGGGGTGTAAGCGAATTGAAGAACTTTGAGCTGCTAAACTTGAACGATAATTCGAAAAACAAAAAACAAAAAGCAAGAAAAACCAGAAAAAAAAAAAACAAAAAACTGATTTAAGTTTTAAGCGTTTAACGCTTTACAACCACAAAATGTCGACTCAAAGTTTCTCACACGCACCCCAGCCCGAGCAGCAGGGAAGCGCAATTTCATTGTCATGTTAACCCAAGTCATAAAGTCAACGATGAAATGCAAAGTGCCGAAGTTTTAATTTAAATTTGCAAAGCTTCGCACTAAGAGCAACAACAACATCCACAAAAAAAAAACGTACAAAAATCCAAATAACCTAACTAAAGAAAAGCCATGCGCTTCAAAAACCCGAAAACAAGTTGAAACAAAAAGTGTGAGAAGCCCCAAGCGCAGGCTGAGAGACTGTGCCAAGGTATTTTCGGTCATTTAATACATGGGACCAAATACTCAATATAGAAATAATAAACTAGAATTGAAATACACTACATATCTATAGGAACAGTTGATCTCACAGAAAATAAATTATAAATTAGATTTGAGCTGTCCCTGATATGCCTAAACAGAGCTAGCAATGATCTTCCAGAAGTTCTCCTGTATTCACCCTCTCATTTTCTATACACCTCTATAGCCTCTCTGTATACGTACCTTAAGTAGTATATTTGAAGATCATGAGATGTTCGCTCTGCTTTTTTCTCCATTTGAACTAAACTTATGTTATCAGCATAAAAAGGTTTATAAAGTATCTAAATTAAAATGAAAATGTATGAAATACAAAAGATGATTCGTCATTTAAAAATTCAATATGAAGCTTTCAAATGGCCCAGCAAACTTATTTCAGCTATAGCTAAGGCACACGAAAAAAAAAACAGTAGTGAGCCTTTCACAGGGTTTGAAAGAGAAAAAATCCGGCAAAGAGGCTTCTACTTGGTGATTTAAAGGCTAACGGCTAACGGGTAACGGCAGAAAATACAGACAGAAAATACGATGCCTTTGAGTAACACACTTTCTGAGTAACACACGCTGAGTAACCACGGCGTTATCTGCATAACTCATACGCACTGTATGTCCGCGTTGGTGGTCGCAAAGCGGCTGCGTTTTTGCAATGTACGATCCCCCGGCAGCCGCCACACACTTTATCCGTTGTGGGAATGCATAAAGTGGAAAGGAATCTTCTAGCTGCAACAGCGCGTACCACATGGCGTATGCTACACAGACACAGAGAGGGAGATGGTTAGAGTGAGAGACCGAGTCCATGGAGACTCAAGCACGCATGAGAGTTTTTACGTTAATACACCGACAACTCTCTTTCACAGCGTTTAAAGCTTCAATATGACCAAAGACTTCACGCTTTACTCTCTGACATACTAGAGGTCTCTAACAAATAAACAACATAAATAATTCGCAGTTCGAAGTAGAGCAGATATATATAAATATTTATCAATTGACAAGACTCAAGCCCAGTTTTAAATTTCTAAAATCCTCAGAGTTTGCCTCTTGCCTCTGAGTTTGTCTTTCTATTTTCGTTATTGTCGCGAGCTTGGTCGGACTGACAGACTGCTGACAGGATGCCTAACTGATGGGCAGCACGAAATGAAAGTTCATGGAGTCTGCCGCCGTCAGACTAATGAGGGCGCATTCAATAGATACGCAGAGCGCGTCGCATGTAAATAAGCCACAGCGACAGCAGCGAGCACATAAGATCCTCCTCCTAGTTGGGCATGTTCCAATTGTGAAGATACCTAACACACATTCGAACTCATTCATATGTATGAGCAGCTGCGGAACTAACTCCAGCTGCAGCCAGACTTGTCTATTAGACAAACTTTATGATACTTCATAAAAACAGCTTGATGTAAAGGAAATTGTTTCTTATAATTCTCTATTCGTGCTGCTGATATCACTCGAGTGTTTCGTGTGTTCTTTCAGGCTTTCGCAAAACTTTTGCGAGTTTGTAATACCCTTCAAGCTGTGTAAAGGGTATAAGAGCGAAACAACAGCTAAACAAAGTTGCAGCACAAAAGAAACAGGTGCCAGCAAGGAAGCTGTGTGTGACAAAGGGCGGATCCGTAATAAAACGAGAAAGTGCGGCTGATAGCAGGTAAAACCAATCCAGCCCACTTTCGGGACGTGGTGACATATTGAGTACGCTGCGCTGCATCTGTCCTGCCTGGCGCTGCTACATGCACGAGGGAGTCGTAAGGCAGCTGCCTGAAGTGGAGAAACTTAAGAAGTAGGCAAAAAAGTTGCCGAAGTCACAAATCATTCAATTTGCCCATTCAGCTTGGGCGAACTTGTTGGGGAAAAATGTTGTATGGAGTTGAAGTTGGCAGTTGCTTCAATTGCAGAACTTAACTATGCTAAGCCACACACAGAACCTAAATGTCATCCAATTTGCATTCATATAGTTGGCGACAATAGAGTCGCAAATGCTTTGCTGCTAATTACAACCATTTCACTGTATTTTCCGCCATTGAATGGAGTGGGAATGGGATCGGCGAAAGCGAGAATAAAAAGAGAATGTGTGTCAGATGGAAGTTTCGCAACTGATTGAGTCAATGATGATGCCATTAAAAGTCGCAAATTGATGTTTTTGTTTCAATAACATTCCTGTGTGTATATGTGGGTATGTGTCTGTATGTGACTGTATGTGCGTGTATGTGTCTGTATGTGTGTGTGTGCCAATTATAATTGTTAGACTGTGTATTTGGTATTCTAGGAACGGAAACATGCCAAGAGATTTATTTTTGATATTTCCGCTTAAGTGCGGCAACAACAACCCGGGCAACCATATGACTGAGAATACATCGAATGCTCTGAAACTTTTTCGATAAAAATGTAAATTTATTAGATATGTGTAACAAACAATCTGAAGCTTAGCATGTGTATGTGTATAAACACTATGTTGGTGTCTGCGTGCGTGCGCGATGAACAAACGAATGACAATAACGTTGATGACGCTGACATATATGCTCCTAGGGGTAGGTGGGGCGAAAGTTTTCGATGGCAGCTCGACGCTGTTAGCGAGTGGGTGATGATCTCTGGCCATCACGCACGAGTGGCTGAATCATATTTTTATGATTTTTTATTGACGCATCCCGATATGCCAGTTAACAATTCATTCATTGACTCCGACGCTATTTGTGTATGATTATTGTATACAAATTTTGTTTATTTTGTTAGTTCGGCTTAGCACGCATGCTGACTTTTTAGTAGTTGGATATGGTTGCCTTATTATCCTCTTTTTTTTTTTTTTTTTTTTTGCTCTCGACGTAAGTCATCTGTTTTATGTAGCGCAACAAATTATTCATGGAAACTTTGCGTATAACATAAAAAATTTATCGCATAAAACTGCGCTTTGTGACAAGGCATAAATACGCCGGACCCGGGACACGTAAGTCGAAGTAGCCGTAGGCGCAAGTGAAAATAAAAACTTTCCTTTACAGCTGAATTAAGTTCGGGACTATGAAATCTTATTACCTACCACATGAGTTAGAGTCGGGAAGGGTATTTATTTGATATGTTCGTCCTGCCTCGCTAATCCTTAGCCACTCAAAAGTAAATGGATTTCCAATTGAAATAAATTCATTCGTAATCCCGCATTAAAATGGAGGGAATCATCTGCTGGTTTAATTCACTTCTTGTGTGTATTTCATAATATAATTAACGCTTTAATCGATCACACAGACAGTTGAACAAACAATGGAAGAGAGAGAGAGAGAGAGAGAGAGAGAGGGCGGGAGAGGGGAGGTGGGGCTGTTGGTAAATAAAATAGTATTTATCAATATTTCAATGAGCTCATGCCGGCTCAAGCGCCGTTGGTTTATAAATTAATCATTGAATTGCATTTAACGGTAATAAATTTTTAAAGCACGCACTTTAACCGATAAACACACAAGCAAAATGAATAATTCACACAATCAGCGGTAATCGCAGTGCAATGCACAGAGCAAACAACGAATATTAAAAATCGAATCAAGCGAAGCAGTAGATAGGAATGGGCAAAATTAAGGATGTTGACAAATTTCACAAACATCTCAATTCGCACAGAGAGCGGACACAAAGGACGATGGACAATGGGCACAAAGGATGACAGGACGATAGAGTGCTATTATGTTCAAATTATGCGTTACAAAGTCAGAAGCAAACAGTTGAACAAAGAAGGGACAACTCGCATCCCTTGCGCCAATATCTACTTAAAATGCAGCCAAAGGAGTCCGTTAAGTGCGGTGCGAGGGTAAAACATATTTTTAAATCAAAGTGAAAGAAAGCAAACCGCTATTAGGCCACATCGAGCGGGCGGGGCGGAGCGGTGGGTGGGTGACTAAATCCAAAAAGGTTACAAATAGCCAACATAAAAAAGTTTATTGGCGCAAAGGATTGAAAGCAACGGCCGGGCGGACGGACGAACGGACGTACGGACGGACGCAAGGATCAGAGCGGTCAGAACGTAGCATGCATGCCAAATCGCTGCCTTCGTCTGGCTGGCCCCAATAATATGCTCAATGGTGGGCACAACCGTATTTATTGTTGTTTATGTGCCCAGGATCTGAATGCCAGGCCAGTGGTCCACGCTGTCATTGTCCAAAATGAAACCCACAAACGCCTGTGATTTTCATTTTTCGCTTCAGTTTCGAGGCTTTTCGCCTTTCGATTTTCGTCTTTCGATTGCCTTTGTTTGCCGTTGTTAAAAAACATTTATGCACCATAATCAAAAGCAATGCGACACCCACACATGTTGCTATTGTTATAGCCACAACTGTTGTTGTTGCTGCTGCTGATGCTGTTGCTATAGTTGCGAGATCACACAGTTCAGCTGAGTTCTGGGCAAGGTTATGGCATTTGATTATTGCCTAGGATTAGGCTATAATTGTGTATCGTATTTCGTTATTTGTTTTCATTCCCCACTTCGAGTCCAACGGCGCTGCCATTAGCTGCTCGTATAATGTGTTTCACTGGCAAAGGGCGATTGGTCGGGATAAATGCTGCAATATGTTGTGATGAGCTTCAAAGCCGATAATTCCAGCGAATTGATGCGTTTTACAACTCTCCCCTTTACGCTGTACGCTGCGTATGAGTTATACTGTGCCAGGGGCACTGAGCTGCGCTCCATCTAAGGACACCCACTCCGAAGCTCTAATGAAACCGGCCACTCAACTGAACAGCAGCTAGCAGCCAGCAGCCAGCAGCTGCCAGCCAAATTTTGGAATTGGCTTAAAAATTTCAGGCATATTTGGTAACGGGTCATTAAATACGGAAATTGAGTCAACAAAGCCAAAACGCCAAACAGGAAGGAAATACAGAGCCCACAAATATACAAACGCACACACACACATACACAGACACTGGCTTACATTCAGTTACAGTTGGAAAACAACTCGACAGCGTTTTTGTGGCTACGAAAAGTTAAGGCTGCAGCAAAGATTCCTCGAATTTGGTTGCTTTGCTGTTTTTGCTATAGCTATTCCCATGGTTTTGATTATGTAACATTTGGCTGTGGCCAACACTTGGCTCCTCTAGCACACTTACACCCACCCAACACATACACACACACACATACATGCAGACTGGGTAATTGCTGTGCAAAGAAAAGAGCAACAGCGGCAGTTTTCTTCCCCTCTCGATTGGCTGCCAATAACAGTGGAACGCTCCCATGCACAATACGATAATAGTAACAATGTTTGCGTTGCTGACTGAGTCAAAGGTCGCTCAATTGGGCCCAGAAAGCATCCGTCTGTATGGACCGTTGCGTCGGTCAGGCATAAAATGCAAAACATATTCCCATTCACATATTTAAATTTCTTTATTTTGCTCTTTTTTATTTTATATATATTGTTTTTTTTTTTCTTGTTTCTTATAACGAAAGAATTGTTTTGAATTCTCTGTTGATATTTCTGTCTCTTGCCATAGCCTCAAGTATCAAGTCGTACCCTAGATCAACCTTAAGCTGCTCTAGCTAGAATATGAACATGACTACTGAGAAATTTTCGCAAACCAACTCTTAGTCCATCTTTATGAAATACTCAGCTTATGATGCTTTCAGTGTAAAGTCAATATTCGATAGGCTTGTGATATTTCAGCTTTGCTTAGAAGACTTCCTACTGCCTCAATATTTATACAATTTATTTATGATAACAACGATTAGGCAAAGAATTCTCTTTAGTTCGTAGCTCTTTCAATGCATAATCTAAACTTGAAGCAGTAATTGCGCTGCTTGCGGTTCACACAAATACACAACCTTTGTGTATGTCTAGATAGACTCAGGTGTGTGTAAACGTACTCACAGCGGAATGCAATGGTTGTCGTTTCAATTTGTATGGACCGCAGCAGAGCAGTCGCAGTGGGTCGTTTCAATTTATCAAAGGCGGTGCCCTGGAGTATGCCATAAACATAATTAAAATGTTTTTAATTTACATTTGCCAAGTGGCAAGAAAATTAACTTTTCAGCATTGTTGGCGACAATCTCATGCGGGGGCTGGCTGTCGTTCGGGCTGCGATCACGAAATGGCTCTGGGCCAGGGTCGGTGCGGGCTATGCAACAACAAGCGCAATTAACATATTTTATCAATCTTTTCACATTGCCCTCGCCCCTCCCGCCGCTCCCTGGGTCCTGCCCTTGGCGTTCAGGCGCTATCGCCATTGCCCCGTCCGCACTTACGCAATTTAAATAACTCAAGTGGCAAACGGCACATCGCAAGGACACTCAACAGAGGCGCAGACATACGAGCATCAGCACGCAGGCAGACAGCCACGGCTCTCTGACTGGAGGTAAGAAGGCAGCCAGCCAGAGTCAGCGGGCCAGCGCCATCCACATAAACACATTAACACTTTGAGCATGAGACTGTGTGTGTGTGCGAGTGTGTGTATGTGTGTGTGTGTGTGGCGCAGGTGCTGAGAGCGCGGGGTCAAAGTTGGCCAGGCCACATTAAGCTCAGCGAGTTTTTTGCCCGGGTCACTGGGCCGCAAGGTCGCCCCGCATTACGCACTTGGCCAAGTGAGACATCAGGCGGATAAGCAGGACTCGCAACTCAACGGCAAACACGCGGCAAAACCAAGCACATAAATTACACTTTAATTTTGCAGCATTTTTGGCCACGGCTTATAAATCAACAGCACAGGGCTGGGCTGGGCAAGGCTGGTCCTGGCTGGGCTGCGGGCGGAGCGCCAACAAAAAAATTAAAATGAAAATGAAAATAAAAATGAAAATATGAGCAAGTGCCACCATGGAGCGACAGCTGCTGCCTCGGTTTCTGCTCTCTGTCCCCTGCCCTCTGCCCTCGGCAATATTGAAATTTCAATTTAATTACATGCATTGAGTGGAGCGAAGGCACTCCGCGCTGCCCTCCACTTGCCGGCAAAACGAGCAGTCGAGCCGTCGAGCAGTCGAGCAGTCGAGCAACAATATTAGCACCAATAAAGAAAAAACTTGAAGTGCACTGTGGTCACAGGAAAATTTGCTGAGATAATTGTGCGCAAATTGTATTATTATGAAATGGGCATCCGTTTCGGGGCGCTTTGCTACTCTCGCACTTATTATCAAAATTGGATTTCAAGTGCGGCTCGACCACGGCCTGGCTTAACTTTGACCTTAACAACACTAACTCAGTTCGGCTCTTTGCGTAATTGGATAATGGGCGAGATTTGGCCAAACCGAGAAAGAAAGCCAAGCAAATCCAATTAACTGCGGCCAGAGGAGCGAGCTGCTACCATCGAAACTTTCATGTACTGTGGGCTAAATAAGTCAAGCCAGAGGGGGACAAATGTGTCAAAGATCTATTACTCTCCCGGAAATCTCTTAAAGCAAACAAAATGCGTTCGCTGCTCAAATATCTTGACTGGCCAAATGAAATAAATAGCTAAATATGAGACAGATATTCATCTATTTATCCTAGGATACTTATGCTTGAATATTGTGCTTAGCATATGGCTCACTAATGGCCATTATCAAGCTGTGTTTAGGCCCACATAAATGAAACGTTTTACATTGAATCTCACACCTTTAATTCGGGGTAATTGCATTTCTAGCTGCTATATATATGCGTTATATAAGCAAATCAATATTTAGTTGACACTTCAGTAATTAATTCATACTTTGATTAAAATATTTATCACATATTTATATATTTATTTATGATTTATAAATTTAAATTACCCTGCCAGGTATGAATAAACAAAAATATATAGTTTGTAAATAACTATATATTGTCTGCTTGTATTATTTTTTCTAAAAATCCAACTTTGCGCCAGACTGGAAATCAAATGCATATAAAATGTTTTTAAAATTTTTTGAGCAAACTAAATTGATTAAACTTTTGAAAGCTGTGCCTGGCTTGTCCGACTATTTATACCCTGCTTTCGAGGGCTTTTAGATTGCCCTAAACTCATGGGAAATTGTTAATCCACTTTAAAATTAGTTAGGTGGAAGTATTACACGCAGAGAGAAGGTCATATACCAGTCCTTATAAAGTCAAGTCGATCTAGACAAGTCTGTCTGACTGTAGGTCTGTGTCCATCCAGCTGAATGCACGTGAGCTAAAGATTTGAAATTTTAAATATGGATTAGTATTTAGCCAACAATATTACTGTATCAGTTTATTTTTCAATAGCTTATTTTACTTGATTATTATCGATTTTTATTTCGATTATTTAAACGAAGCTGGAATATCACAAAAAGGATTCAATTTCTGTAAGCATAGTGGATGCAGAGTGAGTCCTTCTGAGGGTGTGCAGATCTTCGCTGACTACAGAGTATCTCCTAGTCGGTCAGTCCCGACCAGAGCACCCTTCCTTGGCAGCTAACGATGCGTGCAGCAAGCAACAATGCAACCCATTCTGTCGAATTCTGGGTAATGTTTTTAATTAATTCTTAGCAGCGAAGCAAGTGGAAGCAAATGGATATACAAGACTCACGACTCGCGAGTCGAGCGAAACAAAGATTCAAAGTCAAAGTTGCCAGCAGCGTCGAATGCATGAAATGAAAATATTATGAATAAATTTCATTCATGCAAAAGTCGCCCGAAGTCCGACCGCAAATGCGGCACTTTGGCATGCTTGTATGTGGATATGTATGTGGATATATGTAAGTGAATTTGTGTGTGTGTGTGTGTGTGTGAATGTGGTGACTGTGGCTCGTTAGGGCAACCACATGCCGCGGGCATCAGGGCGGGCGAAATCAATTTTAAAGGGAATTTAATAAAAATGCATTTATGCACATTTCGTAGCAATTAAATGCAATGAAAATGAAAATGTTGGCCAAACGGAGCTTCCACTTCTGGAGCTGGCACATTTAAACACATGTTGCCTACTATGCTTTGCCCTGGCGTCAGCTCCTCTCTGGGCGAGCACGTGTCGTAATTAAGCTGATGTGCAAGACTTTGACGTGGTGCGAACATTGCCAGCGGCAGGCAATTAAATTGATGCTCGAACCGACAGCTTAACCCACGATTTCGGGCGCGATCTGGCGCGACAGATTTATGACAATCGCACTAAGCAACTCGGAGGGGCTCTCGGCGCGGCTCACCTGGCCAGTGCTGCAGCAGCGGTGGCTGGTCGTAAACGCGCGAGCCAAACACTTTGAAATAAACATTTCAATTTGCTGGCAGCGCTGCTGTGGCAATTTGGTGTGAAAAACTTGTGGATATTTTTAGATGTCACCTTCTGCTGGTCGGGGCTGGATCTGCTCGCCGGCTGGCTTCTCGCTGATTTTATGGGCATGTGACGGTAACATCTTCGTGCCAATTGCATGGCGGGCGAAATGTGTCAAGTGAGCGGTGACTGATGTGGCGAGTAACAAGCAGACGTACCACCGCCCCAGGCACAATGAAGCTCAGCGAGGCAAAGCGGAGCGTAATAAGCTGCACTTGTACATAAAATGTCTCTTTTATTGTGGAACACAACACATGACTGGAGAGCTGGAAAGACAAGGCAGCCAGTGGGATTTCGGGTGGGGGGATCACTTAAAAAGACGTTGGCTTCATTGTGGCAATTGTCTGAGCCAGTTAGAGGCAGCCACGCCCCTCCGCTGCGACTGTCACTGTCAATGTCTCCATGACAGAGCTTGGCAATAATTTGTTTATGGACCTGCCTTTAGAGCTGGGGCCGTGCTGCCTCCCTCCGCCCAAATACATTACACGCGCAATGTTAATCTGCTTTTAATTAAAAGCAACGAACAAAGCTCTAAGCAGCTTTCACTTGTGTCGTCCTACCCCGAAGTGAGGCACAACTGAAATCAACTCCACCCGCGCCGAGCCGACTAATTGCCATTTGTTGTGCCTGCCTTGACTTGGCCTGCTTTTTATTGTTTGTGGCATTGCGGCCACATAAGAGCCATTTGTTCATTGCCAAAAATGTAGCTGGCTTCGTCAGGAGGTGAACTCTGGCCCGGGTGCGATGCCAATTACAATACAAATGTTATCACTGACAATGACACGAAATGAATGACAATGAGCAATGTGTGAGGGCGAAAGACGGCAGACGACTGAATGAATAAACTATGCATGTATGGGAGCAGCCCATTAAGCTCACTAGCAGAAAAATACCCGAGGGACGATGGCAGAAACAAATAAACTTGCTCAAATAACGCTGCGAACGGCCATTGCATACTATAAACAATGAAATCCTTATGCACACTCGCACTGTATACATATATAGCAGCACTTACAGTTATTGTCATGCTTAGCCAAGTCAAGAAAAACTTAAATTGCTGGATTTTATATATCTGCCCGCATTGCTATAAAATAAAGGGTTTTCATCAGACTCGAATAAATATTTGAAATTTGCAAATAAATAAATAAATTAAACTTAATTGATAAACGATTCTTGATATGCCGCAGAGATATATCAAAATATTCCGAATAAATTTCTCATAAATGAATAATTCCATCGAGCTGCATTCTCGCCAAGCGATAATGATTGATGGCAAAATATTAAGAAAATCAATCAATCTATGAAACAAGTTCGCCTTTGACCACAAAAAATGCCAACAGTGTAAAATATGTCAAAGACAATTAATTATAAAATCCACAAAGCCCACACAAAAAAAAAAAAAAAACAGACACACACAGACAAATAACAAAAACAGGACGAGCGAAATTGTATGAAAAATGCGCCTGACAAAATTGTCTTTCATAATAATTTGTCCAGACACGCCGAAAAGGTGGGCGCTGGGGTTGACCGCTTGTTTATATAATACAAAGGTAGAAATAAATCAGTTTTAATGGAGGTGGCGAGGCGGGCGTGGGAATAATTTAAAAAACGATGTTTTAATAACAATGCCAGACAAACAGAGTATCAATATTATACAGAAATACATGTGTATGGCCCTCATACAGAGGGTAAAAATAATGTTTGTGAAGGAAAGCAATAATAATGTTGCTGCAAACACATGTTTACAGTAGCAATGCGATGTAACCGCACAACAACAACAACAGCAGCAGCGGCGGCAGCAGCTGCTCGGGACAGACAATGGCAGTGAACCGAGCGTACGTCTGTGAGCACATTTTAATCAATAAACAAACGTAAAAATATGACAAACAAATTAATAAAATGCAGCAACACAAAAGACTGAAACAAAGTTCGAGGGGGGATGGAGCACACCGCATGACAAAATGTGATAAATGAAGCAACACGAAGAGCTGCCAATGACAATGGAGCATCAGCGACAACAGGGGCCGACTTTGACTAAATATAGATGCGAGCCACCCCCTCCCACTCTCTCCACTCCTGTGACGGTGCATTGTCGAGTAATTGTGACAATTTGGTCGCAACACAAATGGCATAATAAATGTTGAGCCTACGAAGGGATGTGAGAAGTGCAGCAGCCCCGCCCTTCGCCCTTTGACAGTGGCTGCCGGAAGTGATTTCTGACTCAGCTGCCGCAAAGCGCGGGGTTAAACTAGACTGAAGTGGCTTTCGAGAGGCATAATGCGAAATTCTGCTGCTTCGGTAATGCGCAAGTTGCAACAATAACGATTCCAATTAGCCAGTCTCGGATGCCGCAACTATGCAATGCTTTAACTATTAATTGAAAAGCAACATTCTTATCGAATTTCCAATTTCTTGTTGTATCTTAATTTTAATTGATTTACGTTTTAATTTGTATAAATTTTAATGTTATTTAAACTTAAAATTTAATGTTATTAAAATTAAAAATTTAATGTTATTAAAATTTCATTTAATTTTATTTAATATTTATTAGTTTTATTTTTTATTAGGTTCTTTAAGTTTTTAAAATTTAATTTTCATTAATTTTTGCTTTGCTTTTCTTTTTTTTTAATTTTAAAATTATTTTAAATTTAATTTTTTATTTATTTTAATTTTTAATTAAATTTTAATTAAGTTTTTTAATTTAATTTTTTTAAATTTTTATTACTGCTGAATTGAGCTGAAACTAATTTTAAATTTTATAAAAATATTTTAAAAGTGATTAACTCCTATAAACATTTCGAGAAATAATAACTTGAGTCCTAAAAAAAGAAAACATTTAAACAACTGTTAATGAAAACTGTATTATAAATATTATAGTCGTAGTATAGTATACATAGTAGGATATATACAGAAAATAGTAGTAAGACAAATTGCAATCTCATTATTATTCAATGTATTTAGATTTGTATTTGAATAATTGATCTTTTAGATCTATCTATCTATTATTAATTCTAATAGGATATATTCATATTAGGCCATATAGGTTGAGTTAAACGTTGCTATCCGACCGCATTTAACTGTAGATATTTTGAAATACGCCAAACTTGATTGCATTACCTGTATCCGCCATGTATGTATCTGCTTAAACGTTTAATCGAAGTATCAAGTCTCCACTTTAAACTGATTCTGAAGCGAAACACACACTCACACACAAACACACACACACAAACACACACTCACACGCAAGCACACACACACACACACACACACACACACACACACACACACACACACACACACACACACACACACACACACACACACACACACACACACACACACTTACAATACAATGCAATTCCAATACCCCATCTCCACATGATTAACAGTTATGCCAATGTTGAGCTATTGTCTATCCAACTTGTGCGCGCATAATAGCAATTTAGATGGGCGCAGCCACGCCTTTGCGCTGCATTAGGCGCCCATTAGAATACCAAATGGAGTACAACGGGTTGGGCCGACAACATCGAGGGGATAAAGACAACAACAATTTGTAGCAATGATGCCAGCGGACAGCGCAGACACAGAGGAAGATGCGGAGATTAAAGGATTTCAAAATGTGCATTTCCGGGGCTGTAGCGCATAATTAAGCAGCCGCGGGATGCCATAAATAATGAAACAGGGTAAATTCCAAAATCCATTGGCAGCATCAATTAAAGGCTTTGCTGTTGGGCTCAAGCCAAGAGTGTGTGATTGTTGGTCAATTAGCCAGCAATATAAGCACACACACACACACGCACACACACACAAGGACACACCCATGCCCCCATGGCATATCAACGTATATAATGCATGGTCCCACTAAGGTCAAAGCAAATGCTTATCAGAGTGGCCCGTGGAGTACCATAAATCAAACGGGAAATGGTGGCACGTGATCGCTGCTGAAATGCAATTGTTTGCGGGGGGAATGTGGGGTGGGGGCTGCACTTGCCTGACCATAAATTATTTATTTAGAACTTGGCTGCGTTTAACGGCAAGCTATAAAATTAATATATGTATATATGTACACAAATATATTCTGCAGTGCGCTGCTTTGTCAACAACTAATTGAAACATTATTTGTCTATCTCTTTCCAGCTAATTGGTGTGCCGACCATTCGAAAACTTTGTATGAGTGGTGAGTGTGCGGACAAGTGTGTCTGCCACATGAAGCAATTAGACGCAACACTAAAATCGCCTATAAATGTCAACTAACAAATATTTTCGCGGAAGAGAAGCCGAAACATAAGAACGTCTAACGAGCAGCCCCGAGCCATACTCTTGGCAACATACATACAAGACAATATCAACATGTTGCCAAGCAGTGCCACTGGCGGCAACATTTCCAAATTATTGCTAAGCAGCGCTAGCAACAACAACATTCAGGCAATCACTTCGTGCGCGCTTAGTCGCATTCGTATCTCTGTCGGCTGCGTATCTCCCTCTGTCGGTTGTGTGACGCGTTCGCTGTGACTTCGCTGCGGCAGCGACTAAGCAGAATGACGTATTGAAAGCAGACAAACAACGCAAAGTAAATAACATTTGATTGTGCTAGGCACCTAGGCTGAAAATAAAAACTTGCTGATTTTATACGTGAACTTTAAATAATATTGAAACGCAAATAATTTTATATATATATTCGAGCTAACGAGAACAAATAATTAATGATAACGAAAGAACAAACAAAACTGACAAATGAAAAATGAAATTAGAAGCCGAGAGCTAAGTCGCAGTCTGAATAAATGAAGTGAGCCCGAAGTACATGTGTAGCTAAAGCTAATCATTTATAATAATGCTCCCCAATGCATGCTAGTCCCGTGCAGACCCCCATCATAAGCATAAGCTCTAGCAAAGCGCCAAATTAAGCCAAATCTGGCGAACAGCGTGCCAAATTAATTAACTCGCTCGTCAACAACCCGCTGCCCGCTACTCGCTGCCCGCTGCTCATCTCTGCCGCTCCATTAATTTCACACTTAATTAATGTCAGGCGGCAAGTGCGGAGCACGGCCGGTGACAAACGCTCGCAAAGTGTGCAAAAAACGGGACCCGCTGACAATGTGGCAGACGCTATCAACGCTATCCGCATCACTCACAGCGCTCCCCACGGCACGCGCACATGCGTCGGGGTGTAAGTGTCAGCTCGCGCGTCGCATCAGGTCAAAACAACGCCCCAACATTAGCGGCAGCAACACGGAAATGCAAAGTCAGAGACCAAGCACCACCAGCAGCAATGCGGCCAGCATGTCGGCATCAACATTAGCAGACATCGCGACGTCAACGACAACGGGCGCAGCAGCAACAATGATGACGATGACGATGACAACAGCGGCAACTGGAGCTATAAAATGTGAGCGTAGGTGTCGCTGCTTCCAGCCCAGCGCCCTGCACTGGCTCCTGCTCCTGTGCATCTTATGTGGTAAGTACAGCAAAAGGCGACCAAAAGCCAACAGCCAACAGCCAACAAATGAGCTATGGCCAAAGGCCGTAAGTGACTTTTAGCAAAATGCGCTTAAATGTCTCTGATTTACTGTGCGCCACACACAGCCTGGCATTTTCACAGTCAACTGATATATAGAAAGCGGACGAACACACAAATACAAATACTAAACAAAAAGCAAGCTTAAAAAACGGCTGCGGCATTAGTTCTATTGAAAAAAAGAACAAGCTCGCAGCACAAATCAAGATGAATTTCCGTGCATTTTTGTGCAGATTTTTCTGTGGGTTTGGTAAAAAAAAAGGACGAAGACAGGACGAGACATGAGAGTCCGGCTCGAAATAAATGCAACGGACGCGCTCACAGCTGACGGCCCCAAACGCTTCTGTCTGTGGTTTTGGAGGCCAATCCAAACGCCACAACAAATAAGCAAAAACGTAGATCCAGTGAGAACGACCATTGAATGCCCTTTAATCTAAAAAATCTTAAGATATAAATATTTTTTTTTAAATTCTAAGTAGTAAAAAAAGAGTTTAAATACATATTTTTGATAGCCTCATTTTATTGAAATAATCTTGAATGTATATTTAAATATATGTATATACAATAAAGACAACTGTATATACAAATATATTTATGCGCATACGGAAAAGTAATTTTAAATTTGTGTTAAGTTTGGCATAGTCCAGCTTAACTTTTACTGTACATATATATATATAGCTATATATACAGCTATGTACATGAAAATAGTAGTATTGAACTACCCTTACCCTAGCCAAATAAATTGTTATTTTTTGAGTTGGAAGAAACACTGTCCACCTTTGTTTAGAATTGAACAAACGAAACTCCATTCCTCTCGGTCCGAGCTCATTTGTATACATACAATATTTATCTAATGATATATATAAATATTACAGATTGGAGTCTTGTTATACTATTTTTTATATATATTCTTCGATCCAATTGTGTAGGAGATTCATTCTACCACTCTGCTTTATAATTTTACAGGGTATTAAGCAATGTGCAACAAAAACTTGTTACACCTCGCGCTATTCACAGATAGATAGAGTAAATGGATAATGTGAAAGGAAAAACGTTTAAAAATAGTGCCAAGAAATAGAAGAATATAAAACGAGCATGGGCAAAACTCAGCTCCTAGTAAGCAGAGAGAGAGAGAGAGAGAGAGAGAGAGAGAGAGAGAGAGAGAGAGAAATGTAGAGAACGAGACGAAAGCACAGCTGAGACAGCAGTAATACAAATTGACGTGTGTTTTTCAATTTTGTAAGTGTGCATGAGTACATGTGTGTGGGTATGCATGCATGTGTGTGGGTATGCATGTGTGTGGGCGCTTTTCACCGTTTGCTTTGGTGCTTTCAATAATTTCGCTTGATTCTGCAGCTGCAGTTGGCTTTTTGCTGCTGCTGCAGTTGCTGTTGCTGTTGGTACTGCTGCTTCAACTAAAAAAAACAGAAATTAACTCCAGCGCACGAAAGTATGCAACAAAAAAGAGGAACATGCCAAATCAAGCAACATGTATGTGGTTGCTGTAAGAGTGTATGTGTGTGTGCAGGCGCGCATTGCTTGATTATTTCGTTTTGAAATTGATGCTGCAATCAATTATAGAAGAACGCAAAAAAAAAAGGGGAGGAGAAAAGTAGAATGGATCGAATTCGGTTGGAGTGGCACAGCCACAGCGGCGAAGAGTAATGGGCAAGCCAAAACCAATTGAGGTCCTATTGCCTCTGGCAGCGTAGCGACGTTTAAAGCCAAGTCTTTGTTATTGATTTGCCAGGCATGCCCGAGGCGAAAACGCTGCGCTATGCTAAAATAAACTGAAATCAATTTAGTTAAGCTCAGCTAGACTCAAGCAGACACTCAAGCACCAGTCCCAGCCCCAGCATTGGCTTCCTCAAGCCACCCAACTAATCAGGATAAATAAATATTTATAATTAATTTAAAATATAAACACGAAATACAACGCAGTCGCAATTAATTTCTGCAAAAGCAGCACCACTCGGCATTCCAGTCAGAGCCAACTTAATCGGCAAAGCTGACACCGAGCACCCACAATTTGATAAGGCTCTCTGAGCACAAACTTACAGGCATATGAATAAATGAATGAACGCATGAATAAGCAATCAGCTGTAATGGCCAGCTCCCCAGCGAGGCGCTAACGAGTAACGAGCAGAGCCCAAAGAAAATGTAGTGAAAGCGAGTGTGGCCCAGTGCTAAATTAAGAAAATGAATGCGCAGAACGGAAAAGGTTAAAGCGCAGCAGCCGTTGCTGGGGCCCAAAAGGGTCAAGCACCACGTTAAGCGATTGGCAGCTGCGGCAGCCGGCCAGTGCGTAGCTAATGAGTGCCAGCCCCAGCAGCAGGTGTGGCCGGCCATCCACAGCAGCAGGAGTTTGCCATAGGCCATGGCTGTGCGTGAGGCTGTCCGCCTGCGCGTGCTTAATGAACTGCAATCAATGGCGCCAGTCGATAAGCAACGAAAGGCGACTGATTGTGCGTGCAACATGAGGCTGACCGCAAATGTTCACAGCCACTCATACACACGCACACACACACACACACAAAGGCACGCCGCAAATGATTTATATAGCTCGCTTTTGGTTCGGTTTGGCGCATTAATTACGCACATTTTGCTGGAATTTATTTAAGCGAAACATAAAATCCACTCCGCCCGCGCTTGAGACAAACCCAAATAATAAAATTAAACGGAAATTTTCGCGAGTTGAGGGCGTTAAAGTACTTTTTCCATTTAATAACAATATACATATTCGAGTTCAATTCTAAGCTTATCCTTCAAAGACCACGAACAGCACATTGAGTGCTTCATCTAAACCTAAAATCGAGCTCTTCTGCGGAATTTCATTTGCTTGCCCAACAATAAGAACACAATTCAATTCACAGTATGATTTCTGCTAGGTGTTGTATGAGTGCTGGAATTTGTTTGCAAATAAATCCAATCAGATTTGAAATTGAATGAATGCAGCAAATATAATAAAAATACAGCTAGCAATTGCAAAGCATCTCCCAATGCATTGTTAGTAATACGTTACAATCAAGTGCAATACTCCACAGGCAATCGAGAAACACATTTGTGGCAATGGAGAGGACAAAACAGTTGTGTGATTAAAAGTCTTGGCTTCCTTTAATAATCAAAGCAATCCTTTATTGCTTAAGAGATAGGACACTCGTTGGCAGCCTACACTCCAGCACAAACACAATTCAATGTTAGGTGCAATAGTCGGACAGGACAGGACAGGCTGCAGATGCAGCTGTGATTGCTCCTTTTGTCCTCTGATATGCTTTGAGCACTGATTGACAATTGCAAGAAATTCCTGCATTTCAATTGACTTCAAAAAAAAAACTCATCTACGATGCAATAAAAAATGTTCATATGAATTTTCAAGCACACACTCATAGAAACAGCTAGCAAAGAATTCCACTTTTGTTATTATCTGAATGGGCTTTGTGTCAAACAGACAGCAGCAGATCATGAATCATTTTTGATATGACACAATAGTTAGACTTTAATACTTTTATGATAATGTCGTATGATGTGATTAAGTACTTAAGCCATCTATGTTATCTACAGTTCAGTCTATCAGACATGCGCGCAGTCATAGCTGACTCATTTCAAAATCATAAACTGTCCATCATATTGTAAGCACATTAATATATACTCAAAGCTCTTCAGCACATAAACTTGACCACAGTTATTCACACACACACACAGACAGGCATTCAACCAGCTGGCATTAGCAATAAATGTTGCCCGAAAAGGCTAGTTGAATGGCCAAGTTATGCGAACACAGAAAAGCTATAAAAAAAACTTTTCAACATTTCAATTCATAATTCAACACATAATTATATCGCTCTCGCTCTATGTAGCTCTAATTCCACAATCTCCTCTTTCTCTCGCTCCACTCAGTCGAAATGTGTCAGCAACTTTTCAGAGCTGTAACAGTGCCAATTTGTCCGAAAAGTGCCATGGCCAGTCGTTAGTCCTTTACGTCCTGCGGTCCACTCTGCAATTTGTAATGAGAATTCAACTCAAATTTAGCTGTTCACAAATTATGCAAACAATTTTCTGGCATTGCTCATTCACAGTTGATATGCAAATACATATATTATTTGCCATGGTTATGCATTATGCTAAATAATTGCTCGCATTCTTTACGCTTAGCGTGCAGGCGCGTGGGGCAGGACGAGCGCTCGGGGCTCGGCTCTGGATGCCAAAGTTGCTCGCTATTTTTGCAATTTGTTTTAGACAATAATATTGCGTTAATTATCACAGAGAGCCGTCAAAATTAATTACAGCCGCTGGGCAAACACAGTGGCTCACTCTACATGTGTGTGCGAGCCAACAATTTCATTTTGCTCATCTTGTTTATTGTTGAGTACGCGTAATTACGTGAAGAATTCATGTGTGAAAATTGTGAAGCTTTAATGCCAGCATTTTATTGGATTTTAAGCGGGAATAATTGACAGCGATGAGAAAAGTAAAATGCAATATGAAAATTAAAAAGCTTAACAAGACCTTTGCTTAGCGTGAACCAGGGGAAACACGCAAATAAGCAAGGAAGAATATTGAAGTCGGGCACTAACGACTGCATGATACTCATTCACGGTCCAAAAATATTTTTATATTATTCTAAAACCCATTTAAATCTATCTAAATCTATCTACCTTCAAAATTTGACAATTAAAGCTTCACACCTGTGGAGGATATATGTATATTTTCCAAGAAGCTGTGTCCCTAAGGTATCATATGTATGTACTTATAGCTAGTCGGCTTATCCAAAGTACTAGGAGGGGGGCAGCAAGAAGTATATGTTTCCGATTTCAAGCTTCAAAAGATGGGCCACTAGCTAGGCGGAAATTGCATGAAAGCAATATACTCTTTTCACTTCGTGAACAAGTGCGAAATGCATAAAATATTTAAGCCTTAAGCTTAAAGTTCAGCCGCGTCAGTCCAAGCTGCGCTGTAAAATGTGCAGACAAATTTTTAAAAATTATTGTGCAGAGAGTAAAAATGGCATAAGCAGCCGGCAGAAGGCAGCCGGCAACCGCGTGGCAAGGACAATGCCTGGCAACGGACGGGCGGGAAAGCAGGCTTTGGGCCAGACAATAAGTTAAATTAGTTTGCTTGTTGAACAGCATTCACTCAGCGCCACCCACTCGCGCTATGACTGTCTGTCTGACTCTCTGTTTGAGTACAAAAATATTACTCATAAATTATCACAAGTGAGTTCATCACACGGCGTGCATTTGCAGCACTGAATGGCCGCGTGTGAGTCTGCAAAAGTTTGTCTGGCTGCAGCCTGCCCAGCTTCAGTTGCTTCCTCACTTTACCCACCTTCACTCCCATTCCAGGCATAACATTTGTAGCTAAATCTGTGAGCTCAGCAGACAAAGTTGAATTGCCTGAGTGTATGTTCGTGAGTGTGCATGTGGAGTGCCTGTTGAGCGGCTTGCGGGTAGTGCATATTGTCATAATATTGAACGCATGATATATTGAATTGTGCAGTCAATAAACGTTTTATGATCGCAGCTGCACATATTTCGCCGTCTGCATTAAAGCTGCTGAGTAAATCGAAAGCCATTACGTTGGCTAAATCAATCGAAATAGGTTTATCGCACACAAGGATACATGCTCTACATGCATGCGTACATCCCTTGTTGTCATGTAGACCCAATCAGGACTCTCGAATAGCTAACAACTAAATGTTGCTACATTTACTGCTTTTCTCTTATCGAACTAGAAAAAACGAGAGGGACTGCGCTGGTAAATGGTAGAGGGAAAAAATTCATCATCACGTTGGCCGACTTTAGGTTGGTTTAGGGCCTCATTGGCATCTGCTAAAGCCACTCGATGCGCAACGACACAGCTGTATAGCCATAAAGCTAATCCAGAACTAATTTCCAAAGCCGACTAGGCCTTGGAACCAGGAAGAAATGGAGCAACGACAAATGCCAAGCGCTACAAAAAGCAGGCCACTGTCAGGCATCAGAAGAATGTCCACGAGAATGAAGCCCAAGCATAGTCGCCCTGAGCCCTGGGATGAAAGCGGGGGCTGTAACATGGGTTGAGGGTGCCTGGACTATGATGAAATTGGAGCAATCTCTTGGACCGGCCGACACTCAGTCCATTTTGCGTTGCTATCAAGATTGCAGCTGGAAGCAAAGCGAGGCCCCAAGGAAATACAACTGGAAACAGAAAGAACACACAAACCGACATCCAAATGCCCTGAAGTTTTGAGCATTTATGGTATAGAATATTTACTTTATTTTAGTAAAAGAAAGTTAGTAATGTAAAATATGCATTCACATTTTTATTTAAAGAAAGGAGTTCAAGAAGACATTTTATTTTCAAATATTATTTTTCAAAAGTCTTGTCAACTAAACGACAATTTTGTAATACCCTCAAAAAAAGCGTAAGCAGGCGAAAGGGTAAGACGAGGCTGGCTCTGGTAAGAACAAGCAAAGGGTGAAACAATGATAAGAGCGAATGCGATAGAAAAAGCGACAGAAATTCGAGTAAGAAAAAAAAGGAGCTGAAAAAATAATACAAAATGGAAGCGAAAAAGAAACATGCAAAGAGGTTTATAACTTCTCGTAAGACGGCTTAAACGATTTGCGAGTTTATGAAAAGCCAAACACACTTCGCACACGCGTGTGTGTGTGTGTGTGTGTGTGTGTGAAGAAGATTGCAAGACAAATGGAAAATTGGTTTTTGATGTAGTCAGATGGTTGGCCATGTGTGCGTGTCGAAGTCGTCATCGATTAGATGGGAGATAGCAAGAGTCTAGCTCTTTAAGCCATCTGCGTGACTTTAAGTGCCGGGCCAAAGGCTTGCCCCAGGGCAGCTGCATGTTGCAGGTGCAGTCAGGCGGCACCGTCTGCATTCGCGAATCGCTGAATATATTTTAATCCGTGCGTTTAATGCAGCCCAATGCCCATAAAAAGCAGAGCGATGACGATGTTGTGGTTGAAATGGATGACGCCGCTGGTCGTCGAGCGGCGAACGGCGAACGGACAAATGTCGCGACGTATCAATATTGTTTTACGGCCCCTGCCGTGTATGCAAATTGCTAGCACGTAGTACAAGCAGGCGCACTTCTGCTCAAACCATAGGACGAGGCAGGGCAGGAGTCGCCCTGACAACTGGCGGCTTTGTGGGCTTCACCTCTGATAGCATGACTGCCGGCTAACGGGGTGCCCATCTGTCCCTGTTCCTGTCCCTGTCCCTGTCCCTGTCTCTGTCTCCCGCCAGTGATGGCACACTCATGCACGCTGCATCAATTTGAATAATAAATCTCATAAAGCTTGTCCTCTCGCTCATTTCCAGGTGCCGCCCAGGCGACGCTGCGCAATGTCAACCTGCTCGTGGAGCCGCCGGCGGTGCGGCGCGGCCAGTCGGTGGCGCTGCGCTGCGAGTATCAGCTGGATGGTGCACCGCTCTATTCGATTAAGTTTTATCGCGGCCAGTTGGAGTTTTATCGCTTCACGCCCGGCGAGTACCCCCACACGAAGGTCTTTCAATATCCCGGCATCAAAGTGGACGTACGTTGGCATCCCGTGTTCTCCTTCTCCCACTTGGCCAATACAATTAAACACTGATATCATTGCAGGAAAGCAGCTCCAATGCCACCCTGGTGCTCATACGGAACGTCAGCTTCGGCCTCTCTGGCAATTTCAGCTGCGAAGTGACCGCCGATGCACCGCTCTACTCGACAGCCACCGCTTATGCGCAAATGCAAGTTGTGGGTGAGTACATGAACAGATAGCGAACCACCCGCCCCACCATTCCTCTCTTACGCCATAGCCAGCAGCAGCCTTCCACAGAGTGGAATCCGCATCATGCTTAAACGGCTGAGTCAGTAATTAAAGTGACTTTGGCATCTCCTAGCAGTAGAGTATATAGAAAATATTCAGCTTATTTTCAGCTCAACAAGCTCTGATAATCTACTGTATTTAAGCAAAAAGTCCAAGGTTAACGTTCAATATACTCTAAAAGTAACACAAATGTTCCTTTACGTTTTGTAGACTGAATAATCAATTACTTGCCTTATTTGTAGCCCATGCAGTAGGAAATATTTCAAAAATAGCCCAAAAGTCGACTTTGTTCCCTGAATATATTACAGAATTAGTACATCAAAGAGCCAGTCATTTAAAAATAGCCCAATAACCAACATTCTTCTCTGAATATTTTACAGAATTCCCCGAAAAACGACCTCAGCTCTTTACGGAACAGACGCGCTATGAGCCCGGCGATGTCCTGCGCGCCAACTGCAGCACCTTGCCGTCTAGACCACGTGCCGAGCTACGCTTCACGCTCAACCACATGCCGGTAAGTGCAACTTTATGACACTTTCGGCTGACTCTAGGTATGACAATGAGCAATGAGCCCAACCTACTGTCCAATCGCCGTCTCTGTATGGAGGTCTGGAGCAGCTTGTTTCATGAGTTATTTGTATGATAAAGCAGAAGTTTGGGGCTGCGCCTAATTAAACGGAGCGGCGTTGGCTGCGTAAATGGGAACGTAAATCCTTTATAATTATAAAAGCCACTTGCTGAGCCTTAAACTCATTTCCAGCACATGTGATAGGCCGCGGCGGCGGCTGCGAGGGGTAGATTCTGTTTAATCTCATGCGATATGCGCCATGAAATTTGTCGTTTATTTATGGATATGAAAGCTTTACTTAATTAAAATTTTTGGCTCAAAGCTAAATAAGAAGAGCCCCCACACATTCACACACACACACACACAGAGAGATATATATATATATACTTGCAGGACTAAGTCAATAAACGTAGAAAAGGGTTACGCGCTTTGATTTGATTGTGCGATTCGCCTCTGTCATTTATCATTACGGAAGAAGGCAAATGAAAGTGGAAAATGGCAAATGGCAAATGCCAAATGCCAAATAGAAATGGAAACGGAAAATGGAAAACGGAAAATTGTAAATAGAAACGAAAGCAAACAAGTCACTTGGGTCACACAATCCAAGTCATATGCATGCGCAGTGCCCGAGAGGACATCATTAGTCATTTGGCGGCATTTTCATGTTTGCATCAATTTTGCGACTCGGCGCTAATCAGTTGCATAAATCAACAATGAAATGCGAGCATGTCCAGGCCCAGGCCCAGGCCCAGGCCCACAGCCCACAGGGCCAGGGCGGTGCCATCGCTTTTAAAAAAGCAAATGCTTTATATTTTTGTATCCCATTTTGACCGCAGGGCTGGCTAACCTTTTTCTTTGTCGCATTGCTGTTATTAATCATAGCCACGACATAAAATAAATTACGTTAAACTTCTGCACAGAAATTGCCCGGACAGAGTCGGATGAGTCGGCGGTATGGCCGGACGCTGCCTTTAAATGAATTTACGAGACAACACTTTTCAGCTGACACGCCCCCACACGAAGAGTGAACGCAGCGAGCATTCGATTGCCGACTGTCTCTCTGTTCGTCCCATTGTCCCGCCAACTGCCTGCAAAAGAAAACTTATTAAACGCTTCATAAATTTTTATATTATGTCTACCCACATCATCAGACATAACGTGCACTGGCAGTGGCACTGCCAGTGGCAGTGGCAGTAGCAGTGGCAGTGGCATCCTTCCCGATCTGCTGTCTCGCTTTTCATTTGTGTGTGTCTTATCCTGCCGTTTTGTATCTGTCGCTAGCTGTTGTCTACTTTTCGGGACTCACACACAAACACATACGCGCTCACATGCAGGCCGTTGAACATTTTATCTAGATGCCGCTTGCTTCCTTCCACTTTTAGTCAGCCAACTAATGACAAAAACCGAGACAAAAGTGCGCAGCTTTAGTGTATGTGTGTATATGAGTATATATGTCTGAGTGTGTGTACTTTTGGCATAGAGAGTCCGTCTGTCTGACACGGCGTGCCATATAAAATTTTATGTCTGTGGTGTTTATGTTGGCGTAGACAGGCAGCAACAACACGAACTACACCAAATTCCGTTCATTCAGCTGGCATTGGCCAAGCAATTTGGTCTCATATGGCTGCTCTTCTGATATTGAATTATGATCTGGCTGCTGGCGCTTTAAATGGCATCGAACGCCGGGCCTTATTCGTCCGCTATTGTCATCCATCCATACATAAATAACTAACGACAGCTTAAAGCCACCTACGGGCTGAGCATGCTCAGCTACAGGCAAACATCGCATAATGCCTCCTTAAAGCTTTAAGGGATCCCATGCTAATATAATTGCAATACGATTTGCCGTTTTCCTTTCAAATACGGCCACGAGCTTTGTTTTTTTCATTTTTGTATTATCTTCTTATTCATATTCAAAGAGAAAAGAAAACAGCGTGGAGCAGAGCCACATGTTGACCCAGCAGAAAGCAGCCAGCAGCCAGCCGGCTTAACGACTAACATAATTTGTTAAAAACTTTTTGTCATATTAATGGAAAAGTAGCTGAAAATGAAATTTTTTGGTGAATCATGGGAATTAGTTGGGATTAGAGCTGTCGAGACTTTCGGGAGTTTGGCGGCCAGACAAGTGGCCATTCGACAGTGGGATTTGTGTGCCAATCGATTATTTGATAAATTATTTACTTCAGATGCTGATGCTGAGGGAGAGGCTGCTGCTGCTGGAACTAGTGTAAATGCCATAAGCACATAATTAAAGCTGAGCAACAGCTTTAAGTGTCCGTGATTAATGAAGCCGCAGCAGTTGCTGGGGATTGGGAGCAGTTCGACTCTATTAAAGACCTATTGCAAAGTGCGTGATATTCTCACTTTGAATAATTCAAGAACAACAGTTATTTATATATGAACATTGAGAAGCAAGTACTTATCCTCGAAGACCCTACTTTGGTCTGTGTTTAGTTTTGCCTTTCGCACGTAATTAGCATAAGCATCTCGGGTGCTAATTAACGCGTTGTGTGGCCCGAGCCAATATTAATGGGCAGCCATCATAATTTTGCCACGCAAACACAAAACACACAATTTTTGTTGCTCAAGCTGGAGCCAAAAGCGAATTTGGCTCGAAAACAATTCAACTGCAAAATGTTTACGCAAGCAAATGCCAAACATTTATTTAATTGGCCAACCGAACGCATTTGGGGCTGGGTCGGCAGATATCTCTAGGGCCCCTGGCTGGGGGTGCCGATGCCATAAAGGTAAATCACAAGAAATATGAGGGTATTTACACTTTTGGGTCGCTGCCTCAGCCACATGCTTAATTAAAGCGCTTGCCGTCTTAAGAGTTTCTCGTAAATTACGCGGCATTAAATTCCCCAAAGGCGTGCGAGCGAGATCGCGTAAGAGAAAGAGAGAGAGAGAGAAAGAGAGAAAGAAAAGCGAGTTAACTAAAAATGGCTTTTTATGTCGTTGCTGCTGTGCCTTTGCCAGCATGAAAATAAAAATAAAATTCAAATATAAAGTTAAGCCAAAAAACGTACAAGCAGAAAAATAAAATGTCTGTGCTACTGCTGGTGTATGTGTGTGTGTGTGTGGGGGGAGGGGGGTGTATGTATGTGTGTGTGTTGTAAAAAGGGTTAAAGGCGCACAGCAGCAAACAACAACAACAACAACAAGAGCGACAACGACACGCACAACAATAAAGCGATTTTGCTTTTTAATGTTGTGGGTGTGCGAGCTGCTTGAGCTCGGGCTGGGCAACGCCCCAAGCAGCTAAGGCATTCGGATATTCCTTTAAGAGAGAGAGATACCAAAAGTGTGCCTGAAACACAGCAGAGTCTTCTCTCAACACTAAATGCTTTCTGATTTCAGTTTAGTTTGCTGCACGCAGGGTATTGCGAGGTCGATCAGCAGGGGCCAATCCTGCAGAGGTCGACCCCAGTTCAGGGCGGGCACGTTTCCTTCAATTCTGTACACCTTTTTGAGGCACTAAACAGCGCAAAATACATGCATAAGTAAATGGCGCTCAAATGAGTTTGTGAGTGGAAACGAAATGCGTATTTATTGTATTTAAATTGCCGGCGGTTCGCTGGGGGCGCGAGGCTGTCAGGCAGGACATGCAGCAAACGGAAATGGCAACACAACCATTTGCGAAATGGCGCCTGCACTTCCTGCGCCAAACAACAATGGGCATTTGCAGCTAAAAGCCTCGCACAATGCAGTTAACGGGGTTTTCTTCTCGCCTTGTGCGTAAAGATGCCCCAAACGGAAATGATGTGCCCCAGTCGAGCAGTGCGAGCGCATCTCTGGCAAATGAAACGGAAAGCTAAGCTAAATGCTGAAATGAATATGCACACGCCCAGGACCATGCACTTGCCTGGGCAGGAGCTTGAGCTTCGGCTTTTGGGAAAGGCTGAGACTTAGGTGCTGCCTATGCTGCCGTTGCTGTTGCTGTTGCTGTCATGGAGGAAATGAAATTTTTAAATACACACACTGGCAGCCTACCTGACAGGCCGAAAGACATAGAGACGAACAATCATGGTAAATGTTGGCTCTGTTGCCGTTACCATTGCCGTTTCAGTAACTCAAAGACTAAGTGTAAACAGTTTGCATTGCTGTTGCGCTTACATTCAACGGCCAACAACAGCAACAACGGCAACAACATGCAAACAAACAACCTTGAACAGCAGACACTCAAACAAACTGTCGGACATCTGCAGAGGCGAAAGCAGCCAACAGGGCGTATGAGTGATGCTGCTGTGGCTGTTGCTGTGGCTGTTGATTTTGATGTTGCCACTGTTGCTGTCGTAACATTGAAAACTGTTTTTAAAAGCCAACAAACAGAGGCAAAAATGGCAACAAAAACAAAAATATGGCATGCCATGTCCGTTCATTCTCAGCATCCGCTTCCTTGCAGCGCAAGTTGTCCCGTTGCCGCCGCTGGCCATTGCCCATTGCTCGTTACCCGTTGCCCATTGCCCATTGCCCAGTGCCCATTGCTGGCTGCTTTTGTTGCCACTGATGTCGCACTTGCCTCCGTTGCGCAGCGTTCAGCACACGGCTCGCCACAGCTCGCTGCTGCCCTCGGCCGCCGCAAGTGTAGCATGCTTATAATAACCCCCGCCGACGACAAATTGCCATTCATATTCGTACGATGTACTCGCATGGGGCTGGCCACATATCGGAGAGTAACTTTTTTGCAGCACTCGGCAAATATATTTTTAGTTTGCCAAGCGGAAGCGGAAAGCAAAATCAGTTTCAGCCGCACACACACACACACACACACACACTCGCAGTCGAGTCAAGCTAGAGGGTTATGAATAATTTAAAACACACTTCGAAGCTTACGTATTTCGTATGCATATGGTAGTTAGTTATTTAGTCAGCTCTGCGTGGAAAGGCATAGGAGAAGGCAGCAGCTAAGTGCGCTGCTGATGGACTCGCAATTAACTCATCATTCTTAACGCTCTCGGCTCTTCGACAGGTGACCACAGAGGAAACACAATACATTCGCACGGTTGACAACCTAATAGCATCCAGGCTGAGCCTCAGATTGCAATTGCAGGCGGTGCACTTTGTGGCCGCCGCGAATGCCAATGGGAAAGCTCAGGGCCGAGCTCGAAATGCGCACGTGACAAATGCTCTGGGCCCCGGACTCCCCACTGGCGGAGGCCTGATGCTGCGCTGCACGGCTCAAATTGGTGATTTATATCAGGAGTACAAGGAAATTGAATTGGGCACGCCGCAAAAGGATCCGGTGCCGGCAAGAGGTAAGCCACAACCACAACAAACACAAACTGAAACTGAAACGAAACCAAAACTTAAACTGAACTGAAACTGAACTGCAACTGATACTAAAACACCTTCCACATTTGTTTTGCAAACGCATCCAATTTCCCATTGCAGTTACCCTCTCATCCGGCTCGAGTCTGCAGAATTTCTTGGAAACCTACTTCTACACATCGGCAGCAGGCAGAGGGCAAGGGCAAGGCCTCAGCAGCTTTTTCATGTGCTGCCTAATCCCAGTGCTCTGGATGATAACAAGCGGCAGTTAAATGCAAAATTGATTACATTTTAGCTACAATTACAGAGTAGAAGAGTACAGCTTGGACATGAAATGTGTATAGCATAGATAATGGCTTCGATGTTTGGCCAGTTGTTTTAAGCTTAGCATCCCCATCATCTCCCCTCAACTCTCGCAAAGCTGCAAAAAATATCCCAATCGAAATACTATATAAATTACGCGTAACTATATGTCGTACACATTCAGATTAAATAATACAATTTTGTAAATATTTGTTTTATGATGTAAGCCATTGCACGTAAATTAGAGCAAAAGCACCGCCACATATATCCACGCGAACAGACGAACGGTCGGACGGATGGATGGCCGGACAGAGGAAACCTATAGACGAGCAAACACGGCTAATTGTTAATTAATGGATTATTTAATGATGCATTAAATATTGCATAAATTATAATTTCAATTGCATTTAATTCCATTGAAATGAGGAAAACGGCTGCAAAAGCACTTTCAATATCAACTTTAAATATAAGCCAGATACTATCTATAAAAAAAAACACACACACACACAATTTAAATATTGTAAAAATGAGATATTGCATTTAAAATAAAAGAGCATAGATATTCGATAAAGTATGTGCGAATCAATGAAATATTGGGGATTTCTATAGAATTATCTGTTGCCGTAAATAGTTATATATGATTACAATTACTCATCAATAACAGTTTGAATAAAAAATAACTTATGTATTAGAGCTGAATCAATCGACTTATCTCATTCGTGGTCAATCGTGCAAGGAGGAGCACTCAGTGGTAAGCTCTGCTGTTCATATATTTCAGTTTGTTTTCCCAATGGCCAATGCCAAGAAGTAGTACAATGAAATATTAAAAGCCATGCAATATTATTGTTCGCCAATAAAAATATTAATTGCTCTTAAAAATGTATGTAGACTACATATTTAATAATTATTTCTCATTTATAATCATTTTAATTAACTTTTATTTAAAGCGTCTTTACAGTTTAATTGTTCTAGAAACGCATTTAGTTTCGCCTGAGTTCCCTTCCATACTCTGACAAATACATTTATCTTCATTAACAGAGTCCCATCTACAGTAGAGAATGTCAAGATTTAATAAAAATCATCAGCGCATTACTAAAAATTAACAAAACTTATGAGAATAGAGAAGTGTAGCAAGAAATTCAATAAGTTTGTCAGACAAATGTATTTCTTTCTGTTTTTCGCGCGCTCTCTCTCTTCTCTCTCTCTCTCTCTCTTTCCACCAATTTCAGTCACTCTCTTTTCCATCTCTATCCTATTCCATCTCTCTACCCACCCCTTTGACTTACTCAAACTCGAATCAAACAACATTTTAATTACCAAATCCAAGCATATTGTGTAACCGCAGCGAGCAGAGTTTTCTTTTCGCTACTTTTATTCTTGGCAATGGACTCATCATGTGGCCGTATA
The DNA here is from genome assembly GCA_961210405.1 of Drosophila mercatorum. Classification (NCBI taxonomy): domain Eukaryota; kingdom Metazoa; phylum Arthropoda; class Insecta; order Diptera; family Drosophilidae; genus Drosophila; species Drosophila mercatorum. Next base: position 5,374,756 of record CAUIUS010000003.1, read on the forward strand.
TCAGGCACACTCCCTTTTTGAGTGCACAGATATTCGATTTAATGCTGTTGCATAAATCATTTTTTCGTTTCAATTGCTTAAGCATATTTCAAATTGCGATATATATTTGCTTAGGGGCGTGGCCAGTGCCAAAGCAGAGACGTGAACGAGCTGAGCGCACTCCGTGGCTGAGTGAAAGGGCGCGAGCTGCCCGCCCGTTAGCACACAGAGGCAGAAAATGCATTTGCCATTTGCCATTTGCCAGGGCGGCTACTTGGCCGCGGGCCAGTTGAAAGTAATGAAAAAAACTGCGTTTGCCAAAAAGCAAATATCCAGTACGGACAACTGCGAAGCCAAGGCGAAAAGCTGACTTCTGCCCACTTATGCAAGCAGCCGAGCGCGTGGCAAATAAAAGCCAAACAGCGAGGCAGCTACAAGGCGGCACCGCAAAACGGAAACGGAAATCGGAAGCTGCAACTGTGCAACGCAATCGTCCAAAGCAGCAGCCAGCCAGCAGCGAGCAGCAAGTAGCAACAAAAATAGGCGGCACCCGGACACAAGGACAACATCAGCCGAACCGGGGACGGCGATAAAAGTGTTGCAATTTATGGGCAGGCTGGCCGGCGCCCAGGCTCCGCTGGCAGCACCTCGCAGAGGCCAAGCCCAGGCACAGGCCCAGGCGCAGGCAGCTAAAGTTTCTGGCTAATTGATTTTGTGATTTTATCTTTTAATGACTTTTTCGCAAAGTGCAGCGCTTAAATGCCGCTGCCACATATATACTCATAGATATATATATATATATATATATATATATATATATATATATGAACAGTAAATACATTTGATTTTAATTGCACATTAGTGCAAACGCCCGCAAACTGTAGAGTCGAGCGGTTAACGATATCATTTTTCAGCGGCAACATTTCCATTGCAAGATACGATTCTGAAATGAAATTACGTATTTATTTATCGAACACATTTATTAACGTCGCCTAAAAGTATGCTTCACTTTCATCCTTCGGCAGTGAAATACTCAAAAAACGCCCTTAAATCGCGCACAAAACGCGCACGAAACCTGGTTCATATAAAGCTAAAATTTGTTGTCAAAAGACCCAAATATTTCCATTGATATATTTAATAGTTCAATACTGAAGTATTTTTAAATAATAAAATTATTTGTGCCCCAGCTACATTTATATTTAGCCAAAAGTTAATTAATTAACTGAAGCCTAGCAGATACGAATAAAAATTAGAGCGAACAACTGGAAGCTGAAGACATAAAAGCGCAAAAAATACATATACAAAGGTGGGCGGAAGAAGCTATTAAGTTTCTCTAGCACAGACAGAAGTCAAAATTAATTGCTATAATCACTGCGTGCCACAACTCCAGTCGACTTGGCAAGATGAGCCTCTGGTGCTGGCGTCTTAAAAAAGGAAATGAAACTGTCTGCAGCCACATTTGATGACCAATGAAACTTGGGGCTGTGTCACAAGCATTTAAGTTTCGACTTTTAATGCAATATAGATTCGTCTGTATCAATTCAACTTCGTTTCCCTGTGCGAAGTTTTTGTGCTGCCTGTGCCTCGAGCACAATTGCTTCGTTAGCGCTTAAAACACATTTATTTCTGGTTGCCTGAACAATTGGAGAGTCCACGAACAATTTGTATTGCATGCCATGAATATTTTATGTTATCAAACACTTTAACTTTTGCTCTTGTAGAAAAAGCTATCTTTTTTCGTATATATATATATGTATATATATGTATATATATGCAATGTCATTTGCTGATTTTGGCAAATTAAATTTCTGCACGAAATTTACATATATTGGATATTGTTCGGGCTAGCTACGTGCAATCTGATGACAAATCATCATTAAACTCGCGGCTAGGTAAGTTTGTTCCTGTATATGTATACATAAGTATACATATAGAATATATATTTGATATATATTTTTATATTTGTAGATAGGCGGCGTGTGTGGGGTGTGCTTGTGCGTGGCAACAATGGCACTTCGTTAGTGCAACAACCGGCAAATAGCAATCAAAATGAAATAAACATATTTATGCATCAAATTTGATTTCAATATTATAATGTGGACTTTTTTTTGCAGCCTCGCGGTAAATTCAATCACATTATGGATCATTGCAATATAATTGTGTATTTTGTATTTCAAATTGCACAAAATAATATTAATGAGTATTTTATGGCCACGCGAAAGTTTTAATAATACAATCATATTTCATAAGCCCATTTCAGCAAATAAATTTCACCTCCGAAAACTCCAACTTCGCCTAATTATCTAACCAAATTAAATTCTCTTTTTAAATATTGATATCTAGCGATGGCCATAGCAACACAATCGCTAAGGGAAGCGCCATACTATTATTACAAAAATACAAACAGACAATTGCAAAGTTGCATGTTGAATTGCGCCATTCAGATGTAAAACAGTGAAATATTTTATAGTAATAAACTCAATTTACGCTTTCATATAATTTGATATCATTTGCATATATATTTGCAGTTGTAAGGACATTTAATATTATTTTATGCAAATGTCCAATAATAACAAATATTGCAATAAATTAGGAAATGCAATTTGTTCATTTCATTAAATGTAATAAATACAAACGGTAGAAGCGACACCCACCAACCGACCTACCAGTTGCCCTTGCCTCAATTTGTAACTTTCAACAGAATGTGAGATATGAATGTTAGCGAAAGGACAAGTATGCGACAGTCAAGCAGAGTTCCCAAAGCAGTGCGAAAGTTTGCTTAAAATGAAAGCCCATAGGCAGAGCCAGTGTTGAGCCTGAATTTAGACAGAGGCACAGCGATTGGCAGATCCAGAGGAGAGCAACCATTGAGCCTCAGTAGGGAACCAATTGAGCAAGAGGTAGAAGTAGACTCATGATATTCCGCAGATTTACTTCGCGAAGTGATTGAGAGATCACATCATTGCAGCTTAAAGCTTCAATTAGTCAAGATGAGAACACAAAAAGGGAGCTGTCAGAGGGAAGTTGGGAGGAAGCTGCTGGCACGTTGGCTTGTCGCACGGCAGGCTCTATAGCCGGAATAGCTAATTGTGAGACAAATGCCCACATCCAAAAACACATACTGCACGGTAGAGGACAAAAGCTCATTACGCATATGCCATGTGACGGCGAGGCAAACAATGCGAGCGACTATGACAATGATGATGGCGGCTGCAACGGCTGCAGCGGCAATGGCAGTGCAGCTTCAGCCACATCATAAACGTTTGAACCGCATTTCCACACATGAATTAAGCATTCCACGAAAGTAACTGTAGCTGCAGTGCTTCGCGGCACATTCCAAGGACCTTCAGCCGCAGGCTCCGTACCAAAACACGTTCAGCTGGCAAACACACTAACACACACACACACACACACTTTTGTACTCGGGGCACGTCATGACCTGGTCATGTTTGTTAAGCGCGTTGGCGGGAATGGGAATGGAAACAACTAACCTATGACTGCAGGTTCCGCAGTGGTGGCTTCTCTGCCCCTCCCACAGTCCCCCAATCTCTGTTTCTCTTTTGTCTTTGGCTGCGTCGGATGTGCAGCGGCTTAATGCCACTGCAATTTATAATGGGGCAGGAGAATGGCAGCAGACCGAAGGCCCAGCGGCAATTTGGTGGGAGAGCATTTTCAAGGCAACCCTAAATCAATTGTATTGTTAAGACTTTTAAATTAAATTTCCAATTGTCAATGTTATTTTATTTGGTCGCTTTTCCGTTGCCTATAAATTTCAAGTCTGGTCAGCGGCATTTGGCCTGGGAAAAACTCGCAGGCACACAGAAGTCGCGTCCTGCTGGTTAGCTGCACTAAATTCAGCCGTAAGGACATGCTCTAAGGCCAACAATAACAACAACTTTATTTCCGCCACTTGTGCTGGTCCGCTGGCCCGGCGCACTCTATTGTCCTGCTCCTTTATTTCGAATATACAGCTATATATTTCTTGGAGCTCTTAACGTATTTTTGCACCGTAATTGTTTTTATTTACCTTTTAGCTTCCCCCCATAAAAAAAGCGAAATATTTTTTTGATCTTCTTCCTTGAGTTCTTCCTTTTTTTGACAACATGAAAATATTAGTGTGCTTTGCACACTTTCCGTGCTGTGTGTTTCCCATGCTTCTGCTCTGTGTTTTTTCCCTTTAATTCTATTTACGCATTTTATTCGATTAGAATCTCCGTAGCCGGGGGCTATTGTGGCCAAGCCAAAATTGCGTAATAGAGCAAAGTCAAATTGAATTTGCTAAGAATGTGAAAATCCAAATGTGTTGTGAGAACTTGTGCAGCTCCAAGCAGACAGTCTTAAATGCCCCAGGGCCAAACTCGCTCAAGTCAAGTCGAGTCCTTAACATAATTACATTTCAGTTAATAAATTTTAAACAAAGCATTTCAAGACAGTCAATCAGTACAAGCACTGTGCTCGTGTTAGATGTTGAACAAAAGGGGAAAAAAACAATCTTTTTGATTTGTATCTTGAGCTATGCATAAATATAAATGTAGACAAAGAATTCTTTATGAAGCGAACAATTTTGGTTCTCTCACCAAACACATACGAAATATAATTCATGCGAAAGCCATTGCATAACTTTTACAAATTAACTCTGCATTCATTTGGGCAACAAATTTGTATATTTTGCAAGGAAAGTGTCAAACATTATGTAAATGAGATATTCCACAAGTAGTCCAATACCCATGCAGGTACACAGACTGCGGTTGGTAAGCCTTAGCCAAGCACTTGAGCAAATTAACAAAATTTCAATCACACTTCATTAGCAAAGGCATCTCAACAGAACCCATCCCATTAATGGTAAATGGGCTGCTACGACATCTACATCGCATTGAATGCTACGAATTCATGCACAGATCTCAGCCAACAGCCGCCCCAGAAGGGGCTCAATCATCGACCGCAAAGCTAATGGAATGCTGCTCGTGCGAACTGCAGATGACAACAGACTACAAATGCTCAATGCCGTAGCGTAACATACCAATCCAATAGGAAAGCTGTAATTGTACAAGCGAATACAGGAATCCATTGATGGAACTCCGATTGGAATGAATATGAAAATTGTGTTCGATATATGTCAATCGATCAATCGATGGAAACAATACTCAACTTATTTTATGACAGCCTAATTTAGGCAATAGCTAAAGAGTAAATAAGGCAAATTTACGTTAATCAGAAATAAATGTAAATCAAAAAATTAATTATGTTAGTATAAGTGTAATATAAAAAATTTAAATCTAAAAAAAGATATATATTTATATATACATATATATATATATATATATATATATATATATATATATATATATATATATATATATATATATATATATATATATAACAAGGATTGGATTCAAAATATTATATAAATACCGTATATAAATTTGGGCAATCAATATGAAAAGTAGTCTCAATTTCAGGTTGTCCAACCTTCGTTCTTTAGTTTTGTTTAGCTGAAAGCACAATCGGAACATGCATGAGCTGCAGACATCTGATGTTTGCTTGCAATAATTGATAAACTTTTCTAATTTATATAATTAATAAAAACTGCAAACTAAGCTTTTTTATTTCGATCAATAAAATATAAAAACACAAAAATATTCCAGTCCTCGCCTTTCTTTCTCTTAAGCCAAACACAGACAACGTTAACGCATCGCTTAGTTGTCTCAATCTTAGTCCAAATCAGAATATATAAAATTTACAAATATGCCAATTTATGTACAGCATTTCATCTTTAAAGCATGCTCCCTTGTTGAATCACGAGAGTATCTGAAAATGCAAAACACTCGTAAATTGCAAAAGCCCGCTGCTTGCTGCCCCTGGGGTCATGTAAACAAAAATGATTTTTAGCTTTTTGCAGTGGCTTTTAATTACTTTAGCTGCGCAGAGGTTTCACAAATATTTTAGCAACGCTTCAAAAATATTGCCAACCACAAAATTTTATTATTAATAGTACAAGAACTGGAACAAGGGCCAGCCAAAAAAAAAAAAAAAAAAAAACAGAAAATAAAAAAATGGATGCGGATTGCATAAATTGAGCTTTGAACGGAAGGTATATGCAAATAGTAGAGGCTTTTCCAAATATGAGGGCGGGCGTCGTGGCGCTGGCGGCGCACAAGTGTCGGCTGGGAAGGCGGATGTGTGCATCACGACTTCACATATTGCCCAGGGCGCCACTAAAATATTATTTTATAAAATTTGCTTAAGGATGCAGCGGTAGCTACAGCAGCAGAAGCAGCAGCAGCAGCCAAAAGTTTGCTTATCCTTGAAAGTTTATTTTACGCCGGAAATAAACCAAATTGCGCTCGTCGAGCGCCGAGAGTGGCGCACGGGGATCTCATGTGTTGCATGTGAGTGCGAGCAGTAAGTGCCTGTGAGTGTTTATGAATGCGAGGGCAGACAGCGAGTACAGGGCAAAGCTCTTTTCGACTGTAACTTAAGAGATTTCCACACGAATTTATACCGCATGCAGATTTACTTAAATTGTGCCGTCAGCTGGACGATGCTGCTCGGATTCGGTCAGCCTTGACTGGGCAGCCACTTCACAGCTGCCTGTCTACTTCTGTTGGCTTGGCCAACTAAAATAAATACAAAATGTTGTAATTTAGCTACATATTTGCACACCAATTATTTTCCTAGCAGCAGCAGCAGCAGCAGCAGCAGCAGAATCAACAACAGCAACAACAATAAAATGCCCAAAAACAAAAGTAAAATTGTTGGCCAGGGAGACAGCCATGGGAGCCATGACGATGATGGCCATTACGAAAACATTTAATTGTTGTTTTTGCCAAATGAATGGCAAACGGCCCGCAGCGGCAAAAGCATACGACACAAATTGCGGTGTGCTCATTACGACAATAGGGCTGCGCCATGCCGTGCTGTGCCGTGCCTTGGCTTGCCTTGACGGGGCTTACCGGGCCTGGCCGGACCCGGTCGAGTCAATTCCGTGCGGCCCATTAGAAAGCTCGGGTAGCGCCAGGCGGGGCGTCATGCATTCGCCTTCTTTCACGCTCGGCTGCACATCTTTGTTGCAGCGCAGCCCGGCCCGCTTGACAAAGCAGCTCTGTCAGTTGGCCAAGCGGGCAACCTGCGGCTGTGTGGCAGCAGCGAGCAAAGTGGGCCACTCCATTGCGTGCGCTGGCTCTATATTTTTTACACTAATTAAAATAAACCAAGTGGCAGCGGGCCTCAACAAGCCCCTCATTGCGCACAGCGTGCTCCTGCGTAGGCATCAGGAAAGTCACAAGTAAGCTCTGACTTTCTCTCCCTCTCTCTCTCTCTCTCTGTATGTGTGTGTGCAAATAGCGCAAGGTTGCGTGCATTTGGCCGGCGGCAACCAAATTGAAATTGAGCAGCGGTCGCTGCGGTTAGGCAGACGGACTGACGGACGCACGGACGGACAGCTGAAGCGTAGTTAGCCTGCGCACTTTAGTTTACCGTCAGCGGTTTGCGTTTTGGTTTCATTTGCTCTGGCAGAGGGTAACAATGACACGATTCGCGCAGCGTTGGCAAGTAGCCCTCTTGCTCTCCAAATATAACGTATACGCCTCGGGGCACTGATTGAAATGGTTGGCAACTATCTCGCCGTCGTCGTTACACTGAGCTGAAACTGCACTGGGCTACACAACAGTCCACTTTCATTTCAATTTGGCGTTGCAGGCATCCAAAAACATTTTGCATAATCGTTTTAATAACAACTTTGTAATTGCTTATTCATGTACTACGACCGCCGAGCGGGAGAGATCGAAAACTCTCCAAATAGGGCGGCGGTCCTTAAAGCATGTCGAAACAACAGCTCGACCCAACACTCGGTAAACCCCACAGTTATGGAACAAACTTTTGCTTTTTAAATGTTTCTTTATTAGTTGCTGTAATTGTTTTCGAGTTGTTGTTGTTTTTGTTGTTGCTCCTTTGTTGTTTTTCGGGTAGAGGGGTTGGCTGAAATAAGGAAATGTCCTGCCAGTGGACAAGGCGCCGTTCGCCGCAAGAATTTTTTGTTTTATTTTATTATTTTTTTGTCTTCATCAAAGAAATCGAGACTTCAGCCTTGAGTCGTGCGCCAAGCACTGAAAGTTTCCACGAAATGCAGCACCAACAGAAACAACTACCAACAACGACAACTACCAAGAAAAGTTGGTAAAAAGAAGCGGCTTCGAAATTTCGTTGTTGTTTTTTCTTGTAAATACACCGGAAATGCTTCAATTTTGCGTTGCCCGCTGCGGAAAGGCTCATAGCCAGCAATAGGAATGAAACAGCATACAAATACAGATATATACATATATAATATATACATATATAATAAGTGTACATATTCGGCTGTGTATGTATTTGCTGCAGTAACCACCAAAAATTGCAACTGCAATTTGCGCCTTTGTTTTGCCGCCTGGCCAGAACTTTTCAATGCACAACTTTTAGCCCAAAAACCAAACAAAGCCAGCCCAGCGTGCAGCAACAACGAGAGTGGCAAAATCCAAGTCAGATTTACGTATAAAAATGTATTCATTTATATAAGTAGAAGTTTCTCTCTGAGTGTGTGTGTGTGAGCGAAGGAAAATGTTGAATCAGAAACTAAATTAAAGCAATGCCTTTGGCGACAAAATATTTGGCTGAAAAACACAGCCAAATAGCCAGAATGCATTCAGCAGGGAGTTGTTGAGCTGGGCGTATGAATGCTGCAACGGATTAGTAACTCAAATGTTTTGTTGGTTATCTCTCTCCCTCTCTCTGACTCTCTCACTTTCTCTCTCTCTATCCCTCTATGTAGAATATTCGCAATCAACATTAGAATCTTCATCGAAGCAAGAAATGCAATTTGTGACCACACACACACGCACACCACATACGCAGTTAGTTGGCCAAGATAGTTTTCTGCAAATCCGCAGCGGCAGTGTAAACTTTATTAATTTAAAGTAAATGCTAAGGAACTTTGCACGTCAGCAGACGTATGCGTAATGTTGCACATCGAATCGCTGGAAGCGGGCAACGAGCTGTGCTTAAGTCGAGGACATGTGTAAGCAGCGCTCGACGTGCACAAATCAAAGATAGATGGCAATAGGCGATGCCAAGTTAATTACCTTCGGCAACAGAGGCCCGCTGCCTGCTATCTCGATGTATTAGCACATTGCTTTCACGTGGCGCTCTTTGACCGTGTCGCTGACGTGTGTAGGTAAAGTGAGGCACAAATCGACGAGGCAGGCTTTATTTCACTCTCTGCGCGACAGCGACACAGAGTGCCAGAGGCGACAGCAACAGCCGCAGCAACAGCAACAGCACAAACAACAACAACAACAGCAACTTATTAGATTAATGACACTGGTAATGGATTAGTGAGTATCGCAGCCGTCAGAGGACTTTGTCATTGGCGCCACAGCGTCTACGCCAACAACTAAACAGCTCTCCGTAATTAGTGACATAGGAAAAGAGGCTATGGCGGATGGCCGATGGACGTTGCAATCACATGCCACGCTGACAGTAGACGTTGGCGTGGCGTGGTGTGGCACGGCATGGCACGGCCTGCAACGAAGCTGTCAACAGCAGCCGGCGGCAATAATTGCAGCCACAGCCTCGCGTTTAGTTTAAACGTGCAACGTCCATTTAATTAAGCACTTAAAATATCCACACATACAAGGGCCATAAATAAGCATAACAAGTCAATGCCGTCAAGTGATTACAGTCCGCAGGCCAGCTCCATGCTCGAATTCCATAAGTATGCGCACATCCATACACTTATTGTTTCAATAATAACTCTGCACGCACGCCACTTGCATTTCAATCGAGCATCGCGACAGTTGGAGAAACTTCAGCAGTTTAATATTAATGGATGTACTTTGTACAATGACGTACCCGGCCACGGGAGCTTTATTTGTGTGTGTTTTGCTTGCTCCGCCTGAGGCTGATCAAAAGTCTCATTTGAATGAATGCCAAACAGCTTTGAGGAAAACTACAGACTGAGGCTTATCAAAGTCTCAATCCCCTGCAAAATACTCTAGTAAAATAAAAAAGAATTAATAAAATTTAATTTATACAATTTTATCACGAAAAACATAGATTTCTTTATACTAAATATAGTTTGTTTATAAAATTATATTTACTTGAAATTTATTTGACATTTATCTTAGACTCTTATGAAGGAGTTTCGCAAACCCAAAGACCATACAAAAATTCCTCTTCTACAACAAGTGTTGCAAAGCATTTGCATGTTGGCTTTTGCTCTAATTCTTGCGGACGAGCTTGGCATACGCGAGGAGCCCATCGCAGACACCGTTTGAATCGTGTCTCACAGTTAAGGCAACATTTATGCGCCGATCTGGGGTAATTTTGGTTGTTAACCAATTGAGAGTGCTGCGTGTGAGTAGTCGGCCCACGGCCCACGGCTTGGCCGTGACAGCCGCCAAATGCAGTGCACGCCAGCGAATTAGAGACTTCATTTTATTTACACCTTCATCAAGTTAATAACTGTGACCGTGTTTGTGGCACGGCGGCAGATTGAAACGTTTGCCGCCTGCATTACGCTGCAGCTGTGCCGTCAAGCAGACGTCACTCTGTCTGCTCTGACAGTTAGAAACAGACGCTTAGGCAGGCAGGCAGGCAGGCACACGTGCCAGAGCCTGCCAAATGCCGCTCTAAGCCCCGTTCGTGTGTGGGTCTTGGCCCGGTCTCTTGGCCTGGTCGCTCTGATAGCCCAATCGCAATGCAGCGCACGTAGCTGATGTTTTTTCTTCTCTCTGTTCCTCTGTCCCTCTCTCTCTCTCTGTATTTGTTTAAATCGGCGCTAGTTTTTTGTTGCTCCTGCTGTCATATTTTAATGCCAACTGCTGCGAATCGCTGTCGGCCAGTGTCGCATTTTAAATGTCATGTTGTCAATCGCCTCGTCCGTCCGCCTCTTGTCAGCTTATGCGCGGTCGGTAGCCAAGCACATCTGACGCCGACGTCGAGCCGAGCACTCGCAGGGCATCCACATTAAGTGTGTGTGCCACAGTGCCACGACACAGTAGCGACATCGAGTTATTTGTAGCAGGATGTCCATAAGTTGCGCTCAACCTTGAAATTGAAACTGAAAACAGAGCCAGCGAACATGTCGCAACAAGTGCGAGCTGCCAACACAAATCCGATCGAAATAAAGCAAAATAACATTTAGAAAATTATTAATCAACTTTTTTCACAACATAAATCCCATTTCCTAGTAAACTTTTCTATTTGAATAATACATAAAACTATGTATTATTTGTATTTACTTACGTTTTACTTACTCGTTTTAAGCACTCTAAATTGATTTCAGACACAGTTTGATTCATGGTGGTTGAGTCCTGTGGACTAATAATATATATAATCTTATGTAAGTGCACCAAATCTGTTCATTAAATAAAAGAGCCCGAAGCTTTATCTGAAACACAATTTAAATTATGGCAACAAATATTATAATGTCCAGCCAAAAAGCACAGAAGTGAATTTATTCGTTTAGTAATTTAATTATTAATTAACTTTTTCTCTTTATGAGCTTAAATGTAATTACTATCAGAGCGCAATTTGTTATGCGGTTGTACATAAGATTAGGGTTTTAGTATAACACAAATTAAAGTCAATCTAGCTTAAAACTTTATTGCAATTTTAAGGACTGAACGGCAATATATATTGTTCAGCTACATATTAAATAAGTCTTAGCTGAAAGGTATTAAATAAATGCAATTTTAATTAAATGAGATTTGAATTATATATAAAAAATTACAAAGCTACTCAAGGAAAATTAAATATGGAAAGAACAAATGTGATGCAACCTATAGCTTGATCCTTAAGTCAACTTAGTGATCCTTATAATCAGTTCAGTAAAGCTCAGTCTCACTCTCTTTTATTTCTCGGCCTTGGCTCACACTCCAATTTGATTGCAAGTTTAATGAAATTCATATCCGAAAACTTGACGAATATGTTTCATATGCAAATGATCAGAGTTCAGTCAACTCTCGAATGGTGTGTCAATAAGTTTATACGTTTCGTCGCGTCCCATTGGGGTTAATGTTTGTTTTTTTATATTATTTCACAGTTTAATCATAGAAATTTGACGTGCGAAGCGAAAACGTTTAGTGTTTTAAGCATCTCCCAAAATTTACATTTTCGCTATCTTCGTATGTTTATCTAACCTAGATCTCACGGAGCACCCAACAAATACATATGTATCCGCATAGGAACCCTGCCAAATATTCAATAAACCCGAAATGATGCCAAATGTAACACACGTTCGGCCAATTAGCATAACCGAAACCAAAATTGCGCATAAAACTTGTCTTATTGCCTTGTCTCATTTGCCCGTTAAAAGAATGACGAGAAATATTCTTTCAAATCTCCGAAATAAATTGCACGAATTTCAGCACCCAGAAGACAGCGCATTAACGACGCGCCCATAAATGGAGCGAAAGGAAAAAGCCAAAAAACAAAACAAAAAAGAATAAATATATATAAATGTATATATGTATCTGTATCTGTATATTGTATAAAAAATAAGTAAAGCAACTGCAGAACTACTTAAATTTAAATGAAATCACGTTTCAGATTTGCCGACGACATTCTGGACTTTCTCTTTCCAAAAGCGTGTAAATAACATTTTTATTGTATGTATTTATAACATTTATTCAAACTTTCGGCCAGACACGGCCGACTGACGACAGACGTAGCAGGTGTGACACTTTATACGGTTTCGGTTTCGGTTTCTGTTTCGGTTTGGGATTCGGGTTTCGTAGCGCGTTTTACTGACCCACATCTGGCATGATACGGCATCAGAATGCAGTGGGCGAGTGCCAAGGCTCCTGGCAACAACTCTCACCCACGTCTGCTGCGGTGCTGTGGTGCTGCGGTGCGCCAGCGGAGCTCGTCACATCAAGCATTCTACATTCTACATTAACAGAGCAAAAGAAACTGTGCAAATATTTTTATGTGCACATAAAACAATGGACACGAGGACAGGTCCATCAGTCCAGCGGGCCCCCATAAGACAGCCGGACGGACAGCAGTAGTCCGGTCTCGAAGCGGAACAAAAGAATTGGGCTGCCAGTTCGTAGGCTATGAAATTGTCAGCAAATGTGAAATTTTAAATAAAATGATGAATTTATGTGAGCGCTCGACGGGCGTGAGACGTGCGAGAATTCCACAAGCAACTCGACGTGTTGTGTGCCGTGAGAAGGGAGCTGGGCGGGCTGGGGCGTGGCATAACGTTCAGTGGCGCTTTATAAAAAAAAATGCTTGCATCTCTTAGATATTTCTGAGCGCTTCTTTCGCCGCTCAAGTGTTAACTGCAAAATTATGCAAATAAAGCACAGTTATCATAAAAAGAACAACAACAGCAAAAACAAACACTTGACAAACAAATATTGGGGCGGATACGCAGCGCAACGCAAACAAACAAATTTTCGAGAATGAATGGGAATTGTGGTTGTTCAGTGTTATCTTAGCCCCATTCGAGTGCGGCGAGGCTCGAGTGCTCGAGTGCTCCAGTGCTCGAGTGCTCGAGTGCATATACATCCAGTTATTGGGGCATGGAACTGAAAACTTAAAGACATAAGACGAATAAATGCAAATACTGGCTAAATATATCGCTGCCCTTAGCTGAACTTAAGTCCTGCGCCAAGTCGCAGCTAGTTGCCATGCAAATCGGATTGCCGTCGTCCACCCTGGGCTGCTTCCGCTGCCGCAGCCGCTGTCTGTGTTCTCTGCTGGTGGCTGCGACGGCTGCCAACGGATTACACAACTTTGGGATTGTCAATATGGCTTAAGCTGCTGTCGCATTGTTGCCACTACCACTGCCACTGCCACTGCTGCTGCTGCTAACGAGCTGCTTGCGTAGCCGCAGCGCCAAGAATAACAAAGCTCGGCAACTGTTACGATGCCGGCAACTGCGGCAGCTCAAGCTGCTGGCGCGGCAACAACATCTGACTGCAAATCGATTGGGATTCCGCACTGGGTGGCGCTGACAGCAATTAGATTCGGTCGAGATTTAATTATGCGTGCACATTTCAATTAGCAGTGCAACTGCTGCTGCTAATCCTCCTTCTCTTGCTGCTGCTGCTACCGCTACTTAGGCGTGGCAATTATAACATCTTTCAGTTCAGTTCAATCGTCAATTAGTTGTTCAGGCTCATGCACCGAAAGCGTGCATAAATCAACTCAAATTGTGGTGATCCTTAATATCAGGGTCATATGGAGCCACTATTTATGCCCCCACCTGCTCGACTGGCTTGACAATCCTGTCATTTGCATACTAACATACTAACAGCAGCAACAACAACAACAACAACAACCATATCGACACTCCAAGCAAGTTTAGCAAGTCGACGACGTCAACGGTGAACGCTTTTGAGATTTATTAGCGCATTTGACTTGATTTAGCTTGTTTATGTTTTTGCAGAGCAAAACTTATGGCTGAGCATTATGGCCACAGAGCGGACAGCGTAGCTGGACACTAGTGTGCACGTGCACACACACACACACATACGCGCTCACACACAGTGCTCAGGTGTTGCTACGGATACACGCAACAAGAGCGCCTCATCCTATAGCCATCTGATGTGCATCATAAATTATTTTGATGTGCGTTTTAGTTGATGCTGTTGTTGAAAAATCTGATTGGACGCAGCAGATGATAGCCCCCATCTGTGGGGCTGCAGGTGTTAAATGTCTTGGCCAAAGTGCTCCACATAAATCTGTGAGTCTGTGCGAGTGTGTGTGTGTGTGTGTGTGTGTGTGGGATAGATGTGACTTTAAACTGACAATAGCTCATTTAAATGGTCGACATTTGTTTTGGGCGCTGCTCCTTTAATTTGATTTGAATTAATGCGCAGTCAGTCAAAGGTTATACGCCTCAGCAATAACAATGGCAATTTCTGTCTCCATCCTCTCCCAGCTCACACATACGGACGAGCCAAGACTCACGTCAGTCGCAGACATAACAAACTAATTCCTGCCGCCCTGGACAATCCATTAGGGTCACTTTATGTTTTAGTCGCTTCGTGTTCTCGTTGCCGTTGTTGCTCCTAATGTTTGTGTCTTGTAAATGGTACCATTCAGACACAAAAAACTCGACCAAATGCAGCGTCATTCATCACAACAACAGCAACAACAACATCAACAAAACAACTTCCCTGCGCTGAAGTGAGCAACTGTAACTGGGACTCCCGGAGGACACTCAGCTGTGCACTTAAACGACGAGCAACGAACCCAAACAAAAAGCCACAAATGCACAAACACTCACACACACACACACACACACACACTCACAGCCATATATGTACACAGACAGATATTTCCAACGGTATTCACTCGCTGGCAGCCCTTTTGTTGTTTGTCTCTGTTTTTTCGGGCACCCTTAAAAATATTTTTGTTATGCATTCCAAGCGAAAACTGTTAAAAAATTAAAATGCTGCTTAACAACTTTACCACTTGATAAACGAGTGCGAATACATACAGCAGAAGGTGTGCACATTTGTAAACAAAATACACACACATACACACACACACAGAGATACGGGCCCGCACAACAAGCCCATATAATACAATTCAATTGTTTATGGGCCTTTGTCAGTGTGTGCTGTCCGGAAGATTGCGTTTTATTTAAGGCCAAGATGTCATCGTATTTAAGTCAAAATAATAACAAAAACAATTAGCGTAGCGAATATGCAAATAAATTGTAATAATACTAAGAAATTGTGAATATATTAAGGCAAATATTTTTGGTAAATACGGCAAACGGGCAAAGATTTTATTAAGTGACTCGACTGTTTTGACAGAATGTGAAAGTATTTCACAGAGTCAATATGCAATTAAGCAGCCGCAGGGGCTCCCAGCGAGCGAGCCGGCATGACTTGATGCAGTTCAAGTGAGTGAATTCAGCCGAAAGCATCCAATCGAATGCTCGCTTATGCATTAAACTTGGTTAAGTATATAATGCATCGGTAAAAGGCGCCGGCCAGGAGTGCGTGAAAGCTTATACCATTTGCAGCGATAAACGCAAAAACTGGCTCAGTTTTCACAGAGCTGACGGCGCTTTTATGGATTTTTTCGATATCTATAATACATTTGCCATCGGATTCACCTTTAGAATATTTATTTTACAATCATTTTTTATTTAACTTTAAAAGTTTTTATATTACAAACGAGCTTACTGTGCGGATGTCATGCTGATAATTTCTCGTTAATTATATATATACAATAGAGACAGAGACAGAGAGAGTGAGCAAGTTATTCCCATAACACTAACTCCTTTCTTCCACCATCGCAGAGTCAGCACATAAACAGTTGAGCACATGTCTGTGTGTGTGCCTACTTATGAGACTGTACTTTAAGTACAGACATGATCTGAGAATGTTATACATAAAGAATTCAGTTCTAAACTATCATTCGTTGGTAATTTGCGCTATTAGTGATCCGCTGCTGACTATATAATTGTTTCGCGCACAGAAAGTTAGGCTTCACTCTTTTAGGCTCAATCTACTTGATACTTTTGAGTTCCAAAAGCTTAGTAAAAGGTAGCTTTAGTAGCCAAGCGTAGACGAACCAGTAGTCGATATAGTCGATTTAGCTGAGAATGAAGAAAAAAAAACAATATTTCTTTAAAAGGCGATGAAAAACGAGCAGTTACAGTTATTGTTGACAATTCCAAGAACGAAGAAGCCGCAAGCTGAAAATTCAATATTTTGAACTTTAGCACAGGGCAAATATTTTCTGAGTGATCTATCGCCCCATTTGTATTAATTATAAATGTATAATTTTTGTAACTTTAAGGGCTTAAAGCTCAGTATTACTAGTATTGATAATATTGTATATTTAAAACATACATGTATATATACTTATTTACAATTAACAATAGCTATGCAGAAAAACTGATTTAGCTTCATGCTAAAAAGGTTTGATCTTTGGAAAAGCTGTTTTCTGTCGAACTTTTTGCTTATTTTAAACAATCTTTAGATTCCTTAAACTTCAAAATTCATACATTTTTGTTTTAAACTTATATACACACTTCAGTTACGATTCATGGTCACAGCAAATATGTTAATAACAAACATTTGATTTCATCATCAGCGACATTATCACAGTATCCTTGTGTCCACATAATTTATATAGTATATGTATATGTTTGTATGTGGCGATGAGGGGCGGGCTTACATGGTCATAACTAATGATAATGGCTCACTTAATATGCCGGTCTCTTTAAAAATATTTCATTTGCACAGCCACACGCTCTTTTTATATATGCATAATTTAACATTTAAGGGACGAATGATAAAAAAAAAAAATAAAGAATTTATTTCAAGCATTTCAGAGCAAGCAATACGGGCCATTTGTGAGTGAGCACAGAGCAGCCTAGGGCAGCGAAAGCAAACAGTTAAGGATAATGAATAATGACAACAATAATAAAAATATAAAAAGAGGAAAACTGTTGTAGTTGGGAAATATAAATGACAACATTATTAACGGGTGGGCGGTCGGCCGGTCGGTCTGTTGGTCGGTCGTCTCTGCTGCTGTTTATAACTGTCGCATGTCCATTGAAAATGATGTCATTAAATTAAAATAAAAGTGACAAAGGCTTGGGCTTGCATGCGCACACCGACGTTATCATACTCTGAAGCCTTTCAGCACTCGGCCAATGGATTAATCAATCATCTCTATGACATCACCAGCCCTACTACAATTTATGAGCCATTGTCGGGGACAGAAAACTATTGGAAATACCTTTAGAAGAGACTCAACTATGTACTTCCCGCTACATAGTGTGTGAGCTATATCCGCATTTCAATGGCCTTTCCCAATCCAATGTGAGTTTAATTAATATATTGCCAGCATGGCAAAAATAAGACACAAAATTAACGGCTATGCCTTCAGTTCAAAGAGCATGGCCAATGAACTGAGCCGAAAGCAGCTAATGAGTAAAAAATAATATAAATGCGACAGGTGAGAACAATCCAAATGTGTGTGTGTGTAAGGACGGGGGAAATATGAAAACAAAAACAGTCACAGCAGATGGCATGATTTTTAATGAAATGTATGTGAGCGGTAAGGACAATGAATAACATTAAATTGAAGTGCCGCAGCAGGAAGACAACGCTGCGTATGCGTGACGTTGGCGTTGCCAGCAACATGCAAATAATTATCAACAATATATTTGAAATAAACTGGCGCACATTAACGCGCACGTGATGTGCTATTGTGTGAGTTAGTGGATTATGATTCTATGTGTGTGTGTGTGTGTGTGTGTGCGTGTGTGACTGTGTGTGCCTGTGCGCAACCACAATCTGCAACCGCACGCATTTGCTCTAATTAATAAGCCAGCCCCTAAACTTTGGATGGCTTCCGTGTCCACTCGAAATGTGTCATAATTTCTATTTATGGTCTAGAGCTGTGGGCACGTCACATTTAATATGATTTAATTTAATATATTACAACAGCTCCTCAGCGAACAGTTGAAAAAATATTACTCCAACAGGCCTCAACACGCAATCCACGCGGACATTTTAAACTGAAAAGCTAATTAAGTAATAATTTGTTTGCCCCATGCAAAAATTTCCAGTTCACGCGATTTTTGCCCGCAGGCGTAATGAAAAAGGGTTGGCATGGGCATCTGTAGGTGTGTGTGTGTGTGTGTGTGTGTGAGCTAGGCTAGTTCATTCCATACATACAAGCTAATGTGTTTACACATATTACATTTGGAAAGTCACAGCTCATGTGGAGTTATGGTAATGTGCTTTGGACAATTACTGCTCCACTGGAACTGTGTGTCTCACAGAGCTGAAACCTTTTACATTAATGAAAAAAGTTAACCGATTAAATTGTGCTCTTTTTCTAATGAGAAGCCATATAATTTATAATTTGCATTTACGAATGATCATCTAGTTTGCTGTGCTGCTATGTAACGACTTGTTCAAGAGAATTGTATGATTAGTCGGGGCTTTCAGCTGAGGTGGTGGTTTGTCAATATTGAGATAAAATGAAACAATAAGGGGGATGGGCATTTGATCCTTTACGTCTTCTGGGGAGTAAGCTAGATATATTTTCATTCCCATTATAAATGGGCATTATAAAATGCATAGAAAAGGTGTGTCTGAACCCATAAAGAACACAGATCTATATGTAAAACAAGTAAGAATCTTGCAGACGGTAACCAACGACCGTGTAAGACTCCTTCGGTTTCATGAGACAGCTAAATTATAAATCTGAAAAAGCATCACTTAAATTCACCATTCTCGTAGTGGAGGTGGACATACAATGCCACACATACCGAAAATTACAACTCTCTGGCACCTTAAATAGTACTTCGCAGTTTGCCAGGCCGAAAACTTTACAATACGAGGTATTTATGCTCCACATTCCAAGTCTCTTTCTTTAAAGGCAGACAAGACAAATCCAACATACTCTTTGCTCTTTATGAAAGAGTGTGAACAGTTTAGTTTTGCTTCTTGCTGACTCTCAGTTTAAGATATTTTCCAACTCAGGCACTTTCAACTAACTTATCTGCAATGTTTGAACAAACTTAGCTACCATATCAGATGGCTACCGTTTGAATTAAAGCTTGAGAATATGATATTAAAGCTTCGCCATTAAAACAGCGTATATGATCTGCGACTTGCCGCAGACAGTCATCTATTCTTGGGCTTTTATATGAAATAAAGTGGCTGTCTGGCGCATTAAAAATCACATCCACAGCCAGCACAGCCGAGCAACCCACTGACCAAGCAGCCAGCATAAACAACAATAATCATAACCCTCTGGACTCTGTCGCACAGAGATACCTACATAAGATATAAATTTAATGTGCATCATTTACAATTTTATGGCAAAGCACTTGCTCGCTCACCTATGCAGCTTCGCATTTCGGTGGCAATTTAATTCATCCGATAGATACGAAGTCTTGTGTGTGTATGTGTGTGTGTGTAGATGAAAGCCATAAAAAGGCAGCCTTAAGCTGATGGCAACGGCATTGGCATCAAGCCGTAAAATACAATATAATGAAATCAAAAAAGGCAGCAAATGAAAACGTAATGATTTCATCTAATTATATGGCAGAGACTGCAACTTGGCTAATTCTGTTAGCCCGCAGTGCGGAAATGCCACAAACACTTTGTCTGCACTCGTCGACACTTCTCAACAGTCCTCCAGACTGT
Source organism: Drosophila mercatorum (assembly GCA_961210405.1). Lineage (NCBI taxonomy): Eukaryota > Metazoa > Arthropoda > Insecta > Diptera > Drosophilidae > Drosophila > Drosophila mercatorum. The sequence continues at coordinate 5,394,912 of CAUIUS010000003.1, forward strand.
AAACTCAACAGTCCGCAGCTAAGTATGACAATCTATGACTACTGCTGAAGTTTCCTTTCGCCCTTGTCCACATCGGATTCGCCACTGCAGCAGTGGGACGAGTTCTCTAAATTTAGCTACAACTGTTGCTCCGACTGCGCCTTTTATGGTCTTTGATCTTTGGCTGGGATGCTGGCTTCTGCTGGCTGCCGCTGGTTGGCTTGACTTGACTGTCTGGCCTTCTGACTCTTCCACTGTCTGGCTGTCTGACCATCTGACCGTGTGGCATCCGACTGCCCATCAACAGCCTGTTCAGCGCTAATTGTCCTTTGGCATTCCTTCTCGTCATCATCGTCGCCGTTGACTCGTCGCAGGCTGCTGCACAGCTAATGCGCTTGCTAGATCTGTAACTTGGCCTCTTACATACACAGACACACACACACACACACACACACACACACACGTACAATTATAATTGGTATTTTAGCGTCCTTTGTGTCTATATTTAGATCCGAACATGAGCAAACGCCTTGATTATGTTGCTCAAATTATGGCAATTTACTTTAAGTAGACACTGCTTGTGACTCTCCCAACAAATACTGTCAGCTGCGTAGATCCCGTCCGCAGTGCTCGTAATTCACAGCCAACTCAAAAGAAGATATATTTCAATTGGCCACGCCAACAATAACCTATCGAAAAGTAAAAGTAAGCAACATCTGCCGAGAACAGCGAAGCGCTTTAAATGCAAATTTTATTGTGCATAAATTCATGACGAAAAGCAAGCAGGCAGCCCAGCAAAATAAAGAAATCACCTGCTCTCGCAATTAGCATAAATGTCTAATCATTTTTTATGCTTATTAATTATGCCAGAGCTTGCCTCTAAAAACTCAGCGCCAATCTTTAATGTATATATGTAGAATTTTGCAATTGACGCTGCTCCCGTTTCGGGTTTGCCAACTTAAATATATGCAAACTGTATAGCAGCCCACACACAAAAGCCACTCTCTCAGCTCTCCTAGGCACATCATGCGAAAGTTCGCGCGGTCTTATCATCTCCATACCATCTCGAAGTATCTGGCGCGGCATAGTTTAGCCAGCCCAGCTACTGGCCGCCTTCTGGGAAGCTGTCGCCGAAAGTCCGCTTGATAAGAATCTCAGAGCCACGACTTGGGCAGGTCGCTTGTTCCGACTCTCTAACTCTGATTTATAAGAGTTCAAATTAGCACAACATCAAAACTAAACTCAGGCATTAGAATGCCAGTGAGCGCGAAGCTCGAATTTTAAATAACCTGCCACCTAGCCCAACTCACTTATAAATCGTGTTTAATTAAAGAGCATTCTATGATATATATTTTATTGTATTAAATTCACTTTATTTTAAATAAAATTATATAAATATACATACATATATACTGTAATTTTCTGTATTGTTTGAAAAGGCAATTATTCTTCACAAAATTCTGATGAAAAATAAAACGAACAAAAAGTGTGCTTTATGCAAGAGCTCTTTGCTGATATGGATACCTTACAGCTTTCCGAGAACAGAATGAAAGAAATATTTCTACTATTTTTACATAGAAATATAAAACTTACTCGTCTGGAACGCATAATACTTTTTAAAGAAAATATTCTAAAGAAAGTTTTTTTTATTTCATTACCAAATAAATAAATCTTTAATACAAACAACAATTCAACACATGAAAGCAAATGAGAGCAAAAAAAGAAGTTTCATATATGGATATCTTATAGCTCTTGCCTTATATAGTGGCCTGAAAACTAATATAACTGCATGGAAGTATTCTCTCCAAGTACACATTAGATAAAGTCTCTACTAGATAAGGGAATACCATTAATCACCTTAAAGAGATCTCACATTTCGATTTTCTCAGGCAATAAACTTGTAAATGTCTCTTTGTAGCGTCGTCAATCTAAATTGCTAAGTCGACGAGACCATTTCGGGCCATTGGTCGAAAACAAAGCCGTCAAATCAGTTTAGTTTTTAATTGCAACGCCAGTTGCCTTTTGGGGCTAACCGGTTTTTACAGTTGATGCTGCTCAAGTTCAAGACCCCAAACGTCGTCATGCGAGTACCTACGCCAAGTACGCTCTTCCACATAAGTAATCGAATGGCAAAAAAAAAAAAAAAAACAGAAAAACAATAAACAATAAGCAAAAACAAAGAATGCTGCCGGTGTTTCAATTGTTCGCCGTAGTAATCCATTCGCCTAACCGCCAAATTGTCGGTCAGTAGCACAAAATTTGGGCAGGGTGTGCGTTAACGAAAAAAATACACAACAAAACAACAACATCAACAACAAAACAATAACAGGGCGAAAGAGTAGTGAGACACGTCTGCGACAAGTTTATAAAAAATTCAGCATTCGTCGCGGCTGTGGCGAGTTTTTGCACTGGATTTAGTTTTAATGGGCTGTCTTGAACATCTATATATACGCATATGGTATGTCCATATGGGTACGAATCACATTTCTGTTGTTTTTCGTATTTTGTTTATGTTTTCGCTTCTGTGGGCTCGGAGTGGTTTGGTAATTTCTCAATCATAATTAATTTGGGGAGAACTTTCTATTAGCTGCCGTCATCGTCATCGTCCTCATCAGCATGCGCTCACAGAGCCACACGGTGAAAGTTCTGACAGCCACTCGAAACAGAATCGAACAGTGTGACCAACGTCACTCTGTCCAATTCCCATGTTGCGGGTGTGTGTGTGTGTGTGTGTGTGTGTGTGTGTGTGTGTGCGTATGTCAAGGCCCCGAAGCTGGGCCTGAAATTCGCTCTCAAGCCCAGTGCGACCGTTAAGTTAAGTGTTTGGCAGAATTTCTTTTGATTTGCTTGCTTATCTGGACAGCCCTCAAGTGAACTCAGCCAAAGTAAAACCCAAACACAGAAATTTACTTAACTGTATCTAGAATAAATTTCATAATTTAATTTGCCGTGATAAACGCTGAGAGTATCTGTCATGTTTTCTTGATTACACCCAGCGAACACTCTGAGAAACCCAAAAGCCATGACTCAGCCATGCGTAAATTAAGAACTGTTGCTTTCTTAGAAAGTTTACACACATTTGTAATATTTACTTCGTTTAATTGTTATCTCTTAAAAATGAAATGTTTATTGGCACGCTATATGGGGTTACCATGTTGCGGTTGCTTTCTGCCAATTTTTGTCAATTTTTTATTTAGGTTAATTTATTCATAAAAGGTGCTCCACTTTGTCCGCCTTCGTCGACAGGCCCGCCTTATACGACATAAACAATGCTTACCAACCGACAAGAGTCGCTGAAACATTTCCTTTAACTTTGCAAGCTAAGACGAGCAATTGGTATAAAAATAAAATGTGTTGACATGCTTTGAGACATATCGGCTTGTCTTGAGACTGAAAGTTAACTTATAAGCTGAGCTGAGAGTTGCCAAAAGAAAAATAATATTCGAACTGAGCCTGGCTTAAAGCCTACATAAACATTGAAAGAAACGGGATAATTTACATCATTGTATTTTTAAGAAGAAACCCAATTAAATACTTAAATATGAATTACAAAATTAAAACTTAAATATAAAGTTTAGGTGGAATTTTTGGAGGCTTTATCGATTTTAGTTTCACAGCAGAAGTTCTTTCGATATATTAAAAATTAATAATATTCGGTGAGCGGGTATTACGCAGCTGGCTGAGCTTAGCTTGAATGGCTAATAATTGTCAAAAATTTTTGTCAAATGCATTTAACATGCAAATTTTCTATATATTAGAACAAATATAATATTCCCGGGGGGATAAATAAAAATAAATTCGGCACAAATTGTTTCTGTTAGCCAAATTATTTGGCAAGCCAAATAGCCGGGCTAAAATAATATTAATAAAATAAAAATCTGCAGCCCCATGGGGCCCAGACTCAAATTTGAAAAAGCAACAATGGCCTTAATGCAAAATCTGTGCAGAGCCACAGGCGGGCTAAATGCCGGAGTGCGAGAGCTGGAAAATGCTTTGACGCTGACTGAGGCGTGGAAATATTGAAAATGTGCGCATTATGATAATTTAATGCGTGTGATTATTGAAAATCATAATAATATTTTTATGGGCCGCACATTTTTTTGTTTTTGTTTTTCTGCTTTCGTTTTTTGGCAGACAGACGTGAACTAAGCTTTGCTGACGGGGTCGATGTCGAAGGCAATGGCGATGTGTCGAAGTGCTGTTCTTGTCGCATTATTATTGTTATTACCAAGACACATTTATTTGATCAGTGCCAAAGTGCCAATAATTTGAAACAATTTATTATTTTAGCATTTGTGTAACACACACACACACACACACACACACACACACACACACACACACACACACACCCACACACTGGCTACCCATACACACACACATATCTGCACCGAGCTGTCCTGGCTACTTACAAATGCAAATCACGTTCGCGCGTAAAGAGCCAAAACAGCAGCAACAACAACAACAACAAGAGTAACAACAAGCATGAGTAGCAGCATCGACCACAGCCGGCACCTGTGCCATGGGCTTAGGCTCCAGATACACAGACAAAGATACACACACAGATAGGTCGATGCACGCCCCCTTTCCAGCCTGCGTAATGACAGTAATATTGAAATTTCCTGTCTCTAGCCGGGGTGTTTATGACATGGCAGACTTTGAAAATGAAATATCTGTGCTCAGCGCAGATAAAAGGGAATTTAAATTTTTTGCAAATAAACAACCGGCGAAGTTGTTCGATAAAGTGATGGCTCGAGATGAGAGTGCCTCCGCAGTTGGAATTAATTTCACACAGATTCTTTTTTTTATCTTTACGTTTATGTGGGAATCGTCGTGAGGATTTCAATTTGAAGGGACTAGCCCAAGTCGTTGCACGTTCATCGGCGATAGGCCAAATTGATTTCCGCAGGCCTCGAAGCGATTAAAAGAAAACTGATGAACTCTAGGCGCTTGTGGCTGGTTCAACGAACCCGTGCCAAATTTAGGCTTCAGCGGTTTTAACACCAAGCAGTTTATGTTCATCTAATTAAGGCGCATGAATCACATGTTGCATCGCCGGCGACTGCGACCGAATTGGCGCTCAACCGCCGACGAGCTATACGTTACGCGAACAATAACAAAAACAATAATTTTCCGCCATAAATCACACCAGCCGAGAGCAAAACAAAAGCCAAGCCGAAATGAGTAACTGCGAATTGACGCAAAGTCAGGCAAAACAAACACAGCTGAGGGCAATCCCAGCCGCAGTCAAGTGGAGCTGGAGCTGCCGCCGCTGGTTGGCCAATCAAGAAGCGCAAAGACAGCGCCAAAAAAAGGCAACGCTGCTGACCAACAAGAAGAACTTTTTGCCCGCTTTTGGCCAAAGAAGCAGCAAAGCCGGCAGAAACCAGAAACGAAGAGAGAGTGAGAGAGCCGCTTGGCCAAAAGCAGCAAGCGTAATTCGTAAAGACAAGCCCCAGCAGCGACGTCGCGACGTCAGCGTCTTGAGAATACCCCTTTAGCGGCAGAAGCTCGCTTACAATTTATGCGACGTCGACGTCGCAGCGCCGACAGCGCCGACTGCTGGCAGCGACGCGTCGCAGGGCTTTTGCTGAGAACTGAATTAAGAGCTGCGAAAATCGCAAACGGCTCAGTTGAGAAACCGCTCTGCCAGCAGCGCAGTCGCAGTCGCAGTACCGACTGCAAGAACATCATCATCGTCATCAGCATGGTCATTATCATTATCATTAGCAGCGGCCGCAGAGGCCAAAAGAAATTTGCGCCGACCGATCTGGCGCTGCGAGCGGGACACGAGGGTATATAAGAACGTCGCCCTGTCACCATTCAGCAAACTCTCATCTCGGTCACGCGTGCGCCGTTCCAGTGGAGCTCTGGATTTGTGCGCAGTTATCCTGCGGCAGGATATGTGAAACGCGTCTGTGCAGTGTGCGAAATAAACCAAGCCAAGAAGCAAACTGAAATACGAATATACTTGCTTTGAGTGAAAAACGACTTGACCAAGTGAAAACAATCAAAAGTGTCGCAAAAAATTTGAGAAATTTACAGATTAATAAAAATAATCTTGAATAAAGCTAATTTATATTTGCTTAAACGGTGAGTGAAATTTGATGCAAAAGTTTCTCATTCGTGAATAAAATATTGTTTGTGGAGGAGAAAAGAATTCTTAGAAATTAATTGCTCGCTTTCAAGTTCTGCTATGTTTAGACTTTGCCTAATTGATTTAGTTATGTAAAAGCTTTCATAGAATTTGCCGTGCTTTAAGTGTCGTCAAATTCACACACACACAGAGACACACACCTATAAATAAGCACTTGCCACATTAACTCAACTGAAATGAAATGAAAACGAGACAACCTTTGGCTGCCACTAAAAGGTCCAGTTGTGCGTCTAGCCAAGAGAGTGCCCCACGCAGCGGCATTTATCTCATTTTATGTCACTCTAAAACCTTCATCAGCGCGGCCCGCGCCATAAAAAAGGACCAAGTTAGGAGACTGTAAAAAGCGAAAGGGCTGTAAGTCAGCACTCGCAGCTCAATCAAAACAGCCAGCGTAATAGAAAGAGACAAATGAAAGAGGCAGCAAGAGGGAGGGGGAGAGAAACCTCAAAGTCCAAAATGTAGCTCAGAGCCAAACAAAGCCATTAAACTACAGCGCTTTAATAGAGTTTTATTGTCGAGCAGCCCAAGACACGCACAAGTTGAAGTCAATTTGGCAACAGGAAGGAAAATAGAGGAAAAGAAATAGAAAGCTTGCACGCATTTAAAATCGAGGGTTCGCTGCGCGCTGTGACCCCAAGGAGTCATGGGCATCTGCATCCCTTAGTCCATCATAGTGGAAGAACAACAATGTAATGTTTAATTGACACCATTGTTCGGGCAACACTTTTTGCTCCATTTAACAGCATGGATTGGAGCTGTGCGCTGACAGCCAACGCAGATAACAGTCACTATGGGAGGACCCTGCCCATTCTCTCCCTCTCTCTCTCTCTCTCTCTCTCTGTCTCTCTCTTTGCCTGCGCCTCTATCCATGTCAGTGGCCAGCAGTCCATCAGTCACTTAGCCAGCGCGACATTTGGCCCTTGTGATGATTTTTAACAGGCAGTGCAGAGAGTGGGGCATTGAGAGTGAGGGGCGGGGTGCGGATGGCTAGGGGCCGAACCATCATCGGCAGTGACCAGTCAACAATTCCGGGCACGTCGACGCGTCGTTCAAATTATTATTATGCGCAAATCGCAAAGGGATCTGCAGAACTCAATGTTCCAGTCTCCGAGTTTGGACTGCCACTCGACTAGACAATCAAGAAATTTAAATTTGATTCGTTGCGCAAACTGTCCTACAGCAGCGGCAGCAGCAGCGGCAACAACACTGCGCACTCAAGTGTCAAATGTAAAAAAAGAATATATATATATATATATATATATATATATATATATATATATATATATATATATATATATATATATATATATATATCTACACTTCAATTGAAGGATTTCTGCGCCGACAGCATTGTAGAAACTTTTTTTATCGTTACCCTTCCTCTCCGTCCGTCCGTCGCAGCTAGAGTTCTTGTAATTTTGATTCTTTTTCAGGTTTCTTGTGCTGCTCTGCTCTGCTCTGCTCTGGCTTGGTCTGCTCTGTCTGTTCGCTTTTGTCAATTTGCTTGGCATTCTGCTTTAGTTTTCAACGAATTTCATAAATTAAATTGTTTGTCGCAGGACAACATTGACAGCGGCAACAATGTTGACAGCTCGTTTGACATTTGCGCCGATTTATGCATGCCCTCAATGTTTTGTCTAGTGCACTAGTGTCTAGTGGCCGCGGCAACAATGTACGTAGCTGGCACTCAGTGCCGCCCGTAAATCACTCAAGGGGCGTGGCATTCGGCGTCCTTGAACGCATCGCATCGCACGCTGACGGATTTGAAATGTGCGCATTATCCTTTAGTCTGCCTCTGCCCATAGGCAATTTAATATGAAGAAGGCGATGAGGCGTGCACAGGTGAATTCCCTGACCCGCCTCCACCTGAATGCTCCCCTGCTGGGCTGTCTGGCTCCCAGTTGATTTACGTTTATGAGCTTCATCTGTTTAATTTGAGTTTTGGGAGCGTCAAGGATGCCTTCACCCACAACTGGCGCCTCCTCGAGGCGTTATTAATTTAATAACCACCCGAGTCTGGGGAATTGAGATGTTCCAGAGCACCCAAAGCCGTTCATTTAAGTATTTAGTGGATAATGTGTGCAAGTGCTTAGATTAAGCATACGCCGCATGGGCGTTGACTACGAAACAAGTAGAGTTAGAGGATTATTCGCAGCAAAGTTCACACGCATTAATTACCGCACACTTTCTTTACTTTCTCTTGTGATGCCGAAGAGAACGGCAACGGCAATCACTGCCCTCCCAGAACGAGACCCCTAATTTATTAATTTAAATTCTGGACAACAATTTAATATATTAATAGTATGGGCCGGCCGCAAGCCATGGGCAAACGGAAAAAGTGAAATGATTCCTATACGATTTGGTCATTATGTATTCTGATGGCTATCAACGGGCCGTTGGCCGTTGAGCTCGGGCTCGGGCTCGGGCTCGGCCCGAAACTGCTCACTTGTCACTTGGCTGGTGTAAAAATTATGCTAATTTTATATGTCAATTATCTGCCAATAAGCACAAGCAGCAACAGCACAGCGTGGGTGTTTTTTGGCTGTACTGGAAAGAATTTGCCTCAGAATTTGCCGGACCCGGACCCGGACTCGGTCTCGGACCCACGGACCCAAGCTGCTGCTCATGTGTAAACATGATTTGTGCCAGTCAAGTGGGCAGCTCTTGTTTCTGGGTCTATTGGCCGGCATTTGCATATTTTGTGTTTTATGCAAATTAATTGGCCCTGGCCTAAAGAACAGAACCGCAATCGCAATAAAACACATAAAGGAGCAGCTGTGAGCCAATTAAAACTCCCCATAAAAATGCAACAATTTGCTGTTATTGTTGCTCTTGTTCTTGGCGGCGAGAGAGTGTTGGAAATGTGTGTGATATCATAGCTGCGGCTTTAATTAGCTCGGCTCAATCAATCAAGAACAAAGCAAACAGTGCGCAGATATAAATATATATTGGTGTCAGGCATTCACAGTGCGAGAAGCTTTCTCCACATCTCGATTCAGATTGTGATTCTGATTCTACGCACTCGCTAACAAATAAACATATGAATGTAGACATGAGCTTATTTACAGAGTAGTTTACCTAAACAGAACGCAACTTGATGCCGTTTCAATTACACTGGGGCAAAAACAACCCAACGAGCCGTGCAGGGCTCTAATAAACAAACAAACAAACAAGCAAACAATCAAATTGCTGCTGCAAATACAAATAATGCACTGCAACTGGCTCGACTGTTGGCAATGTTTTTGACCTTTGCAACAACAGCAGCAGCAGCCACATCAACTTTGTTTGCAAATTATTCAATTAAACTTCAACTTGAACTCGATAAAGTGGCTGACTAGTGGCTGACACGCGATGGCCGAGTGATGCAATCGATTAGCTAACGCAGTCTAGTTCACCATTAACTGCTTAAGTATCTCGAGCATCTCGCATTTGTATCTCGTCATCACTTCTCGCAGTCTAGCGGCGGCTCTTGAGCACACAATGGAGAAAGTCGAATTGTTGACTTTCGGGCCACACCTCGTGAGCGCACAGAAAATTATAATGAAATAACTTCTGATCATGTAATTTTTGTGCGGTTTCTCAGCATACTCAGAGCGTGAATCAGCGTGATTCTCTGATTCTGTTACCGTTTTGCAGCTGCTACTTATAGCTGAGTGCCATGTAGACGCAGCTTGAGGCACTTGTCGGCCCGTGGAGAGGGCCGGCAAGCGTGTGCTCGGCAACAGCAAGTCGAAAGGTAGCTACAGAGCTAACCAATTACCATAAAATCTACATAAAAGCTTCCGTGTAAAATTTATTTAAAACAAACTGAACAAAATCCTGGACCCATTGAAGGGGCCCCAATAGACAGAAGGCAATTCTTGGCATTTGCCAGCCACAGGCAAAGCCATAAACATGAACTGCCGCTGCTGCTGATGGCAACAACAACAGCAACACATCAACAGATAGTCCAACAATTGGCAACAGGTGTAGGCCAAGCAACCGAAAGGTTGGCCACTAGTCCGTCCCTTATCTAATAACAACGGCGACTTGACAGCACACAAAGGCAACGAGCGCTCGTGTGAAATGGGAAGCGGCACTCTGAACGGGCTAAACACGTGTCTCGTCTTTTTCGAATAGGTCTTAAGTTGTTGCCAAGACATGCCTGACAATTTGGCTAACCCGAAAGGTTGACTACTGTTGTTGCTGCTTCTGCTGCTGCTCGACCCAATCTGGCTTTAGTCTGTCAATGTTTGTTCGATTGTTCGCTGTGTGTTTGTTACGTGCCAGGACCTCGTCCTGTCAGTGAACAAATTTGCAGTATTTCACTGGCGAGCCGGTTGGGGAAATCTACAAAATTGTTGCACCAAATGCGACACTGAAGAGACAACCAATTTCCCATTGAGCAATGCCCCAATGAGAGTCACTTGGCCAGCTGAACGATAAAGCCGGGCTTATAAGCCGCAACTGTAACTACAGCCATAGTCGGCAACTTATGAATGCGCTCGATACCAACTCAGGGAGCAAATTAAGCAATTATGCAGTTGACTTGTCGATTTAGCCATTGCCCCAGCGCTTAGCTGTCTGGGCCTATTTAAGCCGCTTTGCCGCCACATTCTGGCCGGGCGTCAATGTATATACATGAATGCATGCATACATGCGTACATGCGCATATGTACGTTCGAGTATACCAATTTCGGACGTTGACCAAAAAGTGCATTGCCATTGACTGGGCTGGAATATTGGCCATTGGCAGCATGTTCCATTTTGCAGACAACGTTTGCCTTTAACAAAATTATAGCTACGCTCGGATGTGGCACTGGCTCGCTCCAGTGTCTAAAGGCTGATGGCAGTGCTAGTCCTAGTCATTGAATCCGGCTTGGGAAAAGCTGCGCCAAATGGCTGAATTGTGCCAAAAACTCTCAGTACCGAGTGCCTGATTCCTGCAACTGACGCGATATCTCGAGTTGGGAGTTGGCCTGGCAGTCAATAGTCAACTAACTGCATCAAACAGCCTGCCAAACACGAACGGTGGCTCTTTTCTCTGTCTCTCTATGACTCTCTCTCTCTCTCTCTCTGTTTCAGTTCGTCTCTGTCTCCGAACTGAAGGTGGACATAGAACGATATCGATATAAGGCATTACCTGCTAAACTGTTTGGCAGCATCACAGGTAGCTTGTCAGACAGTTTTGCAATTGTTTCGAAATTGTCTCTCGTGCAAATGCAATTTTCTTCAATTTCATTTGGGCGGACATTGAATGTAGTAGCCACTGTTGGCCCGTAGCCGACAGAGCACTGTGACAATGTCAGCCCGTTGCCAGTGCCAGCGCCAGCCAGCGCCAGCCTGTGCCAGCTCGACTCGATTCGACTCGACTGGGCTCGTATATAGCTAAAAGACTTTAATCTATTACAGAGTACGAACGGCAGATTTGTTTTGTGAAATGTAAGCATGACATTTAAGTTATCTCCTGCAGCCTCTTACTCTTTTGCATTCTGCTACTTATGCCAACGTGGGGCACATTGAGGAGAGGCTGCCAATTGACAGGCTGGGCGTAAGAGCCATCCCTCGTAGCCAATGGGCGTTAGTTACTTGCAGCTTTCCTCTGCCAATGGATGTGGCAGTCAGATAAAGTCGAACTGTCTTGTCACAGCCCATTGTGCCTCGTGTCAATTGGTGTGAGTCACCGCAGCGGCTGACGGCATTGTCTTTGGCTAGATTTGGTAGCAATGTAATTTCCGGCATGACACATATAAATAAAGGTTATGAATGCAATTGGCTAAAGTGTGAGAGCAGTATATAAGGAAATTGAGAATATTTAAAGGCGAGCACACATGGTCAAGAGCAAATGAGCTTTCATTTTTGGCCACTACATAATGACTGCATAACCCAAATTACTCCAAGGGCTTAATCTTGTAATCAGGATTTGGTCCATTTGCCTGCCAATTACCAGCCCAAAGCTCAGCAAATTTATTACACAGAGCTTATGGTCAGAATAACAAATATATCAAAGCCAAAAGCCGCACAAAGAGCCAAAAAAAAAAAAAAATGAAGAAAGGAAGAAAAATCAAACAAACAGCAGAAAAACAGCAGAAAAGCGTTATGATATGACCAGCATCAGATGAACAATGACCCAATGTTGACATAATAAAACGCATATTCGAGTATGTAACTAGTGAATCAACAACCGGAACAGGCGGAATGGCCACGGCAACGACATCGGCAGCGGCAGCAGGAACGAAAGCGACGGCAACAGCCGGAACAACAGGCCGCAGATGCCGCAAATTCCAATGCTTGCACACAGAGCTGAAAGGGTCAGAGAAAAATATTATTAAAAAAAATTATATGTATATAAAAATATATATATATGTGTGTGTGAATGTACGTATATATGTGTACAGCACAGATATGGCATAAAGGCGGGCAAAATAAAAAGTCGAGTAAAAAATGAAATCATATAAAAGACATCGATGCGAAACTATGGGATTTAAAAGCGCTTTAAATTGGCTCAGAATATGCAAGGGCATGGCTCATAAAATTTGTGGCCTCACAACAGCACCGAAATGTCGAAAGAGAGCCTGGAAGGAGGAAAGAGAGTTGAGGAGATTAGAGTAAGAGTTCGGTCAACCGCTCAACTCGTCCTTCAATGTGACGAGCGTTTGAGAACTGAAGGAAAGCTGAAGCTTCCACTCAATACATTCGCAGTTGGCGTTACTCAAAGCTAACGATGTGTAAATACTTGTTGGCTTAAAGAGCACAAGCAGCAGCAGTGGAATTGGCACTAACTGTTGCATTGCAAGCCAAAACCACAATTATGACTACTGGCTGAAACCACAAACTCTGCCTAGCCAGCTATCCACCTACCCATGCCCCGCCTCCCGCACACAGGCTGAGCAGCACACAATGACTTAGGTACGGACCAGAATGATGCCCACGGCTATGATTTGGTCCTGTTGCAGCAGTAATGCTGGCAAATTGCATGCTTCTTTGGTACCCAAATGAGACACATTGTAGCCAGCAAAGGGCCGGGCATCGACCACAGAAACAGGCACAGAGCTACACGCACACATTTACAACGACAATTACCCTGCAGCAATTTACTTGAATTAACACCCTGGCCAGGCGCGCAGTCATCTTTTATAACTTCTTTTGCAGTCTATGTCCCGAGCAATAACAACAAGAAACAAGTAAGAAAACTCTAGTCGAGACCGCTCGACTAGGGTATACCCTGAACCCTGCGAAGATCCGCTATTCCAAGCATTCTTCGTTTCTTTTATATACACATGCCTATGTACGTTCATTACAAGCAAAACATACACACACACATACACAGGCACAAGCACACACAAGCGCAAGTCGGTGCGTCAGCTGTTCTTGTAAGGCTTACATAACACTAAATGCAAAATTTGAAGACTCTAGCTAGAAAGATGATTTAGATAGAGTTTTATAGCTTAATTTAGATTTTCGTTTTTAATCGATAACAATAAAACGATAACAGTTATCGAATTTCTGAAACAAACTCGATCTTTTCGTGCTATACAGGAACCTACATAAAAAATTTCATACATACGGACAGACGGACAGACGGACGGACAGACGGACAGACGGACGGACGGACAGACGGACAGACGGACATGGCTATATCAACTCGGCTTGTCATCCTGATCAAGAATATATATACTTTATGGGGTCTGCCACGCCTCCTTCTGCCTGTTACATACATTTCAACAAAAACATCCCATTTTCAATGGTTTCAGGGTATAAATAGTAGAAGTCTAGTGTAGAGTGGTCGACTTAGAGCTGAGCTAAGCTGCTGAGAATATACACTACGCGGCATCAGGATAGCGCAGACTTCACACTCTATACATGCTATATAATTCAATCCGAAAACTTCTTGTATATTAGCCTTTCTTATTCTTGTTAAAATAAAACAAGATTGAGCACAGTATCATTTCAGAAAGTATTTTCAAACATTTAAAAAAAAATCATACGAGAACGGGTTTTAAAACTTCGTTATATTGCAAATTCACATAATCAAAAGGAAAACTTTTATTTTCTTGAAAGGTACGACCTCTACAGAAAAGATATATATACAAACTCTCAGATATACATAATAATAGGAAACATTATGTATTAGGTGTACTATTGATAGTCTAAATCTCCTAGGCAGCCTTCCGAATGCTTCCAATTGTTGCACAAAAACAGCATACGCTCCACTATAGAGTAAAGCAAAAAAATGCATAAATTTATTATTGGAACAGCGACGATAACGACCACAGTGACGACCTTGAGCCGCAGTTGGCTACGTGCTGGCCCCAGGCCCAAGTCCGGTCGCAGTCTTGTAACTAGCTGACTGCCTGGGCATCAGCTTCATCAGGTTGCAAGACGATAAATTATCAAATGACCGCGTGGCCATGGCAATTAGGTCGCTTTTTATTGTTTGACCATCTTGCGACCGTTGTTGGGGCCACAATTATAATGAGCCAAAGCTCCAGTTGCAGCTGTGGCAGGCGAAAATTGAATTAAATGCAGACGCTCCCATCTCTCAGTGAGACCAATCTCCTGGGTCTGGTGGCCAGCGCTATCAGATTTACTATTTATAAGCCGGAATATGTTTATGATTGGGAAAATACATTCGTTACGAGTTCAGGCCCATTAAATTGCGGACCATTAAAAAGCTATACAGCCTCAAGGGCGTAACGCCTCGTCCTAATCTATGCGTAAACGCCCTTTAAACTTCGGGCACGCCCCGAACATTGACTGATTTAATGAGTTTTGCACTCAACTTAACATATATGTCGGCTGATTTATGCCTAATGACTAGGCCGCAGCGTGTGTAAATACAAAACAAAATTGCTCGAAATAACGAAACTTTTGGGGCAACTTTAAGCCGCAGCAGCAACAGCAGCGAAGCCCAGGCACTGGGCTGGGGCTAGGACTGGGGCTGGGACTGTGGCTGGGGTGAGGGAATCGCATCAAGTGAGCAAAACAGATTTGTCACAAAACCGCAACAGCCAGTAAATCAGCATAAAGGGCGAGTGCAAGTCAAAACATTTTAGAAATTATGACCCGCTCAAAGGACAGCCGCAGAGAGCGGGCGGCTGAAGGATGATGATGGTGGTGGCGGCACTTTCAACGATAATTGTCAGAGCTGTGGGTGGCTGGCGAACGAGACTTGCCAAAATCCAAAACCAAAAAGAAGCGGCACACGCACACATACACACTCATATACACTAGCAGTCTACTCGGCAAGGGGCACAATTTTATAAGTGCAATAATTGCTGCATGCGTGTGCGTGGTGGGTGTGGGTGTGGGTGCGTGTGTGCATATTGCTGCAGTATATATGCATCAGTATGTAAGTAGGCATGCACAAAAGATGCAAATCAGTCAGACAGCCGGACAATGGGCCAGACAATTGTGCAGAGGAACGGACTTGCCGCAACGCTGCCAACATAAATAAGTTGTATGGCTCAGCCGGCGCTTGCACAAGCCTGCCGGCAGCTTAACCCTTGCCCCCACACACAGCTCCCCCTCTGCTCCCCTTCTCACTCCATCAGTACAACGAGTATGGGCCACATCGTATTCAAAACAACAACAACATCAACAGCCTCCAGTTGGCCAATGCAGTAGAAGGTCTGCATAAACGCTTGGGTAGAATGCAGCGACTGGCTGCTGCATTGTACTGTACATCAACCACGTGGGGCTGTGTTGGAGCTCGGGTGCATAACAAACAGCTTGTTGTTGTTGCAGTTGTTTTTGTTTTGTTATGTTTTTTTCTTCTGCTGCTGGCTGGCTCACTTGAGTAGACAGTGTACCAGCCAGTGACACTTCCGTTTGGGCATTGTTTTTGCATTTTTGGACTGAATAATAATGTATGTTCTTATGTACGTATGTATTAACATACACACACACACACACGCACACACATTCATGAATAGTAGTTATACATAGTCATAGGAGTCGACCCGAAACTCTAGTGGAATGCAGCATCGCCCGAAAAACAAAGCAATTAAAAGCTTTAACTTGGACCTGGGCCATTGGATAAGCTGTAAATGCTGCATGGATTATTTATGGCTGGTCATCTTGATGCTTATTAAATAGTTGCGCTTAGAATTTATTCTCTGTGCGAAGCATAAGCAAAGTGCACATTTAACAATTATTTAAAGCTTTTCACACAATTTTCAATCCTTAGCCTTCGTCTGGTATTTGCATATGAAATGGGCTCTGTTTTCCCAGCCGTTGATATATTTTACGAAATTCCTCTGCTGCAACTACACAATTTATAACTTAAGTGACATTAAAGATCAACAACTTATGCAGCTTAGAGTGGGAGAATAAAATGAAAGGCAGCGTGAGAAAAAAACTAATTAAATCTTATTTTATTCAAGAAAGGAATAAATTCAAGAAAAATAAAAATAAATAAAATAAAATAAAAAATAAAAATGCTGAGATCAGAGAAATGATGAAGCTTCTAAGGCGATGTTAAACGCACAGCAAGGCGGAAAAATCTTGGTGCCATTGTATGAAGCTGGCTGAGCCTTTGAATGCCCCAAACTCACTGAAAATTGTAGTTCAGGGTATATTGGTTTTGTTAGAATGAATGTAACAGGCAAAAGAAGGCGTGGCAGACTCCATAAAGCATATACATATTTATATTTGATCAGAATGACGAGCACAGTCAATCTACTCATGTCCGTCTGTCTGCCTGTATATTTTTCGACAAAGGCCATACTGCAGCCTAAGCGTATCTTCTCCTTAGGTATCTGCTAGTTGGGAATACCCGACTATAGCACTCTAACATCTTATGCTAGACAAAGGTTAGAAAATTTTGAGAATTTAATTGCATTCTGGCATATAACAGCAGGAAGCAAGTAGCTTAGCAATTTTTAATTAAGGAAGGCAGGACAAAGGCAAAGCTGCTATACAGCCAATTTATTGAAGAAATTAATAAAAAAAAATCTTACCTTCACTTCCTTCTGTAGATTATTTGTATTAATAATTAAAAACTTGATTGGAATAGCTCTACTGACTCTTGTGGAATTCAGTATCGTTCGAAAAACAAAGCCTATTGAAGCGGACTTTCTTTATATATAATTATGAAAAATTAAAATTGAATTGCAAATTGCCTTCCACAGAATAATAGAAAGATTTCATTAAAGTCCATTAGGGAGCGCAGAAGTTATTAGAGAATGGCATGGCTAAGCCATGATAGCAATAAAGGCTAAGCTTAGAAATTTTCCAAAATGGGAGTGCATAAATATCTTCATTTGTCAAGCTGAGAGGTAGTTTTTCCATTAGACAATGAGAGCAAAGAAGTTAATGTTATTTTGAATCAGTTAAAATTTTAACAAAAAAAGTCGTGTAAGCAACTGCATTAAAGTCTATTGTAATCAGGGTTTTGGTCGAAAATACTATTTGTATTACTCATTGAAAAAAATTAAGGAATATTTTACTTTATTGAAGCACAAATGCTCACAGTTTGCATTCGCGCCAAGGCGGTGCAGCCGTTTATTGGTTATTTGTTTAGAGTTTTTTGCTAGTGATCAATACCATTAAGATAGAGTTCCATGAATGAATTCGTTAGAATTAAATACAAGTAAATTAACTTTCAAATATTTTCTAATTAAATTTTTCAAGTAGATCATTTCAATAGGCTTATATTATAATGAATAGCTTCTTCCTTGAGATTGTCAATTACTATTTGAAAATTTTATTTCCACTCCAATGTGAAACGAACACAGCAAAGTCGGTTTAGTTCCACAACGAGTGGGATTGCCCATACTCCTCGAAATTATTTTGAGAAGCTTCTATTATTGCTTCGGTTTGGTGCAGTGCAAATGACAGGGCGTTTCAAGCATGTGAAGGATATGGAGTGCGTAGGGTGTGCACGTCATCGGGCTACTTATACGCTGGTAAAACGTTCTGTCATCTTGACAACACACACAAACGTTGTTCTGCCTTTGTCTTACAGCAATGAGGCGAATAAAAGCAAAAAGCCAACAGCAGCCAGCAGTGATGCATGTTGGTGAAAATGCGTTGAAAAATGTTTAAGCGAAACGATCTAAACGCCGGGGAAATGTGCTTGAGCAATAATAGTACGCCAGACATAGGAGTACACACAGACAACAGCATATATATTTGAGTGAAACTCTTATCAAATGCAGTTAAGGAGCTGGGTGACATCTTTACGCATGAAATAAGTGGGTAAACTAATGGAGACAGGCAAATAGACTTATGCTTTCCCAGGAAAATTCTACTCTAATTGAATTGAAATGAAATTACACAAGAGTCATGCAAAAGTAAATGATTTGCCAATGCAGCAACACAAATGTAACTTTCAGATTTACACATATAAATATAAATGTGAGTGTGTGTGAGCATCTGTGTGTGCGTGTGTATTTGTCAATATCAAATTTTTATGTCCAGACGAAGCATAAAATTTTTAAAGCCACTTTGATTTACTATAAAGGATAGGCCCTCGTCCAATCTTATGAAATTGCGTATGAAATATTTATGATTGCAAAACAGGAATAAAAAAAAAAAAACAACAACATGAAAGTCCTCGCCTGACCCGACAATTTCTGACTGGCTGTCACATGACGCCACCCCTCTTGGCCACAGCCCCCCTTCGCAGACAAATATTTATATACATTCATTCATACTTACATTGAGAGCAGTCGCATAACTGGCAACATATTTTACCCCAATCACATACTTTGTGGCCTGAATGCCACAGAAAGGTGTGCGACAGAGTCCAGTGCCTACGAAAGGCCGGCAACGTTATGGAAGTTCTTTTCATGCCGAGGGTGCAATTGGCTTCAGCTTGAGACCAGCTCTTGTCCAGTTGATAGTTCATATCTGGTTAGCAAGCTTAAAATGTCAAAGAAATCAACAACTTTCTTAGTTTTGCTAATTTATATATTTCTTTTTCAAATATAACTCAATTCTGAGAAGAGATATATTTTTGTATAAATGTAACCGAATTCTTCACATTTTATGTATTTAAACAGTCTTTTTGCTTTTCATATTTTTCTTATACTCTTTGCTTCTCCACTTGCGCCTTGCTCTGGGCTCCTTGCGGGATAATCTCGGCTTCTGCATTGCTGTGATTATAAAAGGTTGCATACTTCGGCGCACTGGCATGCTGGCAATGCCAGAAATATGCACGTCCCATTGGATGTGTGCATGTGTCTCTGTCTCTGTCTGTGTGTGTGTCGTTTAGCCAACTGTCTGGCCAGCTGTGGGGCATTTTCGTATTTCAATTTTTCGTCTTCTGGGCACAACACAGATGGCAGGCCAAGCCGGCTGGCCGAAAAGAACGACAACATTTTTTGACTGCATGGATATGCAATAAACGTAATTACAATGCCAACTTGGGTGTGTCTCAATGTCCCTGATTGTGTGGAAGTATCGAGTATTTGAGTGTCGATATGTCCAACAGTTTTGTTCATAGATAAACAAAAGTTGGCCAATTAGATTTTTCACCATCAACCAACTTGGTTCTTTGCCCACATTACCAACTCCTCGTTGTCATATTCTCTGACAATTTACCCTGCCGAGCTGTCAACTGATTTAATACTCCTGTGTGCACAATTTTAAGAATTTAAAAAGACTTTTCAAACTTGTAAAATTGTAGTTAGCTGTCGCACAGAGGCACTTTAAGCAATTAGTTTGACATTCGGTAGACAATCAACTCAACTCTTTGAACTTTAATTGGATCGTCTTCCTTTGGCTTTGGCATATTGAAATATTTACTCGGAATATTATCTGAGTTTGCTAGTGCATTTAAGTTACAGCCAATTTAATATTATATTACATTATATAAAATAAACTTTCTTGATGATGTCTGATATCCGAATTTCCTAATAAGTCCTAATATTGATATGATTTGGCATTCACCAAATTACTGCAACTGCGCAAGCACTCAGTGGTGCAATTAGTTTGAGGAGCATATTCGATTCATCATATTAATCGTGAGTTATTTGCGATATAATTGAGGGAATGGCCCAGACAACGCCACAGACACTAGAGACTCGTTGCAAACTGCTCTCGCACAAATTCAATTAAAATCGTTCGAACCAAAATCAATTCTGTGATAGGTATCGGAGGCCAACCCTTAGCTGAGGTCGAGGCTGACGCCGACGCCGATGCCAATACCAATGCCAAAACCACATCAGAAATTCTTGGCCAAGATTCCAATAACTTAATTGGAAAAACGCATCAAAGCCGATTTCAAGAGTTTGTGCCGCTCAGCCGCTCAGCCGCAGCCGCGGGGCGCACTTAAGCAGGAGCTGGCGAAGGTCTAAAACGTTCTTACGAATTTAAACCAACAACAATAGGAATGGGAAACTGTCAATTTGGCCAGCTGCTGCCCCAGACAGTGAGCTCTGGCCTGCGGCAATTTCTAAATGAAAGCTATTTTTAACGCAACCGCTATAAACGCGAGTGGGTGCTCCCTCTCCCTGCCTGAGTATATGTGTGTGTGTGTGTGTGTGTGTGTTGGTGGTGGCCTAAATCAAATTGCAACTGGCAAAAGAGTTAAGTCAAAATAGGCGTAAACAGATTGCCCACTTGGCTGGCCAAACGCCTCTCAGTGCTCCGTTCGCAGTTCTCAGTTGAGTTGAGCTCGGTTTTGGCTTTCAGCTCCGTTGCGAGCTCGCCGCAACACGGAAGTTGCGTTTGTTGCCACAGAGCGCATCCTGCCTTTGGTTTCGCCGCTGCCAGCGACTGCCACTCGAATTTTGAATTACGCGCTGCTGTCAGGATGCACCCACTCGCTACCCCCGCTACCCCCTGCTAGCCCCGATCGCCCCCTCAGCCCTCCTCATGTTTAGCCGCATCCTGACTGCTTTTGAAAGTTTTATGCCGCGCACTTTAGCAGCAGCACAACTTTGCAACTGTACATAAATTTAATTTCATTTTATGAGCAGTCCCAAAATCTTTGGCAGCCCATACACACCAACACCAACACACACACACACACACACACATACATACAGTCACAATAAAATCTATGCCCAGCTAATGCAATTTTATTTCCCGCCTTGCGATTTTTACAGCGCACTTGCAGCAGTCCGGTCGCAGTCCCTTGCCCGCGTGCCACGCCTTCGGTGCCAGGAAACTGTTTTGGTGAGTTAAGTATGAATTATGTTGTTTTAGTGCACGAGCCTGAGTTTGAAAACTTATTGAAATATGCCGGCAGGAGGCACCCGGCAAAGGCGCGCGCGCGCTGCAAACTTGTGTCCTTTTAAGCTTAATTGAAAGTTGGAGAGAGCCATAACGCAGTATGGCCGATGCCACAGGAAACTTTTTGAAAGACGCGCCTCCTTTTCGGCCGCCAGGCAGTAAATTACCAACAGCTGTTTTGCCTTCTGAGTGGTTGGTGGCATGCACCGCCAGCTGCAGCTGCACACCTTTGCAGCCAAGTCCTTGGCCAAAAAACTTTACAGGCCCTAGAGTTGTGGCCAGCAATTCGATTGGCATTGATCAAGTTGTGGGCAAATGACGCATCGAGTGTTTCGCTGAGCAAATGTTTTGCTTTGCCCTCGCCACTCTATCAACAACAAACCGAACCACGCACAACTTTTCACGCACAACAAATTTTTGGTGGAAAACAAGTAGACGACAGACAACAGCAATAGATGAGAACGACAAAAATCTTTTGCAGCTGCTCATAAAAATGTCAGAGAGTACCCAGAGCTCACCCACTCCCACCCCAGCTGCCGTTGCAGTTGCGGCTGCAATTTGTTATTTGATTTTTTTTTATGGCCATGCAAAACTTTAGCTTTGAAATGACAGCAGTGCGAGCAGAGAGGAAGTTGCTCCGACTTCGGAGAGCACAACAAAGTGCTCCTCTGCTGTTGGGTGGGTGAGGTTGCTTGGGTGCTTGGCTCTGGCAGCACCACGGAAATAGCTTGAAGTTGTCAGCTGCGCAATGATGCACATTAAGTGTCAAGTGTCAGACGCTGCCAAAAAGTTGTTGACAGCAACAAAAAGCGACACTTGCATCAACCGCAAGAGAAGTACTGACAACTGACGCCGCCTGTCAATGGGAACGAGCAATCCATTGCCTTAGAAGGAACGAACGAACGACCGAACGAACGCCCGCTATATTATTTATTTATTTTGTTTAGCTTCTCGACCATTTTTGCCAATTTTCAAACGCCTTTGTGTAAACAAATCTAGACGCAAGCAATTTCTGGTTATTTTTAGGGCAAACACAATAACAGTCGCCGATGCTTGCGCGAGGCGACAAAGACGAAAGAGTCGTCGCCATACTCAATATTATTTGCGTTTCCATTTTCCCTACACAAACTGATGGAGCACTTCTCGCCTTGTCCTGCCCAGCGTGGCCCGACCACTGGCTGTCTGCGCCGTCGACACCGTCTGCTGCCTCCTGCAGCGGGTAATATCCCATGGAGTTTTCAATTCCAGCTCAAGTACGTGCTTTGCTTGATTTGCAATCCTTTGAAGTCGCTTGCCAGTTGGCTGGCAAAATACATACATTTATATACACATAGTATATATATGGATAACGGTATTGAGAGTGGGATTGGAATTGAGAAACGGTTAGGCGGAATACCAGTGATATTTTGACTCATGCTTGTCAAAATTGCGATATGTCACTGCCTGCCTGCGTTTGTTTGCGTTGCAACTTAAGTTGCATTTTGATACTCTGAGCCGTGCTGCGTGTGCCGAGCATAAGCATAACGAGACTTCGATTTTCCACTCCTCGACATTTTTCATGCATAATTGAAAATAAATTCGTCCCCGGCAGCCCTCGGCAAACATTTGCTGACTCGTACGCTCCAACTCGTTCAATTGAAAAGTTGTAAAATCAACAAGTCACTGGCAAACAGGGCAAAAGCAAACCAGCGACAACGCGTCGCTGGCAAAATACCCCACTTGCAAATGGAACATGTGAACAAATGCAATGACAAGCGTGGTTCACTCAAATATACCCTTGCCCTGCCTGAGAGAATGCCTCTAAGAGAAAATGTTTAATATATAATATGAGAATATATCAATCATATACTTCATACTCAGATTATAAGAGCAAAAATCATTGTAGTTCATATTAAGATTTCTATTCATACCTAATTCTATAGGATTCCCTTGAGTACAGGATGCTCCAACAGATAGATCAAGAGTACAACATCCACAACTTGCAGCTAATCAGCAGCAGAATAAAGTTATTCAAACGAAGTGAATATTTTTGGAAGCAAAATATCAAACTGAAATAGAAAAAGATAGCAAAGATGTAGAGCGGTTGCCCCACTCAATTTCAATCAGAAACAATTTAATGAAATTGAAAATACATCAAAACATAAACTGTATACAATAAATACTGTCGAAATTTGATTGCATTGTTACGAAACATTGTCCACAAACAATATATGAATTCAATTTCCTAACTGACATAGTCTGTCGACATGGCAGAGCCTCTGGCCAAAAGTCACTTTTTAATAACTAACAACTGCACGCAGAGTTTTAAACAATTGAGTTAAGCACGGCGTCAAACACTATGAGCGCTCACCGCTATCGTGTGTACAAGCACTTCTATTGATAGAGCTGAAAAAAGATTGCAAATGTCAGTTTTAAAGCAAGGATGTCGAACAATTGAAAACCAACTGAAAAACTAAAATTCCAGTTAACTTTTTGTCCACATGGTTTTTGTTGTCCGGCTCGCTAGCGGGAGAATTTGCAATTTTTGTGCAAATGATGCCCACAGGAAAAACAAAACCCAGGCGCACGGCTCAAAGGACCCGAACAGCCCGCAACGGAAAACGGCCAACATACGTTATAACATTACGTATACGTATACGTCGCGCCGTATCAATTTTAAGCTTATAATGTGCAAAAGTCAATGCCCTACTTCAACGTGCCCAAAGCAAACAATGGCAGACAATGCAATGCAGAGAAAACTCTAAAAATGTCAGCGAATAATTTACAAATATTTTAAACGTTTCGCCCCACATATCAACTTACAGCAAAGGTGGACACTTTAGCTGCAAAAATACACATAAAATCCAAATAAACAACAAAAATAATATTTACACATACATACATATACAGGTATGTATGTGCAGATGTAAATTGTTTGCGATGTTCAAAGTGGTATTAAATACCTCAACTAAACACGGTCCAACTGGCGCAGTCCCAAGTCAACAGAACATAGATCCAATAGAGCTATATGTGAAAGGATTATATGAAAAATACAGCAAATACAGATTTGGTAATAGCTTTAACTACATTTCAGTTCAATACATATTCCAAGTGCAACTTACGAAACAGCCCTCGCGAGCAAAAATAAAATATTGTATCGTTTGATATTTGCTGATCTCATTGTTGGCGTTGTTGTTGTTGTTGCTGCTGTTGTGACAATGCTGTTGTCATTTTTAAGCCAATTTCCGTTCATTTTGACGCATCTGCTGGGCACAGGCACACACGCGTAAATACACACACTCAATAACGTTGTATGTGTATTTACTCTTTTGGCCAGGCCTTTTGTATTTCGGTTGTGTCTGTGGCCAAAGCTGTTGTTGTTGCTGCTGCTGCTGCTGCTGCTTCTGCTGTTGTTGTTGTTATTGCATTTGTTGTGGTTGTTGTATTGCAGTACCCGCGGTTAGTCCGTTCAACTGCACAGTTGTTGCCCTTTCACATTCATAGATACAATAAGCCCTTCACACGAACACACACACACAGCAACATGCATGTGCAGCAGCAGCTGCATGTTCCAATGATAAATACTGTTGCTGCAAATTTGTTGTTTATTTCATGAAATTAATCTTAAAGTCCACTGAAATAATAGCTAAATAAGCCAAAATATTTCAGCTCATATTTTGGAAATTTCTTTTGAATTTTGTAATTTAAAGAGATGGACGTTTTATTGGCAATTTGATTACAATACGGCTTGATTAGACTGCTGTTTATGCGTCGACTTATTAAGGATATTGTGGGAGCAATAAGCATACTAAACATACTATGCATGTTTATCTGGTCCAATCCTTGTATGTAGGGAGCTTGAATTTATTAGTATCTACTATATTTATATCTATCATCAAACTAGTCACATTTTTATTAACTTTGGCAGTGATGAAATACTATTATAAGATAAATATTTATTTATGTTAATGTTTTAATATTTTTATATCATTTATATATAATTCAATAATTATTTATGAGCTTGTAGTATATACTTGCAAGCTGCGTTTCTCTTCAAACTTAAGTAACTCAAACTACACTTTTTGACCCACATTTCGTATGAAGTCTAATACCAATTACTGCAGCAAGCAAAAAAAAGTTTAGTGTTCAGGCTCAAAAATCGTACTTGCATTGTTATTTAGATCTTCAGC
Source organism: Drosophila mercatorum (assembly GCA_961210405.1). Lineage (NCBI taxonomy): Eukaryota > Metazoa > Arthropoda > Insecta > Diptera > Drosophilidae > Drosophila > Drosophila mercatorum. Next base: position 5,420,379 of record CAUIUS010000003.1, read on the forward strand.
GCAATTTGTTGAGCAATTTGTTGAACTAGATTCTTATTAATTAAAAGGGTATTTTATCTACATTATTCTCATTTATTTGTCTATGCAAATTTATTGAGTGCAAGACATTTTCTACATCACAGCACAGATGCCCTCACATGGCTGCGCAAACAATTCATGCAATCATTCTGATTGACATGGATGCTAGAAGATATGTTTATCTATGTACAGTTTTAATGACAATTGCCAATTAAATGAAGCAATAACTTCTATTGCTATTCATCTCTCAAGTCAGCCTCTTCACACAAATTAAAGCCAAAAAGCTTTAATTCAACAACAGAAATTCGCACTTTGTCCCCAAACACAATTACACGAAAGGAAATTAATAAGACTGATTGTGTCAGCTAAATTGAATACAAATTGTTTTCTAAATATATATATATATATATATATATATATATATATATATATCTGTGTAGCAGTAAATACATACAGCTTGGTCGACCTGAGAATTCTCTGTGTAATATTGAATATTTTTTACAAGAAAACTTAATATATTTATATATTTATTTATATATTTTTATACATAGTATTATAATCCAAACCATATTACTATGAAAAAAAATAGAATTTATTCTACACGATTGCGCTTAGTAAAATGTTTACACAAGTTAGATGGGGGGCTGAGAGAGATAGAAACACTTACCATAGAGAGAGTGACAAAGATGGCATGATTGGCGCCATGTTATTATTTATTGAAGCGTCATTTGCCTGCGTGAGAATAACGAAAGCAAATTGTTTGGATGCACCACACCTCACACCCCCCACCTGCCACCGCCTAGTCGAGCTGCCAATTGTTGTTCCAACAGCAGCGAAAAACTTTGCCGGTTTCCCTTATTTTATTTTTGATTTTATTTTTGGCAACAGTCAGCCATGAATACATTCATAGCGACATCGGCACACACGCACATGCCAGAGGAATTTCCCCCCACAAGCTGCACAGCAATTGTGAATACCAAAGGTATATGGATGAGGACGGCCAAAGCTTCAATCTGAAATAATAATGAAGCAAAGTCATAGAAAGTTATTCATATGGATTAACGGAATACTCGAATATTGCATAGAAATTCGAGTCAAAAGAATCCAGTTGATAACAGAACTAGATCTTAAATCACAGCAACTAGCTTCAGGGAGCTACAAAAGTTTTTACTTATTTTATTTTCACAATTTAGTTTAATTGATCTCTTTTAATTTCTTTCTTAGTTTTCCAAAGGATAAATATAAATGATATTACTTTAAATTTAAACAAAACTTCTTTATTAAATTTTTCTCCTAAAAAATCATGGGATTTTCCAGCGCAGCGCAGAAAACATTTTTAGTATGAAAAAAAATGTAATATGTGAATAAATGAGTATAAACGGGACCTTGTTAGATACACCCACTCACTCACACACACACCAACACATACCCACGCACACAGACACATGCACACACACACGCATATATACTGTGCATGTATAAAACATTGTTACATTCAGTTGATGCAGCAGTTCGCTGGTCATTTGTTTACTGTTCGTGGCTCGTTTACGCCTCAGGACATGGCCGGGCCTGTGTGCAATGTCAACATGTTGTTCGGATTGCATAGCTGTTGGGTGAAATGGGGCTGCATATGCCGCTGTTTGCCAGATAACCATTATAATAAAGCGATATTTTTCAAACCAGCTGCGAGTGCGTATGCAGCATGACACTGTGTGGGCAGGTGGTGGGTGTGTTTGTGTGCTCAATGCACATTGAGCTGCGTTCGACATTATGATACGGTGACATCAAACGATGACGATGACGCTAACGCTGACAACGACATATTGCTCTGAAATTAAATTGCCAGCTTTGATAAGCCGGGCACTCGAAGAGTGAACAGCGCAGAGCGTAAAAATACGATTGGCTGACCAGTCAAGTTTTTAATGAGCTCGACTTACGTAGCCTTAATTAAAAACTATGGGCGTGGCAGTGATGTTTGTTTGCGCTTGCTCCTGCCTTTTGCAGCTCGATATTAAAAGTTGCCAGCGATAGGGCCAAAGGAATTTCATTAGTGCGCCAGATGGGCGTGATCAACGGTTGCTTGCTTGTCAGAGCCACTGGGGCGTAGCGAATGCGGGCCAAAATATGCATAGCAAAGGATATGGCAAAAGTTTTGTTATTATTTTGTGTTGTTGTTATTGTTATTGTTACTGTAGCTGTTGCTAGTGTAGTTGTTGCACGCATATGTGATTTATTAGCCCATATTTGGTATAAAGTTGCCTCCTTAAAGCTCTGGCGACCCCAACAGCTGCTTGCAACTTATTATACCTTATATATATATACATATAAATTATTTGTGAGAGAGTGTGTATAGTATTAATAATCCGTAATGAGCAGCAGAAAAGAATGTGCCTTTGATTGAGCAACTCCAGCGAAAAGCTGGAAAACAATTTTAAATATAAAACATTCATTAAGTTGTATTCTATGTATTTGATTGATGTTAAGCTCAAACTTGTATAAAAACTTTATTTTATATTGAATTAGTGCACTTAGATTAATTTGCAAAATATGAAGAGTGTATCAAAATAATAATAATATATAATAATAATATATCATATATTAGTATTATTATACACCAAAAATAATTTATAGATATGCATTCTATAGTTTTGTTATTATTTAAATTTTTTGTTACTTATATTTAATAATTATTATATTTTAAGATATATATACTTAGCTTAGCTAAGTTCAAGGATAAAATAAATGACCAATCAATAGCCAAACCACGCCGGGTAACGCCAGCAGTGCTTTGCTTATATTTCGTGTACTGCCAAAATCATTTATTCGTCAGCATTGCATTGGCACAGGTGAGGCGGGGTCGAGCTGTGCGAATTCATATCAATGCTTTACGAGTGTGAGATGAAAATAAATAAACGAGACTCGTTGCCTACTTATGAGCGCGCATTTAATATGCAACTTTTTGGCGCACGGGGGGCAATACATATTAAAATACTGCTGACAAGTGCCGCCAGAGCAGCCAGCGCACATGTTTAACAAGCCATATTGCCTTGTATTTCATTTTTATGATGACTTTCGTCCCAGCACCGCCCAGCCCCAGCCCCCAGCAAAAATGTTTATTTGGCGTGTTGCAGCAACACAAATAATTGTCGTGCAGCATGTGGCGTGTGCGTGTGCGTGTGCCTGTGCGTGTGTGAGTGCGTGGCGATGTGCTGAATTTTATTTATGATTATGTGCGCTCTGTCTTTATAGCCATGACGCGCACATCACACCCACAAACACACACACACACACACACACACACACACACAGATCACATATTGCCGCCATGTCTTCAATTGTATGCAAATATTTCGTCAGCTGCCACTCGGTTATTAATATTAGTCACAGACACATGGCCCGGCGAGGTATTGAAACAAGTAAAGGAAAACTAATTGCAATTTGCGGCAAGCTCCCAGCCAAAGCGTTTCTCACTAAAAAAATGTCCGTGGCACTGGGGACAAAATTTAACCGCTGTCCTAGTCCAATGAAAACGGCGTCAGCTGCACACACATAAAGAGAGAAGGCAAATCGCGTCTATGTATCCTGCCATAGATGTTTGTATGCCGATGCTTTCAACTCGCTGGCTGCCGCTATCTGCTGTGGCTCATGTCTATGGGAGCGTAAAGTCCATTAACATGAAAGACAAACAAACAAGGCACGGTTGAACGTCGAATTTTAGACACTTCATAAACAAAATGCAAACAGAGAGGCAAAAAATGCGGAGCCTCAATGGAAATTGAGCTGCAGTTTGTGAAAAAAGCATTTGGAGAAACATGTGCTCGCAGTTTTCACTGAATGTATTGCTTTGGCAATGTTAAATTTACAAAAAGCCACGAAACTGTCATCTACTGACCGAGCAGATGCCTCGACTTCAATTTGTTATCTGTCCGACCTCAAGATAATTTCATTTCGACTCGTTTAAATGGTGTCTTAATCAAGACAAAATGTTTATTATCCTTCTGTCCTCGTAATTGTGTCAGAGGAGGGGCCAGTTTCTTGCTGGATAATTGAATGGGCTCGTGCAAATAGTGAGGAAATGGACAATTATTGTTAACAACACTGGGCACGCCGTTAAGCCAATCAACTGTATCAACAACACGCATACACCGTGTGTGCCAAACACACGCACATCTACAGCATTATTTTCCGTATATTTAGGGCTCAACATTTGGGCAGAGGGCAAGGATGACTACAAACAATATCTGTCGGCCAGACGGTCGTCTGGTCAAAGTGTTTGGTCTGGTTCAACTCTTTTATATTGAATACAATGGCAACAACAGCATCAACAAATAAACAAACAAACAAACAAACACATACACGCAGAGGCAAAAACCAAATATTTAATGAAGGGAAATAATTTCTAATAAGATTTTGCCTCAATTGAAAACGGATATTAAATTCGAAACAATGTAAACAGTAGAAGTGCAATATGTGTGTGTGTGTGTGTGTGTGTGGGTGTGGTTGTGTTTGTGTTTGCGTGCTATTCTTGCTCTATCAATGTAAACATTTACATATTTGCCAAAATGAAATCGAAAACAATTCGATTCATAGTTCAAGCGTGTGTGGATGGGATTACATGCTTTTCTTTAATTAAAAATAGCAAAGTTGGAGAAATACCTTTTTATTCAATTGTAGATAGTTAATTATTCCGTATTCAATGAACAATTTATATATTTTTAAATCAATTTTAAAACAATGAAAAACAAGCAAGTATTTAGAAAACTTGCTATGTAGTTAGCATGACCAAGAGGCAGTATCAAAGCAAACATTTGATAAACTCAGCACAACAAACTTAAGCCAAGCCTCAACTTAAAGCAACACACCCACATAATGTCTGTGTGTGTGTATGTGTGTTGATTTCACACCTCAAGGGTGCTGAAATATGGCTGCAAAAAACAGTGCATTCAGCCATGCAGCCAGCGCCCACATTTACTCAGTCTTGGCCCCGCCGTCTGACAGACAAGTTGCGTGCAAATTTCAACAGAGCAACTGGAACGTGTTGCTGCGGGCCATTCGTGCCTGAAAAGTTTTCTAAACATAACTGCAAGATCTGAGCTGTTTTTCCTGCACTCTCCACCTCTTTTCTCCCACGAAACATATTGCAATTTCACTTGGCTTCACATTGTTGTTTGTGTGACTGTTTTTTTTATCTCTCTTCTTCTTCTGCGTCTTATCATCATCACGAGCAAGGCAGATTGCGCACGTGCTTACCATCGAATGTTGGCTAAACTTTAGATACCCTTTAAAAACAAACAAAGTTTTTTACTTTTTAAATTAAGCAATCTTTGTTTTTAGTCTAAATAAGATTATTTAAAGTATTTCCAAGCTGAATACCATACCAAAGCGATTACTCTGTGAAAATATTAAAGTAACTGTGAAAGGTTTATTACGCAATATCGTTTGACTTCTTAAATATGAATGTGCTCAGCTTTTCGCAAAGTTCATTCTCACACTCCAAGATGGCTTCAGTCCGCCTCTTGATATGGTCACGGCAAACACCTCTCGAAGAACTTCCAACAAGTTTGACTACTTTTTGTCTGCAAATATAATCAACTTACATAATTGAGAGCATTTGATTGTTGTCAACAAAATCTGTCACGTCATATAACTTTGTCCTTCATGCAAGACAATTCGTAAGCGTAAGCCTCAGCACACATACTCTGAGTATAAGAATAATAACAACAACGTCAAGCACCAGCACCAGCAGCAAAGAAGAATACATCCGCTACGTGCAGGGACTTTGTGAAAGCAACAACAACAACAGCCACTGACAAATAAAAAAATATGCCTGTTTATTATTGTGTAAATCGACACAGCAAATATTTTGTATGACCCTGACAAATCAGTTTTCTCTATTTATATAATAAGCATCGAAAAGCTCAGCACACCGTGACCCAAATGAAAAGTTGAGCGTGAGTGAGGCACAAACATGAAGCGTCGATTGATTGCGCACAGCGGAGAGCTGGGAGGCTGAGGCCGATGGGAACAAGGAGTCGGCTCGAAAAATAGAAGCCGTACAAATTTATAGCAATTGATTTCGCTGCGAATCATCGTGCCATGCAAAACACACACACACACACACACACACTAGTGTGCTGTTATAGCTTTCATAGCATACCTGTGTGAGGGTACGCAGAACAAAAAGCGAAAATGTCGATCGATTTCGTGAGCTTCCTGTATCGACGACGACACGGCATTTATAAAAATCATACGCACTGTTGTACCAGCAGCAGCACACGACAGACGGCACACGTCACACGGTCGACGGACGACGGCCGACGGTAGACGATAGACGGGCCACAGCACACGGCTATGTCAATATATTCTTATGGGCCGCCAGTAGACGAGGCCGCCCGCACGCCTCCCGCATACGTAATGTCAATTTTGACAAAAAGCTGTCGCCTGCTGGCTTGTTGCTATTGTGCTGCTGCTGGCGTTGTTATAGCTCTGGCTGGGAGCATAAAAACAGGACACCATTTTATTTGTCCGGAGCTGTCATTAGCACGCCTAATCCACTTGGTTGCCGTGCGGCGAGGTGTGTAAGATTGGCAAACTAAACAAATCAAGGGAAGGACAGGACATGCCCGTTTTGACTTGTTGTCCGCGGCATATGAGTGATTGGCCCTAATTGAGGGTGACACAAGAAATACCTTAGCATTTCCGACTGCTTCCCATATAAATTCCATTGAACAAATTAGATTCTGCCTAAGGCGAGGAGCCAACACAAGATAAAACTAAGCCGCAATTAATTGAAATACGCTCGAAGTACCCGGAATAGCGTTGGGAAGTCTTGCCAGAAGCCTCGCAACTCCAGAGCAATCAGTCGAATGCACGTCTGAGCAGCAAGCGCTGCACACAATCAAAATCATCTTACGAAGCATTTCAAGATATCAAATTTAAAACGCAAATGTAGGAAATGTTGCCATAGCTGATGAGCACATAAAATGACTAAAAGAGACAATTGAATAGAGATCGAGCGATTGAAATCATTAAAATGGCAAAGAGAATAGACGAACAGGCGAACAGGCGCTTAGAAAGGACATGAGTTATTGAAGAGTTGCCCAAAGATGGCTAGATGGGGCAAAGTCAAAGGCAGGTGAAGTGTTTGCCATAGTTACTCAGGTGGCGTCTTGAGAGTGTCTGATGCTGTGCTCCACACACATGCGCCGTGCTACACGCACAAATTGCTGGATGTGGTAAGAGTATGACAGCTCAACTTCAAATGACAATTGCCTGGGCGTGTGCACGTCCCTGTCTCTGTGCGTGTGGGGGCGTGTGAGCAAGGTGTTCGGCATTAAATTGGCCAATTTGAAAGTGGAGATACTCATAGTAGACGAGAGAAAATAGGTGAAAGTCACGCCCACACAGATGCCAGCATGCTTTAACTAAGCTGGCGCTGGAATAGGTTTAGATGACTCGGGTCATCCCTCATCACCGTAAAGGTACGGAAAAAAATCGCTGTCAATCAGCGGCAACGAAACAAGCCAACAAACTGCCAACTAATTGGTTGAAATGCAGAACAGAACAGAAAAGTCGGCGCGGCGCCAAGGCAAAAAAGTTGAAAGAAAACCGAAAATTTGCGCTGCCAAAAAGTTTTACGCTTATTACACCAGGACCACGGCGAAGCCCAAAGACTGAAACAAAACACCGAAACGCAAAAAACAAAATACATAAAATAATGGCATCATGATTCATTAGCAGAGCGCGCCAAGTGCGTATCTGCGGAGCGGAGTCTACTGCATCGCCACCGACAGTTGCCTTGGCTAATTTAAATTCCTTTGACGCCGCCACCAAGCGGCGTCTTATTAGACATAGACGGGCCTGACAGCTCTTTAAGCGCCTGAATGATTGACATCAAAAAGGTTTCTATGTAATTTCTGCCCAAGCCAGCAACAACAACAGCGACATCCACAGAGAGAGCCACCAACAGATAATTAAATAAATATATATACTTCTTTAGTATATATAATTAAAAGTGTTTACAATTAACACAATTTTCCACTGATTTTTCACATCGCGATCTCCGACAACAATGAGTATTCTAGGCAGATAAGCTGAATGAGACATCTCGTGTATGACTTCTATTTCAAATTAGTATAGAATTGTCTCAAAGACTCTTCAAATTTGTTATTCATTTGTTCATCGTTGAAATTAAAGCCAACGTGAACATTTTCCATTTCAGCAAAACAACAACAATGTGTGGAGTTCTAAGAATCAAGCAATAAATAACTGACAAATAAGTAGAAAGCTGCTTAGGAGCGCTTTTGCATGTCGTCTAGGCGACAACTTAAGAAATTTCTATATTTTTAGATACATTTTATATTTAAACAGACGCTCAACAGTTTTAAAGGAATCTTGAGTGGGATAAAAACACAGGCCATATGCATATTGTATCCTTTCCGAATGCCGGCTGTGAGATGTGAGCTCAACTCAGCTCTCACGCGACAGCGTCGACTACCCAACAAATCTCACTAAATGCCAAGACAAAAGTAAATGAAATTGCACTAAATCTACGAGGAATTTTCTACAGAAATATTCAACCTTTGGCAGAGCTCGAGTTGTGCCCGAAATTGGGTTAGCAATTGTGCCCAGAAGCGCTGCCTCTTCCGCTCGCCCTTTGGTGGCCTGTAATCTGAAAAGGTACGAACAGGCCTAGGCCAAAGTGATAAACCGTTTCCACTGACATCGCATATAAATCTGCGACAAAGTTGCGTCTGCCAGACACACGGACAGCTCCAAATCGTGCCGGATTTGTCACTCCAAATCGTTGAAAATCTCGTGCGTTGTTTATTCGCTCTATTCCCAGCCACCAGCCCCCACAGCTGAAAGCGCTCCTCCCTCGTCCCGTTTAGTTTGGCTTGTGAATTTTTGAGAATTTCGCACTGGCGATAGCAAAAACAACAAAATAAGAACAGCTCGTCGCTGACTGAGTCGTAAATCTTCGAGTGGCTTATCTGCAACAAAGCAATGTGCTTCTTAATTCGCTGCAAAAAATATGCAAAAAAAAAAAACAGAAGGCAAAGCGAAACAATGAAAATCTAGCAAATGTTAATGTTTATTTAAAATTAGGCACATGTTTAGCCTGCTCAAGCTGCGATGAGCGGCTCCTGAATGCGAATATTATTTATAGAGACAAGCGAGACTTAAAAGATGACTGTCCAAATTAGCATAAGGAGTGCAATAAGGGAGAGAAAAGCTTGAGAGTGGGAGAGAGATAAAGAAAAATTGATAAGATTGTTTTTTACATAAATATAACAAATAAATTATAGTTTAAATTATTTGCATATCTTTGATCAAATTCAGGGACTACTGAATATTAGTTATTATTTAATTCTTGATTATAATTTTTCATTTCGGTCTCCCATTTAAATATAGTTAAAATTACAAATGCTTTTCGAGCTTTGAGCCTGAGTTAGTAAAGTAAATTATTTAAATTATTTTGTTATTAAAAAAATAACACCAAAAACAAAACTCAAAAGTTTCTTAACGACCAAATATATTCCCTGACTAAGTTACTGTCCATATTTCAAGAATAGTTTTCTATTAAACGATGCAATAAGCCAAAAAATATTTATTATTTTATTTATATTCATATTTATATTTATATTTTTACCCAATTTTAATTAGTTGATATTATAAATGGCTTAAATTGATTTTTAATTAAAAACTGCAATTAAACTATATAAACAAATTTATTTAACGTACATATATGTATATGTATATATTTAACAATGGCCACGGCAAAAGCCGTCATGTGAATGTGTTCAAAAGTAGTTATATAATAAAAAGTGCTTATCAATATTTAGCGTCGCTTTTAGTAGGTCATTTATCATACGGCACAATGCCACTGATGTGAACAAAGCGAAGTGGATTCGCTTATGTGCATATCAGCGAGTTGATAAACGAGATGCCACATAAAACATTTTGGCTTATTACCCAAACGAGGCGGACTCTCCACATATATACATGAATATATTTATAGTGATATACATATATGTACATATATATACCGACATAAGCCAACGGGGCGACGTGCTGGCAGGGCTACTAAAATTTCAATTATTTTGGTTTGTAATTAGAAAAGATGATTAGCACATAGCAAAAACAAATAAAGCAAACGCAGCGCAGTTTGATAAATTTGATTAGATTTTGACGCTGTAAATAATTGTATGCAAATTTATTTAAATGCATATTTACCCGCGTAATTGCTGCAAATTTACGTTTCATTTAGCCGCAGCGTCGCGACGTTCGGCACAGCATAATGAAAAAATGGGAAAAAAGGACACAGGACTCTGCCAAGCAAATGACCAAATGGCGGCAATGAAAAAGCGGCAAACAGATTATAACTCCCAGCTGACATTGTCGGCTTTATTATTTGGCCATTGAAAAATGCGACGCTGCTTGGCTGAGCGACCCAAGTGGATTTTAATTTTTCAAAGTTAACCCGCAGCATGGGCCAACCTTTTTTTCGTTTCTGTCTGGCCAGTGGGGCGTGGCAGTTAGGGGTCTGTGTTTGTTTAAACATCGCCGGGATTTGCCAGCACTCCGGTTTTATTGTTTACCTTTTGGTCTGTTTGCTGATTGATCCCTCGGGTGGGTGGGTCAGCAGTTCTCCGACCGGCGTAATTAATTTTGCTTTTTGATTAGTGCAGGGCAAAAAGGAGAATCATCAAATTGTCACGTAATTATATTTGTGTTAATGATGTTTCGTGCCAGCCATAAAAAGTCAATTAATATTTGGGGAAAATGAACAATTTAGATTTGACATCAGCATCAGCTTCATTGAACGACTCGTCGCGACGCATCGGCCAAGGGCGAGGGCGAGGGCGAGGACGAGGGCGAGCGGATTCTTTAATTAAAAATTGCTTGGCCGCAATTTTATGCATGCTGTGATTTTTAATCTCCATTGAAATTGCAGTCGTCTCCCAAAATCTGTAATATTTCAATTTTATTTTTATTTTTTTCATCAATTTTTTGCTGTTTGCTTCCGAAAAGTCATTCAACTCGCGTCGGGCACGCGACTTTAAGCCTTAGTCAGACGCCAACTGACTGCTCCATTAAATTATATACGCATTAAGTGGCTATTAGCCGCTATTTAAGCCACAAACAGGTTTATTTTTTTTCTGGCAGCAGTTCCAGTTTACCGACTGAGACGAAACGAATACAACAACTGTGAGAATATGGAGCAGCGTTAAGGTGTGAAGCGGCTACTGAATGTATTCAAATTAAAGAATCAAACGAATCGAAAGACATTCATACTTATTAAGCAGTCCATTTACATTGACTGTGAATTTGAAATATTTATGATAAACATTGTCGTTTGGCATCAAGATTGGGTACTCTGCTCACGGCGTTTTTAATTGCAAACTTTTGTGCATCGAAGGCAAGAACTACGTCGGAGAAGTTGAGTGCACGTTACGCATACGACATGTTGCACGGCAGTGTTTGACTTAAATGTGAGCAAGCCAGCCGTCGTCTGTCTGTCGTACGTAGGTAGTTATACACCATACGTACGTGCAGCGGTGGCACGCAGGCGGTGCCCATTCAAGTCATCGCTGGAAGCGTGCCTGCTTCGATCTGTGGAGTGTGTACCTGCCTGCATCAGTATGAATTACTATTAACGCTGTGCAGAATAAATTGAATTTCATTGCATGACGACGTCAATTAAAAGCATGTAAAACCGAATTGCCAATGACGTTTTTAAAATGCAGTTCAACCGGCAACGACATGCCAGCCCAGCCCAGTCCGCCCGGCGGGTGGGTGGGCCCCTCTTAATGAGTCGGCAAATGGCTGATAAAAATGCCGAGGCAATATGAAAAACGTTAAATGGTGCCCTTTGAGTTGTTGTTGGTGTTACCGTTGCTGTTGCTGTTACCGTTGTTGCTGTTGTAGCTGACATCGGAACAGGGCTCACAAAGTGTACCCAAACTGTCAGGAAACATTGATCAAAGTGGCAATAATGATTCGATTCGGTTCGGATTGATTCGATTAATTCGATTTGCCAGGCTTAATGACCGGCCATTAAGAGAATCATGCCGCGAGCTCTTTGCAATGATTTAATATGCAGCATTTAATAATTGTCAAAGCAAAAGTTTTTCAATCAAACTTACTCGCCCAATTTTTAATCAAATTACAACTTTTGCAAGAAGCAGAAAATAAAAATTGTATTAAATGCTGAAATTGTGCACTTGTATTTGTTCAGAGTAGATGTGACTGTGGCCATGGCTGTGGCTGTGGCTGTGGCTGCGGCCGTGGCTGCATTTATACGTTTAAACAAAAATCCCATTAACAATTATGACTTTCCTTTTGCCGTCAAGTAGTTAAAACTTGAAAGCAAAGCTCGCTGCCATTGACTGGGGCGCAGGGCTTTTCTTTAAGACCGACAACAGTTTGTATGGCTGCGCAGTTACCATATATATATATATATATATATATATATATATGTATGTATGTATATACTGTGAGAGCGAAGATGCTTTGGCTTTGCCTCATTTCCACTTTTTACTTTTGAAGTTTTTAATTCTTTGAATCTTAATGACTTCTCGTAATAAGTTTTCATTTCTCGTAATTTCTTAGGTTAATAGAATCTTTCCAGCTTGCAGTTGCAGCTGCCGTGTCAAGCAACTATAAACGAAATGACAGTGGGCGCAGCACTCGCGTTCGCGCGAATTGTAAATAAATATTAAAACAAATTACTAACTAATTAGAATTCGGATTGGGACTGTTCCGAAAACTATTTAACTAGCTTGAGCGAGTTACAGTTAAATATTGTTTCCGATCCATAATCGAACCCACTGTAAGCACGCTGAACATTGAAACTTTGTGTTGGCAGCAGTGAAAAAATAAAGGCAGAGAGAAGTAAGCCATTATTATGAAGTTGACACACAGTCAGTCAGCAGCAGGGCCAGTACAGAACTGCCAGGAAAAACGCAGACGATAATAATGACGACGACGACGACGGCGTCCTTTCGCCTGCCTCACATTCCTCCGGCAAAGCTAATGCAAAGGGAAGCGCTAGAAATGCATAAAAGTCGACTTCATAAAACGCAGCAGGACCTCAGTTGACATTTATGCGAACCGCGTGCTCTGGCTTTAAGTCACAAAACGGCCAAGTTGGCGGAAAAAAATGTAAGCCGACTCAAAAGAAGTCCAACTATGAGCCGCGTTAAGTACTTGGAACGGACAACTAAGCCCACATCATCGTCATCCTTGGCCGCGGCTAATCATAAATTCAAAAGCGGCAAAAGTGCAACGCAGTTACAATTAACTTATTAAATGGGCTTTGGGGCCAAAACAAAAGGACAAAGGAAGCCACCGCGCGAAGGAAGTGAGCGTGCGAATTGTGAAAATGAAAGCGAACGGGAGGCGTCAAGATGACCAACGAGAAGTGAGCCGCTCTTAGCGGAAAGCAAAGAAGAGAGAGAACTCTCCGGTCGTAGTTAGTTTTTCACATGGGTCCTCCTCCTGGTGCTCCCTCCGACTCTGCCCCAGCCACCGCGCCACGTGCCGTAATTCATTTAACTGCACCATCTTCAAAGTGCCCGAAGCTCTGGTAAAGCATCCTTGATTGTCAGCGACATTTGCTAATTAGAGAAATTGATTTGGAATTCATGAAGCGCAAAATAGCCAGGATCGTTGTGGATTGCTCTGCTCTCTAATTGAAACTTAATGTTCTGCATAGTTCTCTCGTTTACCCGACAGCTGTTTACACAATTCAAGTCAAACGCGTCCTTATTGTATGCATGTTATATATATATATATATACATACTTATATACAGTTACTTTAACACTTCCTATTCTTCTCTTTCTGCAGTTGTTGTGACATTTTGGCAACATAAAACGCAATGGCGCCAAAGATGACGCCATTCTCGCAGCTCGACAAAACGGCGACGACGACGACGGAAATACGCTGGCTCTGCCGACTACTGCTGCTCGGCGTTTGCATTGGCGCCGCCACAGCTCGAGGTGAATATAACCTGATTACTTCTCAATATATTCGCTTAGCACAACATATCAAAAATATTTTATTCAAAATGAAGCCCCAACTTACCTTGACTCTGAGTCAACCTTTAAACCAAGTCCGGCTTGATTTTCAGCACAAAAAGGATTACTGAACTGAACCATACTGAACCACCGACCATATTTCATTTTCCTGGCATGATGCATGTACTTTCAGCGAGAAACATTTTCAGTGGCAGGTCAAATGTGTATGAAAGAATTCATTTATTCGAGATATCAAAGTGTTTCCAACGGCATATTGCGCAAAAACTAATTATCTGTCAAAATCATATTGCCAAACAAGAGCACAATGTCCTTTGTGGCCGGCGGATATAAACGCATGCGAAATATTATTAATTAAAATGTTAAAATTGTGCGAAAAAAGTGGTGCAGTATGCGCATGATGCCTGTGCTATATGTGTTGGGATTGTTTTTGCCCCAACTATTATCATTTTTATATGTATGCCCTGAAAAAGAAATTTCGATTCGCTATATTTTTTCTGATGTACTTATTTCAGTGTACGTGCTTTGTCAGTATTTTTAATCATAATATATAGCATGTCATTTGTGCAACATTGATTTTGTCAATTTGGTTTTTTATTTAAGCGACTAGTTGAAGACTTAATAAATTTCAAATATGTGTCAACATCGCATCAAACAAAATTAAATTGAAATATGCAATAAATATGCTGGGCGATTAAGCAATTTACACAGTGAACACCGCAGAGCACAAAAAAGAGGCAATGAACTAAGCGCAGTCAGTGCGGCAGTGCTGACTATATCCTGCCAATGAAATATGAGTGACAAAATCACACAGGGAATGTCAGCAGGGCTTACGCAGCCGATTCAAAAGCGACAAACTAAATCCTGCGTCTCGACACCCAACCGCATCGGCCACAGCAAAACCCTCAATTAAAATTATCTCAACTAGGCTATATCCTGTAGAGACAGTCGTTGTTTAACAACATTATTACGAAAGCAAAAGTCAAAGAAGTCAATGAAAGTAGAAAACAAAAAACAACAAAGGCAGGAGTTATTTGCTGGATATATTGGCTATAATTTGTAAATGTATCTACAATTTAAACACACCTAACTGTATCGATTATTTTTTTCGATTAGAGGGTATAAAACACCAATGAAGAATTAAAAAAAAAAGAAATGGCAAACCCCTATCAGAATTCCCTGCATACTAACATACTCTCAAATACATATCAATCGATGCTTGCCTAGCATCAAAAAAAAGAAACAGCTAAGTGCTTTACAATCGGGCGTAACCGACTGTACGATTCTCCTTCACGGCGTAAGCTGAACTGGCAATATTCTTTTACTGGAAAAACTTTGAAAGACATAGACTTTGGCTTGATTTGTCTCTGTTAAGGAACCCATCATTAGCCAACTAATGAAATGGTCTAATAACTTTAATATTTTATTATTAAACTGATCTCAATGTATAATAGAACTTGTAAATAGCAAGATCTAAGCCCAAATCATATTTATTTCAAATTTCAAGTCTATAAAACTCAATCGTTATATCAATCAATATACTCACTCAGTTTCACGAACGGGTACACAAAATGAATTTGCGATGCAACGAATGCGGATCACGTGATTCCCATGGATATGCCATCGGATGGCTGCCGCTGCTGCTGGCGCTACGGCTACTGCTGCTATTCCTGGCTGACGGTGGCGAGCAGCTCATGGCAATTTCATAGCCATATTGCGACAATTTTTATTAAAATTTAGAATTTTTCAATTTATTTAGCACTTCTCTCGGACGCCGTCTGTGACCAGCGTCGACTCGCCTCGACTCTCGATGTGCTGCTTGCTTTTTGATTTGTTGCAGCTGCGTGAAATTGGTCAGCAAAAAAATTGGCAATGGACACCGTACGTGATTTGAATTTAGTGTGTGCCTCCCGAAAAAAGTCAACATTTTGTTGTTTGTCATTTAAGCGAAAAGCGATAGTCGGCTTAAATGCTGGCTAACCCACTTGTGGGCTGGCCCCTGGGAGCTCAAATTGAATTAGTCATTCCAATAATAGTATAGCCAACTATCATTGCTCCTTTGCATGTTGTGGTATTCAGCTGGGCAAACGCCCGCGCTCTGGCATCCAGGATCCAGTGCGCAGACAGACAGCTCCCCGGGGTAAACGCTGAAGCACAAGGAGCAGCAGCAGCAGCAGCGACACACAGTTCGCCTCCTGCCATGGAGCGTCGCAATCAATGAAATGGAATCTGCAGTGGCACATGAAACAAGTGGGTGAAAGGCAAATTAGAAATTGCAAAAATTGCCATCAGGCCTCCATCGTCGTTGTTGTTGTTGTTGTTGTTGTTGTTGTTGTTGCTGTTGCCACTTTCCCCTTGTTGGCTGCCAGCGTAGTGATGACTGTCAACACGCTGATAAGTGTTGCAGCTCTCGGCAGTTGCCGGGAAATCCTTGTCTGCAGACATCCATTGACCCGGGCAAATGCTAATTTTATTATGACAAATGCGCAGAGTCAGCGCAAAAGCTTTCGCATTCTCATTCCCATTCTCAAACGAGTTCATTTAATAATCCCTAACTGCTACTTATCCCATCCCATGTGAGCTGTCATTAATCATTGGCGATGCTCACTTCATACTGCGCGATCATAGCTCGCCAGAGCCACAGCCACCGTCTTACACATCACTTTATTTGCCTCTAGCAAGTGCTGTAATTTGTGAACCATAGGCTTGAGTAAATTTAACAGGGCCCATAACTTCTGCGGCTGACTGTGAGCGGCTAATTGAAAATGATCGCACACCTAAGGCAGAGATAGACCCGCAGCAGCAGCAGCTGCGAAGGAACGATTCGATGCGATAGCTGCGCTTAACTTAACTAGACATTTAGTTGGCGTTACAGCAACGCCCAGCATCCCAAAGTCCTGCTAACAATCTTGTTGGCACAACTTCAACGCCAATGCAACAAGCAAATTGCTAAACAAGCCGACTGTAAATCGAGATTGCAACCAGTTGCGGCTGCCGCTGCGGCTGCGCAGCTGTCAGCTCTAATCTAAATAAGCGATTTGTCTGCGCATAACTTTTGCCTTAACCGGATCGCTGGCTAGGCAGGAGTGTGACTGCTGCTGCTGCTGCTGCCTCACTACCTGACTAAATAATAATTTGTATAATTTATTCCACGGAACTCTGGCCAGAAGTTCAGGTATTCGGTATGCAGGTATTTGCAGCGCGATAGCTTCCTATGGTCAGCTGTCTGGCATTCGAGCTCTCTAGGCACAGTCCAACTGATACTCCTATAAATAATTAACACGTGCATAACTTCCACTTGGAGCTGCGCGTCTGAATTGCACTTTAAAGCTCGTTGCTCTTGCTGTTGCTTTGTTGACGTTCTTGAAGTGAGCTAAATTACATGGCCTTAGGCCAGCGACAGCTGCTCGAGACGCATATTCTATTCTATTCTATTCTATTATACTCTATTCTATTCAGTCTGCTCTTGTACAGTACTCAATTAGGCTAAGCGCTTCCGTGCCCTTGGGTCAACCTTTTGTTTGAAAGCTCACTAAGTTCTGTCACACCTGAGGTAATTATTAATTTATAATTAACAACACAATGTTATCGACCATAGCATGCAACAGCACAGCACAAACTTAAAATTGTATTTACCATTAATTGGAATCAGCTAAGCTGATTACCTGAATAATGGAGGAAACAATGCTTCAATAATAATATAGTTAATGCCTTAATCAATTGGCAACAGATGCTCGGCACAAATCCCTTTCGATGAAATTTAGTCATTGTTAACTATTATTTTAACGTTACCATCGCCCGTGTGCTTTGGCTCTGGCTCTCAATTGTCTTTTGATCATATTAGTAAATTATTATACAAGCAGTGCTCCGTCATACATCGGCATATAAGTTGCTCTAACGGTTATCAGCCGTGAAGCATGCATACGGTGGAGCACAATAGACGTATAGGCAAGCCCAGCTCCGTGCCTCAGATTTTCTTAGGTTTCTAAGGGCTGCCAGTGGATTATAAAGCAATGGGGCATGGTATGGGAGCTGGTGTGGTTGGTCCACACCCACACACATTCCCGCACACACACATTTCCACACACACACACACACACACACACACACACTCACACACATATATACTCTGCATTGTATGAAACTGTTGCTTTTGTAATTGTTATTATTCTTGTGGTATTGTTGCAGCTTAATTGAAAATATTGTAAGTACAACTTTGCGTTAGCGAGGGTGTGTGGGCGTCTCTGTCTCTCTCCCTCTCCATGTGTATGTGTGTGTGTTTAGTAATCGCTTGCAGCGTTTCGTTGTGCGCGTCACACTACAAATGAAATTAATTGAATCCCGGGGGCTGTACACAGACTCCCGCTGCCTTCAGCTCAGTCACTCACACACTCGCGCACCCCGTCAATGTAGGAATTGTTACTTAATGGTGAGCATAGGTACTCAAACATGTAAATATCTAACTTTTCACGCCTAATAACTGCCGGCTATTGGGGAATGGGCAACTTTGCTAGAAACAAATGAAGCAAACTTTAACTTTGGGCATAGCCAAGTAGACTGCAGTGTCAAATCAATAACTAATGCAGACTAACTTGGCACACCTCGGTGCACCAAAGTATACAAATATGATAAGATTGAAGATTTTTAATTAAAATGCCTCACACTGAGATAACTAATATTGCTCTTTGGCAGTTTAATAAAGTCATCACTTCAATAAACGTAGGGCTACAAAATACATATCAAAAGAATGTTGTGTTTATGAATAAAAAAAAGGATTTTCTCATAAATTCGATTCAGTCTTGAGCAATTTATAGTTAAAAATAGATTAATTTTCAAAATATTTTTCCATTGATCTTCCTTCAAGTTCATTATTCACTTTATTCAAATATTTAGAAATTTATTTATTGATTTGATTGCTTAGAGTTAGCTTTCGCCTGCTTGATTATCGATGTGGAGCATAAACTTTAATGTTTATGAATCAATTTGCAGCGAAAGCTAAAGAGCCTGATTAATATTGCATATGGGGGGCAGCCATAGATCATTAGCCGAGCTGGCAAATTGGACTGCAAACGCAATTCGTTAGATGGCCAAGGAGAAGTGGTTTAACAGAGTGAACACGCCCAAAGGCCTGACACAAACTGACTGCTAACATGCCATAATCCCATGCCAAGAACATAAAGCAGCCAGCCATAAGCAGGTCAGGCACAACTCCAATGATAATAATGCAGCCGAAAGAGGTCAACATAAAATAAAGTAACTAAGCGCTAGACGACGCACACATACATGTGTATGAACTCTGCTTGGGCTAAGACAGTCACGAACCTGGACGCTGGCTATAACCGATTCTTGGACTTTCGCCTTCGCCTTCGACTTCGCCTTCACCTTTGCCCGTTGGTTGGGCAATCGGTTGTTGTGGGTGAGGCTAAGACGACGATGCTCTCAACTTTGTCTGAAAGCCTTTTCGCTTCCGGCTTTCATTACAATTTTGAGCCAGGCAATGTCTCGGAGCGTGCTCGTGTCCTTTTATGAGTCATTTGCTGTCGTTGCTGTAGTTGTTGTAAATGTATGTCTACAATATGCAATTAAATTAAATATTAAACTTAATTACACGAACGAACTAACGCGTCGTGCAGCACGCAGCAGTTGACTTCTGCCTGGGATCGTTGAGTCATCGAGTCGTCGAGTCGTCGACTCACGCCGACTTCTCTCATCTCAACGGGCCTGTCCAATGTGACAACGCTCAATAATGCAACATGATTGTAAGAAGTAATGAAAGTCAATTGTAACGTAGACTACGTAGACCCGGCCGAGAGAAGACAATGTCACTGGCTCTATTGCCAGTTATAGTAGGTCAGGTCGCCCCTAACCGTAATGGGAGTGTTGCTTATATTTTGCGCAGATGCCTCCTGCTGCTTGTTAATTGAATTTAATGTAGTTTAATTGAGACGAACGTGATTCTAACTAAAAGCGCTTTATGTTTAATTTACCAGCAACCTAGCAGGCTAGCAGGCAGGCAGGCAGGCAGGCAGGCAGGCAGCAAGGCAGGCAACCTGGCAGGCATTCCGTGCCATCCCAACTACTTAGTTGACATGACAAGCAGTGAAGCTCTTAAGTTGTTGAAATTCAAATTAATTGCTGCCAAGTCAAATATAATTTCCATTTAAATGTTCAATATTAAATATCTTTTATGGCAGCTGTCAGCAATTTCTTACCGAGTTTATCTCTGGCAATGAATAATGCATGCCAATGAGGAAGCCTGCACAGAAAAAAATGGCAACTGTGTCGCACGCTGCGTATGAGTAATGTTCTCGGACTCGCTGCACTGGTCATTGGGATGTTTTCAAGGACATTTCCAATATTAAAAGCTGTTCGAGCGCAGCGCAGCGCGAAATTCAAACGCAGCTGCCGCATCGCATACCAAAATCTATAATCGCAGGCAAACGGAGCCAAGGGCGAAACGGGAGCAGCAAAACAGCAAACGGAATCTTCAACAAGGACAGCTGTTGGAATTAGCGTATGCTTTTTCCATCCCAGGCAGGCTTCATGCGAAGCAACTGTCACAGCACCAGGCGCACTGTCATCTCGCACAGAATGTCAGAAAAAAGTCAAGCTGCATAATAAATTGAATTTCTTCTGGCTGGTCATTTGGCGCATCTAATGCCGCGCCAAAGACACACTTCTAAGAGAGCAGGCAAAAAAACAGCCCACTTTGGGTAATCCAGTCAGCAGTATGCACAACTAGCAAATACTAAAAAAAAAATAGTCAAATAACGAATATTTCATGCTCTTTTAATCAATTAAAAATGTAGTTTTTTTTTTAATTTTTAGCAGTGCTTATAGATTATAGTACATAGTATGTATATATATTCAAAGATTACTTTGGCAGATCAGTCAATTTATGAATAGGGTATGAACGTATTTTTCCCTTACTCCACCTGCTCCATCTAGCTCTCTAGCTCTCTGACTCTCTTTCTCTCTCTCTCTCTCTCTCCCTCCGTCCCTCTCTCTCCCTCTCTTTCTCACTTGGTGTATCTGCCATAAAACGTTGACGCCATCCTGGCCGCACACGTACGTTGTTCAACATAAAGTTAGCGACAAAATGCCACCAGACGCAAATGAAATTATACCAAGCCCAGAAGCAGCAGCAGAAGTAGCAGCAGCAGGAGTCGCTGTAGCAGTAGCAGATGCCATGGGAGCGACAAACTTGGACAGCAGCTCAAAATTCCGAATATCATATTTACAACATGCAACTGCTTGTACAAAGCGAAAATAGCTTCCAACTCGCCGGAATGCAATGGCAAAAAGGCAAAATGAAAACTGACATCTGAATTCTTTTATTTTGTCTACGTTGGCATTTACACAAAAAGAGAATGGGATGAGCACGCTTTATGACATTAGTCTGCTTACAAGCCAAGGTAATCAAATCGCGGCTCAGGCTCGTTCGTTTCCCACTTTCCAATTAGACGCAACTGAATTTTTAAATTGGAATTTGCTATAACTTTATTATAACGTAGTATAGATGCTACCTAATAAATAAGTAAAAAATATTATTCAATTTATTCTAGGTGCACCTCAGCACCACAGCCATTTGCATACACGCACCACAACTTTTAACAACATTTGTAGTGTATTTCCAAAGCTTTTAAAAACTCAGTAATTGCCCATATATAACTTTGTTACATTATCGAAAACAGGACATGGGTGACATTTTATGAAAGCTTTAATTGAATAATGTACAATGAAAATAGCAAAATTTCACATATTAATTTCAAGTTCGTCTCCCTCTACCTCTGTCAGTATCTACATATGTGTGTACCTGCTATCTCTGCCTTTGTCTTTCTCTTGTTGGTTCTTTAACTTTTAATGATCGGAACAGCAGTTGATAACCATCTTCAAAGCTCTCTATATATAGATTTATATATACTATTATTGCAAATTAATAAAGTTTTACGAGATAATGCTATTTATACCTCAAAAAACTAAACCTGAAAAGTTATATGAACTACTGAGCTCATCCGGTCAATAACTAATGCCAACAACTATAAAGCCTGCTTTACGTGCAACATAAAACAAGTAGTCAGAAATCCCAACCGATCTTAAATATATATAGCTAACTACCGTTCGTTCCATTGCATCACACATTGCATGACAAGTAGAACATACCCTTTGGCAGGGTATCAAATGACTGCTCGTATGAGCTAACAGCGCATAGTTTAAGCTTTAATAACTACATTTACTATGCCATAATGTGCTTTAATGCTGCAAATTGAAATTTTAACACAACACTCAGACTTTTGGTGTGCGTGTGTTTGTGTGTGTGTGTGTGTGTGTGTGTGTGTGTGTGTGTGTGTGTGTGTGTGTGTGTGTGTGTGTGTATGTGTGTATGTGTGCCTGCCTCTTCCCGGAACATGGCGTATCCAAAACTATTTGCGGACATGCTGTGCGGTCAGCCTGTGGCCTGGGACCCGTTACGCCTGTCGCCTGCTGGGCGCCATATAAGTTTGCGGTCGCTCCTTTTATTTCATTTTGCATAAGTTCTAAAGTAAACATCATATATAATTAAAATCACAAAACGGTCAATTTAGACTCAGCGAGAGCCGTGCGAGAGGCGCACCAACCGAGCAGTGGGAGCGCCGTTTTCGGGTCCTGTGCATATTATAATATTTCCATTAAAATTGTATATTATGTTGCCATGCAAAGTGGCTTATGGGATTTGTTGAATTACTGGAATTTCATGCATTTCGGAAAGTAGTCAACAAGCTCTTCAATTCGATGCTATGCTGATATCTCTTTCTGTTCTTGCTTATATATAATGCAAACACAATATCGAGCTGGTCATTTGAGAGATAGAAACAGATCTTTAAGATCTTATATCTCACATATTTATAATGCTTCAACATTTTCGTTAGCTTAATTGCCTCACACTTTGTCTGCAAAAGCATAATATGTCCCTATCACGTATCACAATTAAGCAATTCAATTCTCATTTTTTGTGGACAATACCTAAGGCATTTAAAATCTTTTCTCTAAGCAACAAAAAATGGCAATTTCGCTGAGCCGGGGGAGTGAGCGACATACATTTGCCATAATTAAGTTTTATGGGCCTTGGATTTGGCAATTTTGGCAGAGTGAATGGACCTGGATGGTTGAGGGCACGCCGTCAGGCCATAAAGCATTGGCTTTGGCTTACATGGCTCCAATAAAAATCGCATAGTGACTGATGCAAATTTATGCCAATCCCTGGTGGGGTCTAATTTTTAGACGCGCGTTTACAATGTTTTTGCCAGATTTGCATGCCGCAACAACAATTTGGTTTATAAGGCAAGCCGGCAGTGGAAAAAAAAAGGAAAAGCATTGCTGTGGCCAATGGAGTTGCGGGTTCGGGAATGCAGAATGGAAAAAAAATACACAATTCATTTTCGAAATGAATTTGTTCCGCTGTAAGGGCCATAAATGCATTTAAATTTATTGGAATGCACGACAGCAGCAGCAGCAGTATAAGAAGCATCAAACCCCCAAATACATTCACATACACATACAT
The DNA here is from genome assembly GCA_961210405.1 of Drosophila mercatorum. Classification (NCBI taxonomy): domain Eukaryota; kingdom Metazoa; phylum Arthropoda; class Insecta; order Diptera; family Drosophilidae; genus Drosophila; species Drosophila mercatorum. The sequence goes on from CAUIUS010000003.1 coordinate 5,443,979, forward strand.
ATACATATAGATATATGTAATAAAAAAAAGCACGCTCACCCATTGAATGACAATAAATTATCAATTTTATTTTGACAACGCGAAAAATCCCGCTTCGCGAGAGCCTGCTCTCGAGCACAAAATGTCAGATGAAATTGAGCAAAATATATTCAGGCGGGGCATTTGTGACAGGAAGTTTCAGTTGAATGGTTTGTTCCAGCGGCCGGTTCGAAATTGCCAGCACACATCCTATGTACATCTGAGTGTATGTAGCGCATGCATCCTTTGACAAACATTTGACTGAAATGCACTCCGACAGTGCCGCTGGGCGTGACAATATTAATTTATATGCTTAATCGCAGCGGCCTCCAACTAAATCCAACTTACAAACGAGTATCACTTGACTTTTATTGCAGACATTCCATCTTCGTCAGCCTACGGACGCAGTGGCTCTGACGATGTCGCCTTCTATTGCCCGGAGGAGGGGCTGTTCGCCGATGACTACGACTGTCGCATCTACTACCGCTGCGAGAAGCGTTCCGAGCATTACATCAAACCGTACATGTTCGCCTGCAAGGAGGGCACGGTCTTCTCGCGCACCCTCCAATTGTGTCTGCCGCCGATGCTGGCCGGACGTGGAGAGTGCGAGCCGTACATGAACGAAATCGACGCCAGTGAGGAGAAAGTCAGCCAGCTGCCATTTGATGGGCTCGTCAATAACCAGAATGGACATAATGTGATGCTTAGTGGTGCCGTCGCACCCCCCGCCGCCTTGCAGCTGCACACCTACGCTACTGCAAATCAGCTGCCCACAAATTATGGACTGACAGGTCTGAGTGGTGTTTCGGTCATATCTTTTTCGAGCTCATCATCTCTGCGCTCGGTCGGTGAGGAGGGCGTGGCGTGCGAGGATGATGGATTTATGAGTGATCCCATTGACTGCACCGTGTTCTATCGCTGCATCTCCAATGGCCGCGGCTACAATAAAATCGGCTTTCGTTGCTCGGACGGCACCGCCTGGGATGAGTCTCTGCAGTCCTGCAACCATATAATTAAAGTACGTGCTAATGGCGGCTGCCGCAGTCAAGCCGATCCGCTCAGCGATGAGCAAAGCTCGACGCAGTCATCCCAATCGAGCTATCAGAATACCACCTCATCCTCATCTTCATCCAGCAGTCAGCAAAGCTCTACGACCAGCTCCTCAACGTCTTCCTCATCCAATAACTCGAGCTCATCGAACAGCTCCTCGAACCAATCCAGCTCCAGCTCCAACCAGGAGTCCTCCACCTCGAGCAGCAATCAGCAATCATCGAACAGCAACCAGTCCTCCAGCAGCACGGAAAGTTCGAGTAGTGGCACTCAGCAAGCCAGCTCGGGCTCTTCGAATCAAAACTCTGGAAACAATCAATCTTCCAGTAATAATGAGAACTCTGAACAAAATCAATCCTCCAATAATAATCAGAGCTCTGGAAACAATCAATCCTCCAGTAATAATCAGAACTCTGGCAGCAGCCAGAGCTCCAGCAACAACCAGAACTCCAGCAACAACGAAAGCTCCAGCAATAATCAAAATCAAAGCTCTAGCAGTAACCAATCTTCCAGCAACAGTCAGAGCAACCAGAACTCATCCACCAATCAGTCTTCCAGTGGCTCCAACAACCAAACAAATCAGAATGCGAATAAGCCTGCATCAAGCGACTGCGAGGACGAGAACACCTACATCCCAGATCAAGTGGATTGCGCCAAGTTCTACAGATGTCGCTTGGATATTGACGGCAATTTAGAACAGGTGCCATTTACGTGTGGTCCAGGTACTATTTGGGGCCAAGAGGAGAAGGTTTGCATTTTACCCAGCGAGGATCAGAAGAAGGAATGCAACATCCAGTCGAGCTCTTCCAGTAGTGGAAACAGTCAAAGTGGCAATAGCACTTCCAGCCAACAATCCAATGGCAACAATCAATCAAGCAGTTCCGGTTCCAGCTCGAACAATAGTAATAATAACAATCAATCCAACAACCAGCAAGAATCATCCACATCAAACAGCACTCAGCAAGGTTCGTCAAGCAGCAATCAAGGCTCATCCTCATCTGGAAGCTCTAGCAATCAGTCTTCTAATCAAAGCAGCAATCAAAGCTCGTCATCTTCTTCAAACTCTGACAATCAGTCATCCACATCCTCTTCCAACTCCTCTGTTGCTCAAAACTCCACAAGTTCTTCAAACTCAACAACAACTAAGCCCACAAATCCTGACGGCCAGTGCGAGCACACGGAAACATATTTGCCTGATAAAAAAGATTGTGCGCGCTTTTACCGTTGCGTCGATAATGGAAATGGTGGATTCGATAAGATTGCTTTCGATTGTGCACCAGGTACTGTTTGGGATCCCGACTCAAAGGGCTGCAACCACCCAACAGATGTCCAGAAGGAGCAATGCAAGGCTATGGCCAGTGGTACAGGTAGCGCGTCAAACCAAGGCTCGTCTTCTAACCAGGGATCATCCTCTAATCAAGGATCATCATCAAATCAAGGCTCATCTTCTAATCAAGGATCCTCCTCCAACCAAGGATCGTCTTCCAATCAAGGATCATCTTCAAATCAGGGATCATCCTCTAATCAAGGATCATCATCAAATCAAAATACATCCTCTAATCAAGGATCCTCCTCCAACCAAGGTTCGTCATCTAACCAAGGATCGTCATCAAATCAAGGCTCATCCTCTAATCAGGGATCCTCCTCCAACCAAGGATCGTCTTCCAATCAAGGATCATCTTCAAATCAGGGATCATCCTCTAATCAAGGATCATCATCAAATCAAAATACATCCTCTAATCAAGGATCCTCCTCCAACCAAGGATCGTCATCAAATCAGGGATCATCCTCTAATCAAGGATCCTCCTCCAACCAAGGATCGTCTTCGAATCAAGGATCATCCTCAAATCAAGGATCATCCTCAAATCAGGGATCATCCTCTAATCAAGGATCCTCCTCCAACCAAGGATCGTCTTCTAATCAAGGATCATCTTCAAATCAAGAATCATCCTCCAATCAAGGTTCATCCTCTAATCAAGGATCCTCCTCCAGCCAAGGATCGTCATCAAATCAGGGATCATCCTCTAATCAAGGATCCTCCTCCAACCAAGGATCGTCTTCGAATCAAGGATCATCCTCAAATCAAGGATCATCCTCAAATCAGGGATCATCCTCTAATCAAGGATCAGCATCAAATCAAGGATCATCATCAAATCAAGGGTCGTCCTCCAATCAAGGATCATCCTCTAATCAAGGATCGTCTTCCAATCAAGGCTCTTCCTCTAATCAAGGATCTTCATCAAATCAAAGTTCATCCTCAAATCAAGGATCGTCCTCTAATCAAGGATCATCTTCCAATCAAGGCTCCTCATCCAACCAAGGCTCCTCATCAAATCAAGGATCGTCTTCGAATCAAGGATCAACCTCAACCCAAGAACCAACCACAACAACAACTCAGAAACCTTTCAAACCGGCAGAGAAATGTGAGAGTGAGGAAACCTTCTTAGATGACAAGGAAAACTGTTCGAAATTCTATCGCTGCGTTGACAACGGAAAGGGAGGATTCATGAAAGTATCATTTACTTGCCCACCAAACACCATTTGGCATCCCGAGGCCAACAGCTGCAACCATCCATCGCAGATTGACATGCAGAGCCTGAAGTGCAAGCAGGTCAGCAATAACCAGTCTACCACACCATCATCTTCAGGCAGCAGCACCACAGAGCAAACGACAACTTCAAGCTCTCAATCCAGCAGCAATGAGAGCTCTACCACGTCAAGCTCAAGTAGCCCTAGCTCCACCCCCTCATCAAAGCCATCCGGAAATTGTAATGTTAATGGCCAATTTCTAGGAGACGATAAGGACTGTGCCAAGTTCTACCGCTGCGTGGACAACGACAGAGGTGGCTTCTATACGGTGGCCTTTTCGTGTCCCCCTGGAACCGTGTGGGATGCTCAGATTGAAGCATGTAATCACGCCTGGGCCGTGAACAATCCAAACTGTGGCAATAGTGGCACCACCCAACGGCCAGCAGCAACCGGCACTACACCTAGTCAGGGCTCATCGCAGACCTCGAGCACAACGGCATCATCTGCTATAATACCGACAACACAGAGGCCAACACAGAAACCGAGCACGACAACGAGCAGCGAACCCTCAAGCCAAAAGCCAACTACCCAAAAGCCAGTTACACAGAGACCAACAAGCTCCACTGGAAACGTGAAGTGTACATCTGAGGGCTTCATTGGCGATCCGGACAATTGTGCCAAGTTCTATCGATGCATCAGCAACGGCAAGGGCGGCTTTGATCAGGTGCCTTTCCACTGTGCAGCGGGCACAGTTTGGGATCAGGACCTCCAAACCTGCAATCACGACTTGAACATGTGCAATCCAATACCCGAAGATGGCTCTGGCAATGCTACAACCGAGTCCGATAAGGGGCCATGTGACAACACCACGGAGAAGCCAACGTCAACAACGTTGCCAGTGACAACCAACTCCCCTACCACCACGGAGCCCATTACGACAAGTCGTCCAACTGAGCCAGCCACGGAATCAACGGCAGATAGACCAACCTCAACCAATCAGCCCAGCACCAACCAGCCCACCACCAACCAGCCCACCACCAACCAACCCACCACCAACCAACCCACAACCAGTGCTCCAGCTGAGCCAACAACGACATATCAACCTCCAACGACAATGTGGACAACGACAACCAGGCCAACCACGACTGAGAGCCAGCCCCCAACTACGTGGACCACTTCCACTCAGTCTTCTTCAGGTGAAACGAATCCTCCAACTACAACGACAATGCCCGAAACAACCACGAAGGTGCCCAATTTGCCACCAGGCACCGAGTGTCAGGGCGAAGGATTTATGCCTGATCCCAACAATTGCCGCAAATTTTACAGATGTCTCAAAACCGGAGACTCCTACTCGAAGCATGAATTTATGTGCGCCAAGAACACAGCCTGGAATGCAGACATACAGACGTGTGATCATGCCCAGAACGTGCCGGGTTGCTCTGGTCAAACCGAAGCTCCAACGGAGCCAACAACAAATCCAACCGTAACTACAACCGAGATTACTTCAACTGAGCCCACAATACGACCCACTACCATAGAACCACCAACACAGCCCACAACAGAACCACCAACAACTGAGCCACCAACCAAGCCCACAACAGAACCGCCAACAAAGCCCACAACGGAAATAGCTACGAAGCCAACGGATCCGCCAATAAAGCCGACTGATCCACCAACGAAGCCCACCGACTACACAGAGAAGCCAACGGATGTTCCAACGAAGCCCACTGACTATCCCATCAGCAAGCCAACCACGGAAATGTATCCAGAGACAACTGGAGGTTCAACATCGATGCCAGGCTATGCTCCCACCACAACAGAAGAAAATCCTTGTACCACTATGGAACCGCCGGTCAACTTCAAGTGTCCAGCTGAAGGTTTCCACGCTGATCCAGAGGATTGCAGTATTTACTATCGCTGCACCAAGAACAAAGAGAGCTATCAAGTATATAAGTTCCGTTGTCCGAAGGGCACAGTGTGGGACACATCTGTGGATACATGTAACTACGCCGATCAAGTGTCCGGCAACTGCTCCTCCGGCAGCACGAGTTCAACAACCAAACCAAGTGGAACAACAACACCATGGACAGATATGCCCACCAGCACCATGATGCCGGAGACAACAACTAAGCCAGAGACAACAACCAGCACTGAAAGCACCACAGGAGCCCCAGTTGACACAACAACTACGAATAAACCCTCGGAGACAACTACGAATAAACCCGTGGAGACAACTACGAATAAACCAATGGATACTACTACATATAAGCCAGTGGAGACGACTACCGAGGAACAATCGAAACCCAATCCTGGGCCATCGAACAATTCAAGTGCTCCATGTCCAACAACCACTGAGGATCAAAGCTTGTTCGTCTGCCCGTCTGGCTTCCGTCGGCACTCCAAGCAATGCGGCGTATTCTATCAGTGCAATGAGAACTCCGACTCGAATCTGAATATTGTACTGTTCCAATGTCCCAATGGTACCGTCTATCAGGAGGCATCGTGTCGCTGTGCTCAGCCAGGACCCAATGACACCTGCTCCAGCAAGGGATCATCCCGTACACAGCTGTTCGAGGAGGAAGCAGAACCACTTAACATGGCAAGTATCTCTTACTCATAGCACTTTGAACAGCTTTACTGACCCATTGCGATTCGTCTCTGCTTAGGTGCCAATTCATTCGACGGAACCTCTTTGCCCGGATGAGGGACACTTTGCACTGAACCACGATGAATGCAGCCAGGTCTTCGTGAAGTGTGGCTACTCGCAGCAGACGGGCCGCATCGAGGGACAAATATATCGCTGCCCGCAAGGCTTCGCTTACTGGAATGTCAGCCGTCGCTGTGAGCCATCCAGAAAGCTTGCCGGCTGCACTCCGTCCACTTACAATGTGGGCGACAGTGTACCCCTGGAGTGGCTGAACATCGGCCACAGACGCCGCAGTCTGCGCATCTAAAACATATACATACATTTTAATAAATCGTTAGCATTAGTTTAGAAATTGTAAAAGGCATTCGCAATTGTTTGCTTCGCACGCTCCCAGCTTCGGGCAGCCTGCGCAGCAAACGACGAGCCAAAAGACTAGCTTAGGTTTTAGTGCAATAACAATAAGATTCACAAGGGTTAACAATATCATTTTCTGGTGATGGTTCGATTGAAAGATATAAAATATTTGTTTTTTGATTTCCTGTAACAGTTGCATGGGCACAGCCTTCAACTAGATGCACAACGTGTTGTTGCTCTTCACGCAGTAATTGTATTTATATTAAATGTAACGTTCTGAACGCCATATTTAGCTTAGACTCTATGCTTAAAGTTTACAATAAATTAAAACATATACAAAATGGTTTTATATAAGCTGAAGCTTAAGGTGACTACGGTGCTTGTTCTCTTCTCTTCACTGAGATCCACTCATTTCTTCTTCTTGGCGACGGGAGGTGCTGCCGGGTTGTCGCCCTTGTAGAAGTCCTTTAGCAAGGCCATAGCCTCGTCTGCTCGCACACCGCCCGTTATGTCGATCTGTTGTCCAACCACGGCGGCAACGTCTATGACAGTTTTGCCACCGAATCGATCATTTTCACAGCCATAGATAATCTCCTTGACGGCGAGCGTATGCAGTGCGGCAGAGCACATAATGCATGGCTCCACGGTGACCACGACGCTAATCTCACTGAAAACCTCGCGTGCAGGCAAACGCTTCTCACGGCAGTACGCCAAGGTGGCATCGATGCATATGAACTCCGCATGACGTGTTGCGTTCCGATGTACATTCACCTCGTTCCCGCCACGTGCGATTACCTTGTCATTGTGCACAAAGACACAGCCAACGGGAACCTCGCCTGCGTCACGTGCTCGCCTCGCTTCCACAAGAGCATCCTCCATAAATGCGGCCATTGAGCATGGAAATACCTCAATTTAATCGCAGAATAACAAAAACAGAACTTACTATGACGCCACGACACAGGCCAGCAAAAAAAATAAGCAAAAATCAGCTGTTTGCAGTCACAATGTGATTGGCAACTCAGTAGAACCAGTGTGGCAACACTGGCCATAATTCAAATATGTTCAAATTGTACATATATACATACTGTGCGCTAACTGAAGCCTATTGTTACAGCTATAATCGTAGTTCATTGTGAATTACAATGTGCTTGACAGCTCCATCACTAACAAAAATAACTTTTATTTGTATATGTGTATATACATATGTACACTTTCGAGCACACTTCCATTTTTACGCTTAACATTATTCATAATTTATTATAACTATGGCATATTACACATATACTTGATAAGATTTTCTTTCTCAAGCAAAGCCGCCGCCTCCTCTGTCCACTTCGTGTTATTGGGTATCCGCTGACTTGGGTGTTTCAAGCGAATGACTGTTGCGCTTGAGTTACAATAGGCCGATCTCTTTTTCAGCTCCATCTCAACCCATGCTCCTATAGCCACAACATATTCCGGCTTTAACAATTCGAGCTGCTTCTCCAGTGTCGTCAAGCACTTATCTCGTACCAACGTCTTGTAATTGCCTTTCAGGTGGTCGGGTGTTATGTTGCCACCACTTTCATCAAAAAACGCCAAAGGACAAAAGTTGTGGACAAAGCATTGTTGAAAAAATACATCCAAACTGCCCGCCAAACGCTCAAAGAGACTCCACAGCCGCAAGCCACTCTGTTCCTCGGTTTTGCAATTCAGACCCGTCACAGGTCGCTTGGGGTGCAACTTGGGTGGCTGCTGCACTTCGCCAAAGAGTTGCATCTTCTCACGTACGGTGTCAACGTTGCCAAAAGGTATCTACAAAGAACATACATATGCCTAATATATTTATATAGTAACTAATATTGGGCATACTTACGCCTGTCTGGCACATGCCCTTCGGCCCAGGATTTATGCCTATGAATATGACTTTTTTAGTCCCATTCAAATACTTTTTTAGGTATGCGCAATGCAAGGATGACGCATACTCGACAGCATTGTAAGCACATGTAATCTCCGCCGGCAGCTCAAGCAGGTCTAATTCTGCATTCAACTCGCATTCAAATCCATAAAATCGTTGGTCTATTGACGGAGCCGCTCTTTCCACTTTTCTTAGATCAAGAGCCTCCACTTGCCTATCAAGTTTGCGTTTTAACATGACCGAATATAAGTAATTTCAAACTTTTTTAATCAGTAAATATTCTAAGTTCACTCCGGACGCTAGTCGGATAAATACTTGCAATAAATATAATTGAAAATACATTTGTGCAAAATCCAATTCGCGTAATGTAAATTTTTGCACTGAGCACTTAAAGCGTTGCCACCTGGTGGACCTTTAACAGCGCGCTGTTAAGAAATGGCGGCAGAAACACATATTTTATAATTCAAATAAGCGATAAGTAATTTATTAAGTATGTACACATATACAAATTGAAACTAAGAATGATTTTGTGTGAAGCGCTTTAACTTGGCCTCATTATCTTTCACAAATTTAGCTTTAAATTCTTTAAAATGCTTAGATATGTTCCCCTTCACAACAGTTCCAAAAATTTGAAGAAATTGCTCCACCTGAAAGTAAAAAAATTAATTTTCATTACCAAATATTTCGGCGTTAGTTTACTTACGGTTAAATCCTTTTCTGCACAGCCCAATTTGACGAACTCACATTGCGGTGCGTGCTTCAGATGCTCCTTCCAAGGATCGTCTTCGGCCTCCCAGCCGTCCAGGGTTTTGGCGCACACGAAGCAAGTGGCTGTATCGTTTTCTCGCGTGGTGCCTGTCCAGTAAAACCCCGCTTCAGCCATCTGCACAATAGTTGGAATACGTATTAAGAAATATTTTGCTAACACAGATTCAAAACGCGCTTGCCTTGGCAATGCTGCATGTGGACTCTGATGAAAATGGCCAGTCCTTGAAGCTGTCTACTCTATGCTTTTCCAGCAAATTTAGCTCTCGGAATGATTCCAGCTTGGCATCATCCATTATGCTCGGTGAATCCATTATTTAGTTTGTTTATATTGTTGGAATTAATATTTTAAAAATTATTTGGCCACACAAAAACAAAAAAGCAAATCAAGCCAAGCGTAGTGCGTCGTTTATGCTCTGTGGCAACTCTCTGATTTTCTGTTAACGGAACATAATTAACAAGTTCAAAAATGAATCTTGGTGAACAGTGCCAAATGAGTTAAGCTTGGAAATAAATGTGTAGCAATCGATGTTTAAAAATTTAAATATTGCTATCATAACTTTTAATTGAACAATTTATCATTCCTGGTAGCGCTTTTTATTAGTAAATATTTTATTTTCGCTGGAATTTAAATGAACCAGAAAGTTCGTACGAACCAGTGCGGCACCAACTGAAAAAAATCAAAATTCTCAGCACTAAAAATATCAGCAGGCATTTATCGTTTTGCCGCCACAACAAAATTAAGAATCTTTAATAATAAATAAATAAATTATACGCAATGCCCGCAGATCAAATTCAATATTCCGAAAAGTACTTTGATGACAAATTTGAGTACAGGTATGTATATCAGAGATGATGCGTAATAACATTTGTTCACTATTCGGCTTGACACTTGCAGGCACGTCATTTTGCCGGCCGACTTAGCCAAACATGTACCCAAATCGCACTTAATGACAGAGACGGAATGGCGCAATCTGGGCGTTCAGCAGAGTCCGGGCTGGGTACACTACATGATGCATGCGCCAGAACCGCATGTCATTCTATTTCGTCGCAAACATGTCGAGGATGACCCAAAGAACACGCAACTGACAGCAACCAATGTTAATGTCTGCGCATAGTTCGACAAGGCAATTGAAGACGGTGACAGTGACAGCTGAAGAGGCAGAGGCTAGTAGAGTTGATAGCGAGCATTGTTAACGTTATACAGTATTCAATAACATTGGAGTTAATCATAATCATCAGTCGGCTTGATGTAAAATATGTTCACAGTAGGCTAAGGACACACACACACTCACACATACTTTGATACATTGTTACAATTATAGCCCTAAGTTCATCGTGGCCACTCAGCCTTTCATGAATTTGTCCTTAAGTTTATTTACCTAATATACGAAACGTACGCTATGTGTACAAATTACAAGTAATAAGACTAATTAACATTCGATTTAAAAAAAAAAAATAAAGAAGAAGAAAACCTTTTGCTAATGATAACAACGCCAGATCGCCGGAGTTAGATAGTCCGCCCAGTGCTGGTAGCGCAGCTCACAGTTCTGTTTCGCGTAATACTCCATGGCGTACAGGGAGATCATGATGCCATTGCCGACGATAAGCGTAAACCAAACGCAAACATTGCCCAGGGTCTTGGGTGCGCTACGCGTAAGGAACACCAGCGCCACGCCCAAAACACCAAAGAACATAAACATGACGGGGAAAAACAGCTGAAGCCCGAATCCCAGGACCTGTTCATGCACCAGCGCCGATATCATGAACACCAGCAGGGAGGCCATCACCTTGGAGCCCTTGCAAACGTAGATGTATAAGTCCCTGTATACGTACTCGTACAGCCAGTCGTGCACCACCACGTTCCAGTTGCGATAGTATCCATCGTAGGTGTGCGACGTCCACCAATCCTTGTAGAACATGCGATCCCCGAAGCGCAGCAGCTCCGCCGTGAAGTTCAGCCACGAGTGGAGAATCATATAGAAGCCACACAAGAGTATTACGGCGCTCGGCAGCATCATGCCGAAGAGCTTAACGATCAACTGAGACGGTCCCAGCGCCTCCTTGCCGAACTGACCGAAATACTCGCGGATGTGGCGCTCGTGTATAAAGGCGTAGAAGAAGGCAATGGCCACAATCTCCATTAGCCGGGAGAGCGCGAACTTCCAGCGTATTTGCTGCGTTCTCGGATAGCTGTCTCTGTAGATCAGGGTCGGCGCAAACAGGAAATACACATAGCAGTGCAGGGACGGCAAGAGGGGACGAGCGTCGGTCGGCTCTCCGTCGGTCTTCTGCTTGCCCTGGAGAACCCTCGCCGCATTGTATCTGACGTAGGCGTGCATCTTCATCAGCAGCCGAGTGCTCTCCAGGAGCAGCACGCAGGCACTGATGAAGGGCAGCTGGAATTTGAGGCACAGCGAGGTGGACACATAGCCAAACACGAACTGCGCGCTGATGTACATGATCAGGCAGCTGTGCGACCAAAAGTGTTGCAGAGATTCTAGAAGGGAATGGGATGGGAACTCCGTTAGACTTTTGGATATACGGAAATACCCGGCAAGACTCACTGTGTGATTGCAGTTTGACGCGCACCAGCGCCCATCCCTGGAACGCATAGTAGAGCGCCAGGACAAAGACGTGCTCCAGCAGCCACACGCCCAGCACCCAGTGCAGGCGCTTCAGCCCGCTGCGGAACGTGCCGAGACCGAAGTTGATGTGGCCCTCGACAAAGTAATCGTACAAGATGACGTTCAGCAAGAACATGACCAGAATGATTGAGAATATGTGATAGATGGGCCGCATGTGCTCCACCTGTAGCAGCGCCGTCAGGTACGATTCGCGCGCCACGAATACCTTGTCGGGCAACTGACGTCGCGCTCTTTGTCGCGGCTGATGTGAGCGCTGCTGCTGCTGCTGTTGTTTTGGCGTTGCTTCAGTTTGGGCATACGCCTGGCCATTTGGGCAGTCGGTGACGTCAGGCGGCGCTGCTGTCGAAAATGTTTGCTGCTGGCGGTTGTGCCAAGTGGCGCTTGCGCTGGTGGCACCGCCCCTGGAGTTATCGAGCTGGCGGAACTCGTGCGCGCGCAGCTGCTGCTGCCGCATGTCCTGCATCACGTCCTCTATCATGCAGGACAGTCGCTGCTCGAAGTCGCACATGATTTTGCTCTGGAACTTCTGAAGTTTGTCGCGCAACAGGTGGATCTGATCGACGGCAGCTTCCGTGCAGGACTCGCCTGCCACTGTCCTCGACTCCTCAGCCATGGCAATTCGATGATTATTTATTTATTTATCAATAATACGCGATGACCTTTTCTTTATAGCGAACCGTCTGCGTGAGAGGCTATTTGAACAATGTGCCGACAGCTCCGAGGCTCAGTTGCTTTTGGCTGCTGTTGTCAAATGCACGAAATGATAACGGCGCATTTGCCCAATAGGCAGAGGCGTAGTTAATAAGGGTGCAGAAGCACTGAGAAGCGACGACGACGACGACGACGCCTCGCTTAGCAAAGCAAAAGTTTGACGCGCGCTCTCTATCTCTCTCTCTCTCTCTCTCTCTCTCTCTACTCGTTCTATGTTTCGCTCTGAGCAAAGTGCATGATTGCTGTGTTGTTCTTGTTGCTGAAATAGTTTCACTAAGTACATTACAATTGAGACACAAATTTGATTGTTCGCGCCTTAAGCGACCCGATTAGCTGTCAACGGCACTTGAAGCTTAATCAATCGGCTGCCCGTCCGCCTTACGAGAAACACATGTGGGTCTATGTTACTGATAACACCATTGTTTATTGTCCCGGGTGCACTTGCACTCGCCATTGCACATCCACACAGACAAAAGTATGTACGCTTGCTACATAAATACATATGTAAGTATGTATGTATAAATATGTGCGTATGTCCGTACTCACGATGCGATTGCCACAGCGGACTGCACAGTGTAATAAGTATTGTAAATGTCCAAGGGTATGTGAGCTCTTACGATCACATGCAAATAATAATTTAATAATAATTTTCCACTTGAGAATATTTGATGTGTCTAATTTGCAAATTTGCACTCTTATTGGAAGGTTGTTGTCCAGATTAGCGAATGCAGCAAATTGCCCAAAGGGATATTTCGAGGGATATTTGTTTTCAAACCGACATTTATATCTCTAAATCATTCACGAGTGTGCATTAATATTCCCTATTAATTGTATATAGTCTGCTGAATGCTAATTAGCTGCCTATATACCAAAAATATATTTTGAATATCAATCAAAGTTACAAAGTTTCGCAATGAATTATTAAACATTTTCGAACAAACTTTGTTATTTTTAATTAAAATATTTGAAAACTTTGATAAACATGAAAATTGCTGGCCAAATCAAACATAAATCATATTTTCATATTTTAGCTACATTGAAAGCTGTTTATTGTGTGAGAGTATATGTAGGTGTGTGTAAGTGTGTGTGTGTGTGTGTGTGTGTGTGTTTGGCATATATAATTGCGAATATTTATGTGTGAGTATAAAAAAACAACAAATACATGCGCATAGGCCTAATGTTTTGATAACGAAAAATGAGCCGAAATTAAAGCTCACGGCAATGCGTTGTCCCGCCAGCCGCGCACGATGCAGGATGTTAACTTGTATGTGTGTGTGTGCGCGCTTGTGTGCAAAATAATATTAATGCTGTGCAGACGCAATAACCAAAAATATTTATTATTTATGCGGAATAAACAGCAGCGCCGCAGCGTAGCGCACACACAAAATATGAAATTAATGCAAAAATGACAAAAGCAGCGCGTAAAAGGCACAAGGCAAGAGAGAAGAAGAAGAAGAGTGCGGGTAGGAGTGAAACATATACATATATTCTATATACGAATATTGGAATAATGAAATGCCAGCTCGCCAGCCAGCCCAGTAAAGCATAAAAGTCAAGCATAGGCCCAGCAAATATTCATAAACAGCTACAAAAACGGGCCGACATTATGCAGGGCGATCTGCCAGATAGTGCCGCATATAAAAAGACATTTTTATTGCGCCGAAAAAAAGAAGAGATAGTAAAAGAACAAGACAAGACAGAAACAGAAACAGAAAAAAGAAAATAGAGAACTAAAATAATATGCGACCGTATAAAAATCTATATAATTCATAAACCCACACAATCGCAGAAGCCAGGACTGAGCGAAACACGTACAGCGCGCTTGGCGGCCATATTGGGTCATAAAAAGCATACACACACACACACACGCACACACTCATATAAAGAGAACGGTATAAAAGCCTGGCCACAGTGAAACAGCAACAGCAACAGCAACACAAAAGTGGCAGCCGCAGCAAAAAAATTTTATGACGCAAAACTTTGTGAAGCAGAAACATATAAAAAATGTTGCATATTTTCGGGAGCAACACTGAAAATTGTCCCACTGCTCGCCCTCTCTCTCTCTCTCTCACACACACTCTATGTATGTATGTGTATGTGTGCATTTGGCATTTCCGCTGTATTTTTGTTGTTGTTGTTGCTTTATAGGCACACAGTTGTGTGTCCTGAGCGAATAGAAAGATGAAAAAATGGCGAATCTTTGTAATTGGCTAAAAAGGCACATAAAAAGCAGCCAAATGTGCAGCCAACAAACATTGCGGGACTTATGCTCCTGCACAGTTACAAACAAAAGTTGACATCTATGAGAAAGCAAAGTGAATAGAATAAATGTGGAGGGTTTAGGGAACACTTTTGAAACTGAATGAATGCTTTTCAGATTAGAAGTAGGAAAAACTTGACTAATAAATTCATTTTTTGCTTTATACGAAAATGATCAACTTCTGTTTAGCTGTAGGACAGCGGCGATATCTCACTAATCAATGCTTGCATTGATGACGTTATTGCCAAAGTAGTTTAGACTCGTAACTCAAGATTAGGAAATCTTATTGAATTATTAAATGACAGCGACCCAATAAATTATTTGCGTATTTTAAGGTTTACTTGAATAGTTTAAGGTTTCTACTAGTTACATACATATATAAAGCAAAACAAATAAACAAGAATAAAAAAAATCATTTTTTTGTGTAAAAATACTTTTGCCGTCGACTGTATATAAACACTAAATGAACACAAGCTAATACATTGCTGCTTTTCATTTATTTTTAAGCGTATATGTACATATGTTTATATATGTACATATACATGCATATACAGCTAACAATCTTATAAGATACAAAACAAATGTTCAGATATTTCGGGTAAAATATAATTCTTATTTTGTATAATACTTAAAATAATTATTGCACATAAAAAAAATATATTTTTACATAAAATAAATATATATAAATAATAAAAATATATGTAAATTTAATATGTAAGAGGTACTCAAAAATGTACACAAATATATTTTATGTACTATATTTAATATTAACTATTATATAAATTAATATCTAATTCAAATGCCTTCAGTATAACAACTTCCCAGTGCGAAAATTTCCCTCAGTGCGAACTTTTGCAGTTGGACAACAAACTAAGCATGACTTGCTAGGTCTGGCCGGCCTTGCTGCTCCGCCAGCTCGGCAAAAGTTATGAGCGTCTGGAGGCGGTCTTGCTGCACGTCTAAAAAATAAAATAAAGCTGCTGTGCCTGCCCGGGGAACTCTTCCCTCGAGCTTCATGTCAGTGTCGCCAACGGCGGCTCTCAGTGCTCATAAAAATATGCTTGAAATTGGTTTTGTGTTGCGAGGAAAACAACAGAAACCCTATTTTTGCGAAGGGCGAATGTGCTATACTCCGCACTGGGGTTTGGGCAAATGCTACCTTTTAGTGCTAAGGTGCCCTGTTTAATTTTCCCTTTACAGGGTATCTCGTATAATGTACAATACAAACAACTTCTAGCTACATTTAATGTCGCCAACAACGACAAATGTCGCGGCCAACGCTGGCCATGTGCTCCAAGGACCACGCTCCACCGACCAGGAGTAATAGAAGCAGCCGGACGAGCTGCTTGCTAGCAGCTGGCAGTGGCGGAGAGGTTGCTGGAGACGAATCGTTCGCTTTTGATTGTTTTGCAAACAAAGCGAAAGCGAAACAAGCAACCGAGTAACCAACCAACCAACCACCCACACACACACACACACACACACACACACACACACACATTGAGAGAGAGACCATTACAATACTTTTTGCTTTCTTTTTTCCCCCAAAATGAAAAAAAGAAAAAAACGTGGCAACTTTTTTCGAGGGTGGATTTTCATTTTGTATGCTTCATGATTTGGAACTTTATTCGCCAGTCGCCCCTTGGTGAACCGTGCACGTCTCTCTGTCTGTGTGGTAGTATATTTATGTGTGTGTTTCTGTTTGTGTGTGCATTTTTTTTACCATTTCATTATTTGCAAATTTATGCGGGGTGGTATTTTTGTGACTCAGTCGCAGTTCTTGTTGTTGTTGTTTTATTTTTTTCTCCTTTTATTTTTTTCTTTTTGCTATTGCTACTCCACTTCCATTCCGCTCATCGATTTTTGGTTTTCATGTCGAGCGATTTTTTTATGTAGATTGGCCATTATGTGGAATTAGTTTTTCTGCCAGTTTTTCCTCTTTTTTCACTCGTTGAACGCTGTGTGTGTGTATGTGTGTGCGTGTGTTTGAGTGTGTGGCACATAGCAATGGCGTGTGCCATAAAATGTTATTGGCTGCTGTTGGCAAATGTGTGGAATGGTTAAGATGGATTTTTTGATGAGGCCCAGAAGTATATGTACTATATAGAAAATAAAGTAGAGCAGTATTGGATGAGGAGTGGCGAAAAGAAATAAATACAGTGAAATGTTCTCAATAGATGAAAATATAAAGAGTTTCAAATGGGCTCAAGAATAAAAACCAAAAATTTAAATATAAAAGATAATTAAAATACTTACATTTATTTAATTAAATTATTACATTTATTTTAAAATACATTTACATAATGTATTAAAATATAAATATAATAAATATTATCTATGTATTTATAAATATATATTTTATATATAATTTTTATTATATATATATATTTATAGATATATATTTTATACATATGTAAATATATTTATTAATTTTTTTTTATTATTCATAAGAAGATTTTTTTAATTTAATTATATCATTGAAAGACATTTTAATATAGCATTGCTCAGTCTATTTAAACTTTTTTTATCTATATTTTTATACATATATTAAAACTATTTATATTTATATATATTTTTATATATTTTAAAACTGCGCTTTGTCTCTGACAAGTCTCTTGCCATATAAAATCGAAAACATTCGCTAGCTGTGTATGTTGACTTTTTGGTATTTACCCAAAAATTTCCATGGAATAGAAAATCACAAAAAGTACAATGACCGCAAGGTAAACAAGTGCCAATGTGTTTTTATCAGTTAGTCAAACAAAACGATTCCACAATTCAAATATTTTTTTATAATTCACAAATTGTTTAAACAGCGTGCCCATAGGCGAATGGAACTCTATTGAAATAGTTCGAGTTTGAGGATTTTAAAAATAGGCAGAGATAAGCTTTGCTAAGAGTGGGAGAGACGAAAAACATTTTCACGATCGAAAAACAACGTAATTGGAAAAGCTACAAAAGTTAGTCCCGTTCAGAGAAGAACTGAAATTTGAAATGTATTTTTGAATATAATATCGGAGCTAAATGGAATATAGTATAAGATAATATAAAACAATATGGTATAAAAGAAAGATCAACAAGCTTGTATAAACTAATTACAATGAAGTAAATTAAGCCAAAAAAGAACACATCGTTATAGAAGGAAACTAGAATGTATACAATATAAGAAGTATCTCAATCAAGCTTCATTTTGATGGCACACATTGAAGGTATCAAATTAATCGATGACCAATTATAATATTTGAAAAGCAAACTTTTGTTGAGTTGAGCTCTCAACTAAGGGCAGAAGAAAAGTAATTTTTAGTCGAATTTTCTACCCTGCTTTGGCAAGCAAAAAGAAAGCCATAACGAACTATTTGGAAAAAAGGCGAAATGGGCTGCCAGCGATTCGTGTGAGTGGGTGTGCACGTGTGTGCGAGTGCTTGTGGGGGTGGTTGCTGGCAGCATAAATGGCCAGAAGTGGACTGGAGAGGGTGGCTGCTGTCTTGGGTGATAATTTAACAAGAAACGAATGCGAAGGCGAAGGCGAGTGCGAGTGCTGTTTTTGTATTTCACTTTTATTTTTGCTTATCTTCGTCTTTTTTCTTTTTTTTTACCCACACACTCGCTGAAACATGTGTGTGTGACACATGAGCGGTGGGGTTTGGGCTTGGTGCAAAAAGCAAGAGATTCACATAAAAATATACGAGTACTCATTATGATAATACGAAAATAAATGACAGTGGTGTTTATACCCATGGCATAACGGGGAGTTCCAACTCCCAATAACTCACCAGCTAAAGAGCCAATTCCTCACGTGGGCGTGGACGTGTTAGGGTGTTTGAATCGAAAGGCTAATCTGAGAATATCCACAGCAAGTTGGAACTGTAAATAATAAGCGCTTCTATATAGAAGCAGTATTCAGCTTTATAAGGGTATATTCCATCTATATAGTTTTTGCTTCTATATAGAAGTTGATTTGAATATAGCTTAGCTGTATATATGAGCATATTCCACTCAAATCACTGATTCATTATTTTTGGTCAGTTTTTATTTGCCTTGTAGAGTATTCCGTATTCGTTGTTGCCAGCTGGCTGGCAGCTACATTAGAAAATAAAATATGCTGTCTTTGCTTCGCCTTACTTACGTTTAATACCTTTGTTCCTGGCGCAACAAGCTGGGAGGCATATCTAATTTATCCTTTGGCATGGGCTTTGCGTCTAATAGGCCCGTCTACTTTTCGTAAGCAGTTCAATTTTTTATTCGCACTTCGTCTGTGTTTTCCGGCTTTGTTTTTGGTACAACATGGCTGCCGACATTTCCCATTAGCGACATATTGTTACAGTAGCCAGAGGAGGAGGAGGAGGAGGAAGTGTAGGAAATATAGGTGCAGGAGTCCAGCTGGCTGGCCATTAAGCTAATCTTTTTGATCTTCAGCTTGCGCACTTACGAACTAACAAATAAATGTGCAGTTTCTGTATATATATAAATATACATATACCCGGTATATATATACTAAGTATATATATGTATCGGCTAATTGATGCACTCAAGTTGTTGCTATTCAATATTACTTGCTTTGAGCACAGCGAGTCTCTTTGACAACTTACCACAGCACTCACATCTGGCCACGCCGTCAGGGCCCCACTGGATATTAGTGTTCACTATTAACAATCTATACAACACTTAAACAAACTATACAACATTGTCTTCAACGCTGTTATAATCATCGATAAGACACTCTATCCCATTATTAAATACATCTCCTACATATGTATAGAAATAAATACTTAAAAATCTCTGAAAACTAACTAAATAGTTTTACTCATTAAAAAAGAATCAAATAAATTTTGGAATTTATTCATATAAGCAGAAAATTAATTTTCTTTCATTTTTTATTATTATTATTATATTCTACATTAATAAAATTATAGATTTTAAGAAAAGTGTGTTGGGTTTTTTAATTTTCCTTTTTTTATAGAAAGTTTTTTGGAAATTTCAAATTTGAGGGCATAAGCTACAGCTTTGTCCCTGAGACATAAAGCGAATTTGAAACAATCGTCAAATGGGAGAAATGCGCCAAAAATTGGTTATTCTGTTGAAAGTCGAAGTGGGATAGTTTCCGTTAGCATAGTTTTTGTGTAGCCTAAAGCAGCTGCCAATTTTAATTTGATTTTGGCGAAATTCGTTACATTTTGGTCATAAACCCGACGATTGCTGTCCCGGGGTCAACAATTAAATGCCATTCGAAATGGAAACACTGAAATCGCTGATGGCCATTGTGGACTGCAGTGAATGCCATGGGCAATGAATAATTATTTAAATGTGCCAACTATTTTGAATCAAGACGAAAAAAGGTCAAGCTAGGGGCGAGGGGTCAGCCGCAGCCGCAGGCGCATCCATTCGAATGGTCAATTGAAACGCAGTCCCAGGACTGCGATGCTCGAAAGCCATTGCTCAGCATGCAAAACAATGGAACACGAAATCCTTTTTTACAGTTGTGCTGTGTGTGCGAATCGAAATCGTTACAATTTAGAGCATTTATGTTTGTGTAGCTATAAATTTGAAAATTGCAGCCCCTGCTCCGGGTCCTGACCCTGGCCAGCACCCCTATACAGCAAGGGCAGCTCGAACAGGCCGGACAGGCTGGCAGCCTTCTTAAAGCTGCGTCTTATGCGTGACCCCGAATATTCACGCAATTTTCGTGACACATTCACAGTTCGCATTAATTTTAACCTCTGCAGGACGTTGACAAGGGGTCAACTTTGCAGCCAATAGCCGTCGCCCAACCCCTGCCACCGGGCGCTCTCTCCCTCTATCTCTCTCTCTCTCTCTCTCTCTCTCTCTGCTCAATCCGCATTTGGCTCTGTGTTGGCGTTGCAGCACCGCAGGGGTCACGAAAGTGTGAAAATTTGTAACTGCCTGGCCGGACTGATTAGATGGTCGCATTTGAGGATATTCGGGGTGAGATTCGGCTCATTTTGGCGCTTATTTCAAATTGCCAATTGTCTAAGCTCGGGACTTAACACAACGGACTCAGATTCAGTCCGCAAATGTCCTGGCCATTGTTGAAATGCGTTTCGATTCTAATGCGCCGGCAACGACATCGCAGGCGACTTAGCGGTATTCATTTCAAGCGCATTACAAATGTAACCCAATGGTCAGTCGATAGGGAGTACAGACGTTGGGGGATCCTGAAGTAAAATGATTTGTGGTATTACTACGGTAATGTAACGGTCGCATACAAATTTTGAAGATTAACATTTTCGTATAAGTATAATGTTATATGATTCTTTTATATGTATTATACATAGTTTGTCTAATTGAGAAATTCAAATGCTTTCTCTCTTCCATTCTTGATTAAGCATATTTTAACATGTATGCATATGATAAACATTACAGTTATTTCTTGTATTATGGAAGGTTCGATATACTAGTTTGTACAATTCTTAAAAGTATACATATTCTTCCTTGTCGCTTCTCTATATTTGGAGCAGGCTTTCTTTGAGAATAATTCGGATTGCATTATTTTATATAGAATATATTCTGTCTCATTACTATTTCTCCATTTTTGTATTACATAAATAAAAAATAATAATAATAAATAAATATTAAAAATTAAAAATATAAAAAAGGAGTATAATTTTATACTTTTTTTACATAATTACTCTATAATAAAAGAAAAGTACAAAAGTACAAAAAGTTATAATGATTTCAAATATTAAATCAAGAGTGTTTCATTATCAGGTTTTTCGTTTTACTTTTCCAAACTCCCTTTTACATATTTCAAATATTTGCATATAATATGCTTAACTTAATTTATTTTCAATAAGTATTCTCTAATTATAAATCTTCAATATTAAAAACAAAAAACAACAATTATTTTACGCTTTTTATTATGGTTTAGTGAAAAAGTTCGAGTGTCCTGCTCTGCCGTAAATGTATTGCAATTCATATAATTTTTCGAGTATTTTTACAGCAGCCATAAAATGGAACCCGTCGAACTTAACCCTTTGGCATGGCTAATGAGCGGATACGGAATTCGTGGAAGTGGAAAATATTTGAAAGTGCTCATAAAAAATGCACAGACTTGCATTTAACCCGTTCGGACAAACAGCCCACGAACTTTCGCCAAAGGGTTAAGGAAGTACGAGTCTTTCGCCGTGCAAGGTGAGGAACAATGGGTGTCATAAAAAACACAACCGATGCATCATAAAGAACACAAAGCGAGCGACATTAGCTGGAAACAAAAAAATACACCCACACACACACACACACACATAAGTATATACAGCGTAGGCAGTTTTCGCAGGAACTTCGCAAGGACACGTAGAGAAAGAGAAAGCAATATATTGGGAATGTCTTCTTTTTGTTAATGGGGAAAGGGTTAAGGGACAAAAAACGGCAGCCGCATCCGCAAACAGCCAGAATCCTGGGATCAATCTGGCTACCTGCTTTGTCCTGACCATAAAAAACTAAATGTTTTATGGTTTTTGCACGGCTCTAAAAAACAACATTACGCGGAAGTGAACTGTTGGCCTTTGTCTGTCTCGCTCGCACAGTCGCCGCTGCTGCCGTCGAGTCCTTGGACAATCATAACTAGAGCAGTCTAATGAGCATGCAGTGCAGTAGATGCTCGAGTTGTAGTTATTTCGAGGCGTCAACGTCTGCTCGCGCAGAGGAACTTTCTCGTGATTTTCCAGTGATTTTCATTGTTAAGCCATTGCCGAAACTGATTACCTGGTACGGGTGCCTGGGTGCATGCAAAATATGTGAAAGCGTCTAACTGCAGAGATGTGGCAATCATAAACACAGCACGGACCCGGCCACCAAGCCACCGAAGCGGGCAATTGTCCTGCACCAATGCGCGTTGTCCTTCACGCTTTTGTTGCTTTTCAGCTACTTTTACGGCGTAGCCATTAGCACAAACAATCAAAATTAGAGCAACTATTTCGCCATGCTCATGTTTTTCTCTCTGTTTCTGTCTCTGTGTTTGTGTTGGTGTTGGTGTTTGTGTTGTCGGGTTTATTTCTATCTGGGTCGCCGCTGCTCTAGTTTCCTTTTTTAATCCTTCGGTTTTTCATGCTAAAAAAGGATTTACGGATGTGTCTGCCGTGCCCGCTGTTTAGCATAATATTTCCGCGAACGCACCTCTTACCCAACTCAAGTGGGCGTTTCTCTGGCGAGAACTTTGTCATTTGATTTATTTCGATGCAATTTTCAGACATTTACAATGTAAACATTGTGATTCCATGATTCCATGTGCTTCAACTTATAAGATAAGACCCAATGTATATGCATGAATATTTGTTATGCTTTGGGACTCTGGTTGAAAATTATATCTTTATAGTTTAAATAATTCAATCAACTCTTCTTGGATGTATCCCTAATAACTTAGGAATTGCATCTCAATTAGAAAACTAAACAAATCTGGAAAACTAATTACAATCGAAGGGAATAAAAAGAAACCACATACAGGCAGACAAAGGCGAAAAAAAGAAATGGGAAAAGAAAATGCCACATCATCCATGGCATGAAATCAGCTTAAAAACTCAAGGAAATATCCCAATACAAGAGGTCGAACGGAAAGTGCGCCAATCGCAAACAAAACTAATGATGTCTGAAATAATCGTTTTGGGGTGTGGACGTATGGACTTGGGCAGATCTGTTGAAAGTCTGCCAACCGCATGATGCGCATTTGCATATGAGGTCTTGAGCTCGAGTCACCACCAAAACCGCCACTGAGGAACAAAGACTGGCTAAAGACTCTAGAATCTCAAGGATGTCTGTTGACATTGGCTGAACAAAGGCTGATACGAAGCGTATCATTTCCATAGAGCACTTGAACTTTGAGCTCTGGGCAAATTAGATGACAGTTATTATCGCGATCATCAATTAAAAGGTCAAGCGTGACGCTGCTGAACATGTGCGAACTTGCAGACTAAGGACTCAGGACTAAGGATAACGAGAAGTGCGGCTGTGTGGCTTAAGGAACATTTGTTTTGGCTTTGCGACAACTTTACATAACTGGCGGATCAGTGGCTCCACACCCGCCCGCGCCCGCCTTAAGCAGCGCTAATCACATGATCAACACTCGGATCAGGATCAAAGTCGCTGATCCTGATCCTGCTACACGCTGCGTAATGTTGGATTATGCCGTCGCCTACTGCAACTTTTAAATCACTTTTAAATCTCGGGCTCTGGACACTGCTGTCACTGCTCTAGTTTCCCGGCAGCCGCGGTTTCTTCGCGATCGCGGGATTAATGAACGCGGCGGCAAGTCCTTGCACGCATTCCAGGTAGCAGCACCTTTAATCCTTTCTTCAGCGCTCGCAAATCCGTGTGCAAAGTCCGGTTGCACTTCTAATCCGGTCGACAACGTCAATGATGCGCGGCTGCCTGCAATGCCCTTGCCTCGTCGCCTGCTTCTGGCCGAGCTACCTGTTCTGCCACCGCATCGCAGCGAGCGTTCTGCCATGTCCTGTGCGTGTGCTACGCACATGTATTTGCATACCGTTCGCATTTTGTTTGCGCTCTGAACCATCGTTTGTTTTGTAAATATTGCCAGCAAATTGCGAATGTCAGGAACATTAAAGCGTTCTGCATCGAATTTATGCGATTGAAATGCCTTAAAAGAATCCTTTTCATGAAAAAAATGAACCCTCTCGCAGAGTAAACATTTTGTTTTTGATTTCAAAATAGTTTTCTTTGCATTTCCAGTCAGAGTTAATGGTTTTCCATAAATAAAATCAAATCTAAGTTCCAACAATCGTTTCAGTTTCAGAAGCAAACTTCAGGGTGATGAAACATGTCCTTTGAAAGCGAAAGTACAACACTTGATGCGTCGCATGAACAAGAGCTCTGCAACATGCTTTATTATTGCTCGCATGTTACTTTCCATCAACGTTGCTCTGGTGGCTTTAAGTTGAAAACGAGCAGCCGCCAGCCCACAACTCGATGGGAGCCGCATGGAGCTGCGGTCAAAGGCCGACGAAAAAGACCAAAAATCAATAATCAATAGTGAGGCGAATTTTGGCAAAAATAAACGACAGCTGCAGTTGCAGCGCGTATCCAAAGGATGCACATTAGACGCGTGCATCAGGACGCAGAGAGTGCACTCGACGACGAAGCAAGAGAGCGAGAGGGAGAGCGAGCGTGACAGCGCGAGGGGGCGGCTGTGAGAGCAACAGAGACGGCGAGGGAAAGAGAGAACGTGTGGAGGCAGCGACCAGTCAATGCACGCCGATTGCGGGGATGGGGCTGAGAGCACTCGGAGCAATCGAGTCCGTTACAGGCAGCAGCCGAGTTGAGTGGATTTGCTTGTGCCGTTGTAACTGAGCGAAATGAGCATATTCCGCTCTCTGGCTCTCAGCTCGAGCGCTGTGCGTGTGCGTCTCAGTGCGAGTGTGTTTGTGGATTCTGAGTGAGTGTTTTGTGTGTTTTTGGTTTTGTTCGTGCATTTTTGACATTTGTTTCTTTGCATTTGAGTTGCTTGTGGACCAGAGCTCTGCACTATGCGGAGATTTTCAGCTATGACTAGTGCTAGTTGAGCAGGAATCCGTGTCAGTCGTGCTCAGTGCCTCGCATAAGCCGAACGTCGCTCTGGAGCAGCCATCAGCAATCTCAAAAAGGACGACGAGTGTCTCAACTAAAACGAAAGCGAAACCCAAAACACAGTAGCTCTAAAAAATATAAATAAAAAAGGAAAAAAGAAAGAAAAAAAAACACTGTAAAAAACTACACAGCAAAAAAGAACCAACTGCCAGTGATTGTGTTAAGTCTCGCCACAAACAAATATTAAACGTTCTTCGTAAACAATTTACAAATTATTGGCCAGCCTTCAGAAGAGTTTTTTTTTCGCACATGCGCGAACTTCGCACAAAAAAAACTAAAGAGCAAAAAGAAGAACAAAAAAAGAACAAAAAAGAGATAAAAACGACCAAAAAGGAGCAGCCACCACACACCAACACAGCACTCCAGCGGCTGCGTGTATGTGTGACCGTGTGTGAGCGTGTGTGTGAGTGAGTGCTGTGCGCGGTTTTTGTTTCGCACGCACTTTTATCGCCGTTTTGTTTGATTTAACGGTGCCGCGGTCAAGTGTAGAGAGCGCGAGAGCATACACGCTAGCAGCAGCAGAAGCAGCAGTAGCAGTGGCCGCTCCTGTTCCCGATTCCCGATTCGGACCAGAACTTTTTGAGATTTGCCCCCCGTCGGCCAAGGTATGTAAATATCACTTTCCACTATTATCATCCATTGCTCATTTAACCTTCAAAACTCGAGGCGTGCTCTCCATAAATCAAGAGCGATAGTAATGGGTTTACCGTTAGAGCAAATTGCACTCAACAGCAACGGTGCATCAACTGAGGAAATAAACAAAAACAATCGAGGGTCTTAAAATAGTGCAAATTTCGAGGGAATAGCACAAATAGCAAAATGTTGAGGCATTCAGATAAACATAAAACCCGATTTAACAGTTAAGGAAATATATAAATAATACAAATGCTTATAATACATGATTTAGCTTTGGATTTTGAGTTAACTGTTACAGACTATGATTTTTATTTATTTATTTATTTTTTTGTTGTTGAGAAAACCAAATGAAATTACAGAAAATAAGACAAATTTTCAAATTTAAAATTGATTTTTTAAGAATATTTTATATAATAAGTTTGATTTTGTTAATATTAAAAATATTATTTCGTTGTTTGCATTCGCCTAGAGTACCAAAGCCATATATCAAATCTCTCTTCGAATTCTTTTTTCACTCGTTTGTTTCTGTTGTTGTCGAACGCTTCTTTTTGTGTCTAACCTTAAAGACAAACACAAACACACACACACATACGAATACACACGCATACACACTAACACACACACACTCACTCAAACACATGCTGTTGCTTACATTTCGTTTGCTAAAAATGCAACAGCAAAAATTCTAAAACAATATTTCAAAATCTGTCTGGCTTTTAGCCGATCTGGCGAACTTGTTTTTTGCCCGTGCAGTTTGCCAGACCTCACCGCCCCACGGGGTGCCCCGGCGCTCCTCGGCGCTCCCCGGCGTTGCCCGACGTTCCCCCCGTTCGCTAGCTGGTTGCCTGGCAGCTAATTTTATTTGTTTACATGTCCGACTGCATGTTGTATTTTTTGCCCGCCTTTCTTTCGCGCCGTCCTCTGGCTTTTTAGCAATTTCTTTTGATATTTGCTTTTTCTTTATTTTTGATTTTTTAATATTTAATTTTAGACACCCAACTATAATTCAAAGTCAACGGTGCAATTTTTTAATGTCCATTTTGTTTGAGCCTGCCAAAAGTGCATTTCAAAATAGTTGCACGAATGAAAACTGAAAGATTTCATTCTTTTTTGTTTCATTTTCTTTTTTTCTTTTTAACTATTTTATATTTATTTATCTTTTGGCAACAATTGCTGAAATCATTGTCAGCTGCTTTGGCATATTTTTAATGTCTGCTGACAATAGAACGGAACAGAACCCAAATAGATGATCAGTTTTTTGACAACTTACGCTTGGCATTGAAAAGACTTTTCCTAGACTATTTCCATGCAGTTTCTCTGCCTAAAACATGTATTTACTCAGTCGTGCATATAAACAGTATAATAAAAATTGCCTTTTCCAACAGCAGCATCTAAACAACGAAATATATAAATAATTTTTTATAATGCACATTCATCGACAAATGCTGCAGTTCCTTCCCGATGCCCCCTCCTAGCCTCTCACCCACCTCCTGCCGCTGCACATTTACAACAAAAACATTTTTTGTGGCGCATTTTCTGCGTCTGAATTTTCCATTTTTGCCATTTTCATGATATTTTTCAAAGGGGGCGGTGGCTGTGGTTGTGGCCCGTGTGCGGAGAGAGTGTGTGGCGGGGGCAGGGAGCAGGGAGCAAGGGGTTGGCCAAACGACTAGCACATGTTTACTTTACTTTGCAGTTTTTGGTTGCGTTGCATTTCGCACTCGCTTCCCCTCACCTCCCTCCCTTGGAAGCCTCCTGCTCGTTCCTCTTGCCTGGCATGTAGCCGGCGTAATATTAATTTTACACTTGGCCTTTAGTTTTTGCCTTTGTTATTGTTGGTCGATGTGCAAAAAAGTAGACAACTCGCAAGCTTTTAACTCTCCCTCTCCCTCCCCCTCCCCCCTCCTCTCTCTCTCTCTCTCTCTCTCTCTCTTTAGCTCTTGCTCTTTGTTGGTGCACTGACAAGCCAATTAATTTGGGTTCTTAAAAATATCACTAGCTAAATTAAATAAATATGCTAAGCACATTATAGAATATACAAATTGTTGCTGTTGCTTTTGTTGCTCTGTTAGCGAACTTTTGCAGCGCCAAATTTCCTGTACCATCAATTATGCATAAGTATTGTAGATATTTCAGCGAGCTGCGCGATCCCCACTTCCATTCCCATTCCCCAATCCCAATTACCATGTCAACACCCCCAACACCCCCTTCCACTACCAAGAGCCGACTGCTGCTGACGCTTTGCGTTTTTAATAATATTTACTTAAAAGCACAAACAATTGGCCAAAAATGCGGCAACTGCAACGAAATTGCAATGGGAAAAACGAAAACAACAAAAAAATATAACGAACAAATATATAGCAAAATTAATGGATACATTTCAAAACTACGCAAATCAAAGTGGAGACTAAAACTAGAAAAAAAAACAGAGAGAGAAAGAGGAATCTTAACAAAGCAATTGAAAAAAATTCAAAAATTTAGCTACAAAATGTCTGATATTTACATACGAATATTATTTCACTAAACTAAGTGCTTAAATATCAATTTCTGTGATTCCATAAAAACATATATATGTAAGTATGCGAATATAATGCTTTAAAAGTTTTTTGAGTTATACATTGACAGGCATTAAATTCTTTCTGCATAATAGCCGATATAATTTTAGAGAATTTATATTTAAATTAATAATATTTGTATAGAAATATTCTAGTATATTTATGGATAACTTTTTAGAAAACTTTCTTACAAATAGATTTTTTTATAATATGTTCTCTGATTTTTTTTTTGTATTGCAAAAAGAGAATTCGTTGCATCCATATGATACCATTTTACACAATTGTTGATTTGATTTGATTTTTATTTAATTTTGATTTCTTGGTTCGCCTTTTGGGAATTCTATTTGCGTTCTATGATCGCTTTGTCGAACTTTTTATAGAAATTCAGCAAAATTTAGCATCGTTTTGCGCGCAGCTTTTCAAAAACATCTCATTCAAATAAACATATAGAAATAACAGTAATTTAATTGCTATTAAAGAGAAATTTATTTGCTTTCTATGATAACAAATTGCAAAATAAAATGCCCTGCTTAATAATGATGATTGCCTAAGCTGACAAATTCGCCAGCTGCGGATGGCTCATCTCTGCATAAATATATTCAATATATTATATATGTATATACAGTTATATATATGTACAGTTACTCAGCCATATACCGCGTAGTGCCGACAATTAAATCCTTAAATCCTTTTGCTTTTTATTATTAAACGCGAAATTCGTCGTCGCAGGCTGCGCCTTCTCTCTAATCCAATCCTGTATGCTCGCTCCTGGCTGCTCGCTGATTAACTTTAATCCACTGCGAACCGTGTGCGAGGGGAAAACTCGTTGCGTTTTGTGTTCTAATCTGCATAGCTTAAGCTTCGCGGCCCGGATCATCCAAATCCAATGCGCGTAATTTTCTCTTTTCTTCTTTTTCACTTTTCCGCTTTTGTTTTTGTTGTTGCTGCGCTCGCTGTTGCTCTAATCCAGTTTGAATGGATCAAGAAGCTGAGCGAGTGCGCGACTCGCGACTCCGCGACCCGATACCTGACTTTCGGCCACCTTTTCCCATCTAATCCCTTGACGCGTGTGCCGACTACCTGGCCCGAATATAAGCCCCGACCATTTGCGATTCGGCAGTCAGTCACAAATTCGCTTGCCCAGCGACCAGACACACAGCAGCATCCGCTCCAGATCATCAGCACCACAATCGCTATCACAATCATTGGAATACATAACACGAATATCCGCGAGCACGAGCAGCGCTAGGTGAGACCAATTGCCCAAGGATACCCCGTCAAGAAACCAGCCATTTTGTCCCAAGTAAAACTCACTCAAACTGCCACCCCGCTCTCGCTCTCAGTGAGCAGCAGCAGGGTGGCACGCTTAGCTTAGGGGTGGCAAAAATAAAAACACTTCGAAAAAAAAGGCAAACAAAAAACAAATAAAAAAATGAGACAAAAAGCATAAAAAACACGACGCAGGCGCACTGCCCAGATATTCAAATCACAATCCTAACCGTCTGCTCTTATTTCCTTGTCTTTCAGCCGTAACCAGCAACATGCCTAACTGGGAGACGAGCACCGCTGCGGCAAACTACGAGCAGCACAATGCCTGGTACAGCAGCATGTTTGCCGCCAACATCAAGCAGGAGCCCATGTCGCATCACCACAGCCACCATCACCAGCAGCACGACAATGCGAGCAACAGCAACAGCGGAGCGAGCAGCCCGAGGCAATCGCCGCTACCCTCGCCCAATGCGCCCAGCACACATCTGGAGCAATACCTCAAGCAACAGCATCAGCAGCAGCAGCAACAGCATCAGCAGCCAATGGACACGATGTGCGCGGCTGCTATGACGCCGTCGCCGAGCAACAACGATCAGAACAGCATCCAGCATTTCGATGCCACACTCCAGCAGCAATTGCTGCAGCAGCAGCAAT
This sequence comes from Drosophila mercatorum, assembly GCA_961210405.1. Taxonomy (NCBI): domain Eukaryota; kingdom Metazoa; phylum Arthropoda; class Insecta; order Diptera; family Drosophilidae; genus Drosophila; species Drosophila mercatorum. Next base: position 5,474,565 of record CAUIUS010000003.1, read on the forward strand.
ACCAGCAACACTTTCAGGCGGCACAGCATCAGCAGCAGCAGCAGCACCATCACCTCACACTGGGTGGCTTCAACCCACTGACGCCGCCGGGTCTGCCCAATCCCATGCAGCACTATTACGCCAGCAACATGCGCCCCAGTCCGCAGCCAACGCCAACAGCAGTTCCCAGTGCGGTGGCAACGGCTATTCAGACCGGCGACAAGCTGCAGGCGCTGACGCCGCCCATGGATGTGACGCCGCCCAAGTCGCCGGCCAAGTCGCAGCAGTCGAACGTTGAGCCGGAGAAGGAGCACGATCTGATGTCGAACTCCAGCGAGGACATGAAGTACATGGCCGAGTCCGAGGATGACGACAGCAATATACGCATGCCCATTTACAACTCGCACGGCAAGATGAAGAACTACAAGTGCAAGACGTGCGGCGTCGTGGCCATCACCAAGGTGGACTTCTGGGCGCACACGCGCACCCACATGAAGCCCGACAAGATACTGCAGTGCTCCAAGTGTCCCTTCGTCACGGAATTCAAGCACCATCTCGAGTACCACATCCGCAAGCACAAGAACCAGAAGCCCTTCCAGTGCGACAAGTGCAGCTACACCTGCGTCAACAAGTCCATGCTGAACTCCCACCGTAAGTCGCACAGCTCCGTCTATCAGTACCGCTGTGCCGACTGCGACTATGCCACCAAGTACTGTCACAGCTTCAAGCTGCATCTGCGCAAGTACGGCCATAAGCCCGGCATGGTGCTGGACGAGGATGGCACGCCCAATCCCTCTCTGGTCATCGACGTCTATGGCACACGGCGCGGCCCCAAGAGCAAATCGTTCTCGGGTAGCTCCAACTGTGGCGGTTCCAGCAAGCGTAGCAGTGCCTCAGCTGCCTCCCACCAGCAGCACCAGCAGCACAAGCAGCAACAGCAGCAGCCGCAGCTACAGTCTCAACCACAACCACAGCCTGTGCTGCCTCCAAGCGCCACATCACAGCTGTCTGCCGCGCTCCAAGGATTCCCCATACCAACAGCAGCAGCAGCAGCCGCAACAGCAGCTCCGGCAGTTGTGGCGCCCATTTCCCCACCGTCGCCGGCCAAGAGCGTCGCCAGCGTCGAGCAGGCGCCCAGTCTGCCCAGCGCTCTGCTGCCGCCATTGGCGAGCCTGCTTCAGCAGAACCGCAACATGGCCTTCTTCCCCTACTGGAATCTCAACCTACAAATGCTCGCTGCCCAACAGCAGGCAGCAGTCCTGGCGCAGTTGTCGCCGCGCATGCGGGACCAGTTGCAACAGCAACAACAGCAGCAACACCAACAGCAGCAGCAGCAACAACAGCAATTGCCTGCCCACAGCGACAATGAGGAGGACGAGCATGACGATGAGTTCGAGCGCAAATCCGTGGACTCAGCCATGGATCTGTCGCAGGGCACTCCAGTCAAGGAGGAGTCCCAGCAACAACATCAGCCCCACAGTAGCCACATGGCCATCAACCTCAAGCTGAAGGACGACGACACGCCGTTGATCAGCAGCAGCAGTACCTCCCGTCGCAAGGGTCGAGTCCTGAAGCTGGACACACTGCTGCAGTTGAAATCGGCTGCGATGTCATCGCCGGAACAACAGTTGAAACTGCCGCCAAGTGTGCTGCCCACGGCCTCATCGCCCATTGCCGGCAGCAGCGCCAACAAGCAGCTGGCGGATGATCCTTGCTCTGGAACCAGCTCTGCGGATGAGTCCATGGAAACGGGCCGCGTGCCTCAGGCTAACACGAGTTCCAGCTCAACGGCTTCCAGCTCCGGGAACAGCTCAAACGCCAGCAACAACAGCAATGCCGCTCCAGCTGCGCCCGCTGCCACCTCCGCCACCGTCTCGAGCTCATCCACGTCCACGAGCAACAGCAGCAGCGCTCCGGCCATATACGAGTGCAAGTATTGTGATATTTACTTCAAGGACGCTGTGCTCTACACAATCCATATGGGGTATCACAGCTGCGACGACGTCTTCAAGTGCAACATGTGCGGCGAGAAGTGCGACGGACCCGTCGGTCTCTTCGTGCACATGGCCCGCAACGCTCACTCCTAAGAGGCGGCGGCCCACAATATTGTTATTAGATATTTTTATTATTATTAACATATTTCGTTGTCCAAAATTGTATATATTCGTAATTTTAGTTTGATTTTGTTGTCGAGAATTGTACATAAGCCAAAAATGCGCCAAAACGCTATCAACTAACTCTAGACCTAAGCCCACAGCTCATTAATTCGTGTGTAGCTCTAACTGTAGATCTAATATAACTCAGTAGTAACTATCCCAACTATCTGCTAGCTCTTCAACTCTCCGTATCTTTTAAGTTTCCAGCGATCGAAACCAAGCACAAACCGAACAAAAACCACGAAAAAGGTTTAAAAATCTCTCACTTTAAGTCGACATTAACTTAACTTAATTTGTAAGCAACCAGTCCAAAGTCACAGTTACACAGCAGCGATTAGTGTATAACTATTATATTTTCATTAAATAAATAAATGATTAGTCTTAAAAAGCAGGCGAGTGCTCTCTTTTCATTGATATCACAGTATTTTGTTAGCCTAATTACAGTTTTAAGTCAAGCCTCAATAAATGAACATTTTTCAAGAATAATTTACAACTTTTACGTTTCTCTTTATTTCTTACTATTTCAAGTCCAACCAACTCATTCGGCATAATGACAATATTTTTGATATCGATCAAAAAGAAGTACAAATCTAGAGATTTTACAACTCAAAATTTTCAACAAAGTGTAAATGCCCACAATTTTGTAAATTTAATATAGAAAAAGGAAAACACAAAGATTAACTAAGTATTAGTATGTTGTATAAACAACTATTTACAAATATTATGCGCAATCTGAGCGAATGGATCAAAATTAAAGTTTACTTAGTCTCTAGTTGTAAATGTAAGAAGAAGTCAGAATACCCAAGATTTTGTACAATCCCAGTGTGAAGAAACACTTGTATAAAATAATATACAAATTGAGTTTCCTGAATGTTTTTATGTAATATGTAATACAGAACGATACACGATATAAAGAAATTCATATACAATTCCATAGTGTTTCCTTCTCCACGATCGATGCCAGATGTCAGCGGGCCATTCGAAAGATGATTTATGGAAATTTCGCCTACACACGAGAACCACACAATGTGGTGTAACGGTTAATGGAAAAACTGCTCCATCATGTACTAAATGGTCGGGCTATTAAGTGAAAAAACTGTGCGGGTGACCCAAGCAAATTGGCCTGGCGAGGATCGTCAAAGTCTAAGAACTTCCCTTGATCGATCATTGTCTGGCATTTTGCGTGAAAACGCACAATTCGCATGCCATAAGAGCTGGAGGGGAATTATATAATAATGAAAAACTCATGAGCACACGCTCACGGGCAACGCCTTTCCCCGGATCGGGCGACGATCGAGAGGATCGCTTGGGGAGTTCACTCAGAGCTGCGCATGCGTCGCACACACGCTTTTCCTACAAATGGCGCGTGCTCTTGAGTTGAAATTGGTTTTCTTTTCGGTGATCCCTTGGCGCATTTTTGGGCGTTTTATAAATAGTTTTTCCAGCTGGCCTCTGATTGGTTGAAAATGATGTGAGTGTGGGCCAGGCACGTCATACTTGGGATATTTGTTCATTAGGCACTTTTCATAATAATATTTTTAATTTTCCGTTTCTCCTCATTAAAACTGTGCGCCTACAAAGCAATAATTGATATTTATGAGTCGATAGAAATTAAATTAAAAGGGGCCCTGGATAGAGCAGAGCTTGGAAAATATCGCGTGTAATTTCATGTAAATATTTGATGGTGGTCCAACTGTTACTTAGCTAAAAGTCTATAGATCTAATCCTAAACAAGATTTTGCGTATCCTTTTAGTCGAACATTTTCAGATTCTTGTCCATTTGAGCGCACTTGATTGGCTAATGACCCACTGGACAGTCGGCTTTGGCTTGTGGCAAGCGCAAGCCAAGTTCTAAGATGTTTATCTGCCGCACAGAATCTTAACGTCAATCTGCTGCCTAACTATGCTCGTTCGATCCCTGGTCTTGTTTGCCAGCTCTTATCTCGGCTTGTGGTATTGTTTCATCCCTCTGGCCTTTGTTCGATTCGCAGACAAAAAACTTTCAACATAAAAGAAGAATCTCTTTCAAGTGAAACTAGCCGGGGTCACCGAGGAGACCCCACAGTTTCAAATAGTCGTTGACTGACTGACCATTTAAAAGGTGTAATTTTCGGTTTGAGATGTTGCGCATGCGCCATTTTTCCGGTTTCTATTGTCTTTGCTGCTATTCCCTCTTTCCTTCTCGCAGCTGTTGCTCACTTTCCACCTTGAGATACAATAATATGCTTTTATTTATAAATGTTTTCTGAATCTCTTAGTAAAAATAGTCTCTAGATCAAATTCAAATTCTCTGATTTCTTCAGTTCCGATATCGAATCTATAAGTAGCCTTAAACTTGAACTTATTTAAAATACAAATCAAGGCACAATTACTTAAACTTAAATGTGTGTAGCAGTGGAGAAAAGATGTGCGTAACACAATAAAGTATTTTGATTCCTGATCAGAGGTAAGAACAGTGCAGATCTAGCTCTGTACCTCTTTCACTCTGTCTTGAATCGCCTGAAAATTCAGCAAAACTTGTTTTCATTAAAACAAGAGTTTGAAGAGAGTGAGCTTATATTTTCTCAGTTTCAAAGAAATATTCATTTATTTTTATGCACTTGGCTCAACTTTTCAGACTTTATATTAAACGCCACCATTTTGTTGTTGCTCTTTACGAATAAATATATACATATATATTGGTATGATATATCGTCTGGCTTATCCTACAATCTACATAAGAACCGCACAATGGTAAACATGAAAGTATTATTAATGCCACGAAAAAAATCTCCCACAGGGCTGAACATAAAATAGGTATTTACAGTCAGAACCACCCCCGGAACTAAAAACAACAACAGCAACGGCGACGACAACTACAATAAAGTCTACAAAAAAATCCACAGAGCGCACGCCATATTGAATATATTGAGTCGGGACTGGGGTTGGGGTTGCAGTTGGGCTGGGTTGGATTTGGGCTGGGGTGTGGGTAGCCATTTTTAGACGCGTCAGATGCTCAACAGCTAAAAATAAGCCAACTAACAATGCCGAAATAATTCGACGGAGTTCGAAGTTGAGTCGGAAAGTGTTACAAGGTTTTCCACTATGGCAGAACTAGCCTGCGCTGCATGGGCAACCGGGCAGGGGCGAACAAGTAATGCCACATTTACGGGGTAGTGGTCAAAGGGGTGGGGCCGAGTTTGATGTGTTCGTGTTGTGTGGGTGTTTACTTGATTAACACACGCAAGGGTGCCGTTAACTGTCATACACTGCGATACACTCACCATTTATAACTACTCTTGACCATGGACCATGAGACGCTGGATGGTTGGCAATACACCCCGCCAGGTCGGAGACCACGAGCCCTTATCAAACAGCCGTTGCCGCCTGATCCGATGAGCTGTTGACTGCCATTTCGCAGAGACGGCGCCCACATCGAGCGCGAGACGAGACGAACAGAATTGTTAAGGTCTACACGTTATTATTAGAGAATTGCCTTGGACCAGCATCTGCAGCCAATTATGGTTTGGCTCTGATCCATTGAGCATGACGTCATGTGCTGCCGGCTATCGGCACCTAACAATATCCCTACTCCCTACTCGTGCAAACCAATCCTAGCTCGCACACGCTGAAGGCTTTGCTGAATAGCCGATAATTTATTTCTGTAAACAATTTTCACTGGAATTGCGCACGGTCCGAAAACCACTTTCGATTCTTCAACCAGTCCAACAGCTGACCAAAGTCCGTTCATTATTTCCCATGTGGCGGTAGGCGGAACGAATTTTTAAATAGGCTCCGTTAACAAGCAAACCGAAATGCGCCTACGCTCTAGCCAGGTGAGTGTTTTGGCATGAGCTAAGTTATGTTTATCGCTTATAAATATTATTTAAAAAAACCACATTTCAACTAGGATCATCGTGCGTATATGATTTATAAAGTAGATAGTTAAATGTGCTGTGGCCATTCATGGTCCAAGAACAGAATCTTTTTATAGTAAAGGAGTCAGGAAAGTTTCTGCAATAATTTAACTGTTCCTTTTTAAAGCCCTATCTCTTTTCGATTTCCCAGAGCTTTTAAAATGCTCTTTACAAGTGTAGATGTATTCTCTATATATAATTAGTTTTAGCCTTGGATTGTCAACGCGAATATAAATTCAATTCTAGCTTTTCTGAGATACCAAATATCCAAATATAACGAATTTCCACGCCTCTAGTTTGCAGATCGCAAAACTCTTATTACTTGATCTGATGAGGATACCCTTGAGTAAATATTCTCTAGCAAGCATTCATTATCTATTATATTTATAGACTCAGTAATGTTGTTCTTTTAAAAGTACGAACTGTAAGGATGCAAAATATATTTTCCTAGAAGAGCAGCCGCCCATGAAATATTTATAATGCAATTCAACTGAAATGAAAACGAAAATTGTAAAGTTTACTCTTTATGTCATTAATTTAAAACTTTGATTCTATCTGAGGGTCTCTTTGTGCATTCCATTATTCCGATTGGGGAACTAATTACACTACCTCTATGAGTGCACCATTCAAATGCGAATTCAATTGAAGTGCAAAAACCAAAACTAATTGCAACACATTCTGCGATAAATATGCAAAACTGAATAGAATCGCCGGGCGGGACCCGGAATGAATATACATATGTATGTATATGTATGTATGTATATGTGTATGTAAGTGGGCGGTACTGAAGGGTAGCAACGCCCGCAGATACCCACTAACCCAATGAGGTTGCCAAAAAAATAAAGAAACACAAAATCCACTCAGCATTAAAAAAATGTTTATAGTTCCACACACACAGTGTCCACACTTCACATGTAAATCGGAATGCTAGGGCTATATGTACATATATATATGTATATTTGTGGTGCAGGAGTGGGAGGGAGATGGAAAACGAGAATCGCCTACATGATGAACATTTTCGAAGATAGAAAAAACATCTGCCCCTGATGGCACTTTAGTTAACGAAAAATAACAATGGTTAAAAATATACATAGCCATTTATATATACATATATACACATACATATACGTATATATGTATTCGTATGCATGCAGCATGGAACAAAAAAAATCTCATTGTTGTTGTTTTCGACTGGCTGTGCCATCGATAATGTCCAGCATCCGTTATAGAGAAAAAGGAAGTCGAAATAAACGACAGCAGCGTGTGCCTGATGCCCTTTGCCTCAGCCTGTCTATGTCTGCCTCTGTGTCTCTGTGTGTGTGTGTGTGTGTGTATGTCTGTGGGGGTTGCACACGCGTCCTACTTAGTCCGCTGTGGACGTTGTCCTCAACTATTTGCACTGGACAGACAATTCCGTGGACTGGACAGCCGTTGGCGGCCTTCGTTTGGACAGTTTGCTACATTTGCCGCGCACAAACAATAAAAATTGTGTGGGTTACTCGATTGAGTTCGATTTTCTTTTATCCTCTACACACACAGATACACTCCGATTTTTTTTTCTCTTTTTTTGCAGCCTTTACTTGGATACTATATTTACGCTAGGCCGGCGACGCAGATGTCGGCGAGTCAACAGAGTAATCGTAGATGCCTGGGATACCATTCCCGCTAGAAGTCTGCATAGAGAAGACGACATCGAAAGTGTTTAAGGCATAGATGCCTTAAAGACAATTTATCCATCATAACTACTACTACTAATGATACAAATATTATGCTACTTATATACCCATGCCATCTAGATCTACTCTCATTTTTAAACCTATATATATTTGAGTATTTTTCTGCATATGTCGCATCCCCCTGGCCAGAGTCTGTAGAGCCAATCAAAATGTTTGCAGCTCAAGCCGATAAGTCAAAAAACGCCTATTACACAATCAGATGCGAGCAATTTCACGCTTCGCACATAAAAAACGCGATTACGACCAATAAAAATATAGGCAAAAAAACAACAAAAGTATATAAAAATACAAACACAAAAAATGGTTTGAAATGTGCGGAAAAACTGCAAATGCAGCAAATGGGGTGGGTAGAGGAAACATCCCCTACTCGGGGAGGGTTGCAACATATATAGAAACCTTTCCACAATGCCTTATAAATCGATATTTTTGCCAGTTTTAGCCTCAGTTGTTTTTTCCCTCTTTTTTTGGCATGTGAATAAAAAACAGGTAGTTGTTTTTTCTATCTCTCAGTAACAGATACTTTTTCTTGGACAAGATGCGAAGAGATCTGGTATCTGTAGACTTCTGTCTGGCCTGGAGATCGACTTATTGGTCTTTGTGCAGCCAGAAGTGCAAATGTCAGCTGGAGTTCTGTAATGTGAGCAATTAGATATGCCCTGGCGAGGTATCATTATCGAGCCAGAGCAACTTACAGGTGTTAGGCGATACCGTCTTCTCCAAGGACCTACAAATCCTGCCAAGTTGTCACTGCCGCTCACATATCAAGACATTAAACATTTGATGGGCGGATATGGGTTTTGAGTTACCACCGAGCTGAGGCTGAGCTGCGTGGCACGGTGCAACTGGAATTGCAATGTGCAACTGCCCCATCCCGCTGCCAGAGCAGGCAAGTCATAAGCCTTTTGCTCACCAGCCAGGTGTCGCCTACGACTGCAACTGCATCCATCAGGGCTGTCGCCTGATTGTATTTGTTCTACGTGAAGTGCATTCATTATGCTGCACATATTTCGCCCACATTCATTCAATTGTCTAGAGTCTAGACACAATTTCCAGCTGCTCCTTAATTCAATTGAATTGTGGCTAGATCTCAGCTTGCCACATTTGCAAATGTCATTGCTGTTTGCCATATCGGCGCAGCGCAACGAACTCATTTCGTTGCCTTTCGGGCTGCCCCTCCGCATGAGGTGTTATTTTGAGGAATTTTAACCCTTTTTCCTGCACAGCATTTTATATAAATCACAAACAATTTTGGTGGTGGCTGTCCGGGCAAACATCTGCCTCCATTGATTCGGTTTGCTATTGTCACAAGTCGAGATTAATTAGTTACGACAATTGCGTATTTGGCATGCAAAGCGAGAAGTCCTCTGTCTGTTTGATAATGAATGCAATACAAGAATATAATTCAATTATTCGTATTAGTATTCTAGTTGAAACTTCGAGGAACACCTACAACTACAAATAGATAGTCATATTGAGAATGCTTAAAGGGACAGTTCAGCTTTTAGATTCAGCATGATTCAAATTATAAACATACGAGTTGTTAGATCATACTCCTAGTAAGCCCCATTACTGATACTGATGCTGGTAACTAGGCCTGCTTTGCCGCCATTTTGCTTCTTCATTGTACCAGCCCCTCCCCAGACAATGTATAGTATTTTCCCCTTTTTGTCATTCTCGCATTATAACAGTTTTATATTTTTAAAAATGTCAAACACACACACATGCACCTATACGTATTTCCACTTTCATCCCGCCCTATTCCACTTCTAACTCCACATAAAGCAAGGGTAGATCCAAAATTAACGGCGCCCAATAAAAACAACAAAACAATATGAGCTCGGCGAGTGCCCGAAAAGAGTTTGAATTATTTGTTTTTATTTTTGGGCAGCCCCTTCGTATCGCCTAACAGCACGTAAGTAGATTTAATGGTGGGCCAATCAACGCTCGGGGATTACACGACGCATCTATGGAAGCATGCCACCGCAAGATCCCCGGCAATGAACTTGAAAAGTGCTCAAGATGTGCCCAACAACAACAAAAACAATAAGACAAATGCAACAGATACAACAACAACAGCCGCTGAGTTCACCCTTTCAACACGTTGGGCAATCAAAGAAATGCGCTCTCAGGGAAACCCTTCGACTGTCGCACGTCGTTATAAATAGCCCGTGCCGCAAAGGAACCCTTGCTTAGTCTTTTCACCTTCAGAGCCTGTCCCTATCCTCGACTTGTTGCATCATCATCCTCATCGAGTTACCCTCATCACATCGAGTGCACTCCCAAATTAACCACCAATAAAAAGGCACTTCATAAAAAAAAAAAACAACTTCCGTTTTTTGGTCCTTTGTTCACTGCCTGTTGCTTCCCCCTTGCCGCCTGCCATGTTTCCTTCTTTTTTTTGTAAATTATGTTGTAATCGAGGAGTCTCGTAAACACCCCTAATATGATTTTTAGCGCCACTTATCGCGCACTTTTTTAGGGTGTTTTTTGTTCCTTTTTTCGTGTGGTTGGGGGTTACAAAAAATTGACATGCTAATTGGAGTGCATTATGTGATTAACTTTTCAAGTGGAGGGCACATTTTTATAAGGGTGAGTGAGATGGGAGTGGTTAGCATTTTTTGTGAAAACCAAAATTGAACCAAAGAAAAATGTATTTCGCCAATTTCGCTATAATTGGGTGAATGAAACGTAAATAAGGCGCAATTATATGTAACATGCAGAAGATATGAAAACATATAAGATATGGATACTGCTATATGTCAGTCGGGAAAACTATAAATTTGTTGGCATTTCCTTTTATAATCTTTAAAAGATTTGGTCGAAGAAAAATATTACATTAGATTAATTATAGTATATAATTGTTATTATTATATTATATTATATTATTATTGCTATTATATGATTATATATTACATTATTTTCATGAACAGTTAATGTCTTTGATTTTTGCAAAGACTCCCGCATGCATACCTTGCAAATCTCAAATCTCATTGTTCGTTAGGCATTGGCATGCGGCTGTGACTGCTGCTGCATCATCTGCTGCTGCCCGGACTGCATAATGAACTCATCGTGTATAAAATGCTGATCGAATATATCCTCAATCGGTCCTGCAACAAATTGCCGCCCATACAACGGTTAACAATGGATAGTTGAATAGTTGTTCAGGACTATGCACAAATTCAAATGTCATTCAAATAACGCTCGCCAGCACAATGACGCTGCTAAATGGACGGGCACGCGGCCAGAGCTGGGACGAGATCGAGCACGAGTAGGAGTAGGAGTAGGAGAATAGGAACCACGGGACATAAGCAGCAGCAGCAGCGGCAACAGCAACGCCTGCATCTCATTTCGGCGCAAATCTGTTCGTTGTTGTCGTGGAAATACGATTTCAATGGGACAGCGCGCCAATATCCTGGCACAGGATACGAACGAATATTGTTATTATTTTCATGTTTCATCCGGTTTCATGTGCTCGCTGCCCGGTGCGTCGGCGTTCCTCCGACTGACAGCCACCAGGCAGAAGGCAGCGTGCTACGGCTACAAAAACAAAAACAGAAAGAGAAAGGACCAAGGCAGCAACTGACTGAAAATGAAACTCAAACTGGGCTCAGGGTGTAGCCATCGGTCTCGACTTCCTTTTGAGTTCAACCACAACACTAGCCAAAGGCAACTGCCGACCTCGTCTCGTCTTTATCGCCGCTGTTTGCACCGATAAGCGTGACATATTCATATTGTCGGCGATCTGAATCCGAGATCCATTCATGCAACGTTTGTCGATTCACATCTCCAAGCAGATCCTGGCTGAGCCGCAGCACGCCAATCACTCACTGACCGGATTAGCTGAAGTGAAGTTTTTTATCTTTTTCCACTCGTCGATTGTCCTGTGCTAATTGGACCGATCCTCATACAGCCTCATACGATGGCCATGAAATCGGAATCCGCTCTCGATAGGGCCATTTCCTTAGATAGATCAATAATCTATAGTTCTTATGAGCGTGCAATTGCCGTGAAATTTCAGCAGACTCCAAGTCTACCATTCCGAACATATATATAATAGTTGACTATTCAGTGTTGGCTGCAATCAAATTTAAAATAAGATTTCAGTGAGTCCATAAAAAGAAGGAGCCTTAGATTGAAAATTTCCTCCAGATCCTAGGCAGCTCTATAGTAAGAGATAATGCTCATGTAGCTATATCAACTTGGCTAGTAATATTTATGAAGAATATATCTATATACTTCCATGGGTTGAATAACGTCTCCGTCGATCAATCAGCGAATCTGCTAAGGATCAGAATATCTTTACGTTTTAATCCGTTAGAGTGGATCAAAGAATCTGCTAAGCCTTCCGGGAGAAAAGTCTAGCGTAGGCTAGATAAACGTAAGATAAACAATAAAATTAGCTCGTGTGTTTAAATTTTATATCATTACTAGAACTCACTTATATGAAGAGCATATTTAATTATTGAAATAGGAAACTTCAAACTGCAAGGAAGCATCTCCCCTCAACTAAGGAACACACACACACAGATGTCCTCGCACGTAGAGGGACAATTTTTAACACATCTTTTAGAGCAAGAGATTTTCATGGCTGAAAAATTACTAAAAACTACCAGAAATTAGTGCATAACTTCATAACTCCAGTTTGGACAGATGTCAAATGGGATCGCAGGCGGCGAACCAGGATTTGACTTAACCCCGCGCTCATTTAAATCTCACTTCTGCTGAAACAAAAACAAATCCCCAAAGGAGCAGGCATAAGAATGTGAATGCATATTTGAACTTCACCTCGGGGCTGCCATTGAGACCGGGGTCAGGGCTATAGATCTTGAGCGTGTGCTAAGGGCAGCAGCTAAAGGCAGCAGCCAAATGCCATCAAGGGTCGCGACATTGGCGCGCAAGATTTGTGTGTTTCCGGAGCGAGGGTCGGAGTGAGGGTCGGGGTCTGGGTCCTTAAAATTCCATGTCTGACTGCCTGCTCCTTGGCGAGCGTAATAGCGTAAACATTTAATGGGAGCGTGCGCTGCGCACGCGCAACATTGCCTCACCCCGCATCTCGGTCTTAACCTCGGCTTATGTCCTCCCTCGAACTCGTGGCGTCATTGTTTGATTTCCTTTAGGAATTGTGTTTTACTTCTACGTCTCATGATTGAATACTTTCTTTATACTCACATCAATTTATTGTATTTTGACGATTTTTCATATTCATGATCATAATCTTGTGGCATTCTCTATGGAGCATGAACAGAACGTGGGCTGCAGTATATAACAAATTTGTGGTCGATAGATTTCGAAAAATATTACAGCGTGATTACACATAATGCTTAAGAAACCAATGGAAGACGTTGCGATACATATCGAGGTGGAGGAGGATATCAACTGAGCTTACTATAAGTAGAATTGGAATTAGGATGGTTTCAGAAGTTTGAACTCATTCTAGGCAATTGGTGAGCATCTGAAGGAAGATCAGTTCTAAATATTAATTATATTTAAATAATTTTTATATTTTAAAAAATGTAATAAACATATATAATATATATCAGTCAATAACAAAGCTTTAGCTCTGCATCTGCTGGAGCATGGACTCAACTGGTTGCTGCTGCTGCCACACACATGTGGCACACTTAGCACCTCCAATTCATAATGAATGAGTTAAGAGCATCAACAAACTAAGCATTAACATATAGCTTCGACTACTGCGGCTACAGCTCTGCCCCTTGTGACGCTTGAGGAATTGCGTGTCAGGGATACGCCCGCATGGCCGGCAGGACATGTGTTAATCAAGTAGCGGCCTCGGCGGCGCATAACTCAACTGCAGTCTGCAGATGTACGGAGATGAGTGTGTGAGGAAGCGAACGAGTAAACAGCTGCGGCTCCTCAGGCCTGAGTCTACGACAAGGACTAAAAATAGTTGAAGGCAAGGTGCAGGGCGAAGCTGCGATCTGCCCGGGGGGATTTATGTGACAGAATTCTCGTGTTTACGCTTAATTTTCGTTTAATTTTTATGGGCGCCAAGTCGAGGCGGCTGCCGCTGCATTGAGGGAGATGCGTTCAATGCCTGACAAATCTGGCCATTTGTCTTGCCTTGACAACGATCGCTGTATTTACTGATCAAACAGAGGAGCGTAACATGACCTAAAAAACCAATAACGTTGTAGAAAGAAAAGGTGACAAGCAATCCGAAAAAAAACAAACATTTGGAATAAAAAGCGCAATTGTTGCAATATGACAATTGAATGCAATCCGGAAATGTCCTGCGCTGCATGGACATAGATGGATCGCCCAAGTGGAAATCCGAGTAACTCAACTCAAATAAAGAGCAAGAGAGAACGAAATTAGTTGACTGAGAGAATATTTGCCAACATCGAAAATCTCAACCCCTGTTTCGAGTGAAAACTCAATGCCTGTAGCAGCAGCGGGAACTTGAATGGAGTTTCAGCTCAGAACGGAACATGCGTAAGTAAGTCCAAAGTTGACCTCTAAGACGACCTCAAAATGTGTCCGTCTGAAGCGCGCGCGCGCATGCTGCTCCTTTTGTGCATGCGCCGGCCATTGTTTGACCTTTTCTGATTCTGCGTCTTCTTTTTCCCTTGGCACCCGCTAGCCTTTGTCTAGCGATCCTGGTTTGTTGTCAATGCCAAAGGGCATTGCAATAAATGTGATAAAGATTGCTTATTGTTTTTCCTTCTTCTTCTTCCTATGGAATTGCTCAGAGTCTGTGCCATAAATTGTCCGTAGCCGGCTGGCGATCGGTTGACCGTTGACTCGATGTCGCATTGCGTTGAAAAATGCCATCAATGATGCCTTAATTGTGGCAGCTGAAACTTTCTTTCTATCGAAATATAGCAGAAATTGTGGGAGTCTAATGTTGTACCTCGGCGTCCTATACATGGAAGCAATATACACATATTGCTATAACAAATTTTCCAGATCGTTTTTAAAAATTACTTATAATTTTCATAATATGTACGTAATTAATAGATGCTGATTGTATACATCTTTAATCTGTTGTATTCAATATTGAAGCTTAAACTTCATATTTGTTCAAAAATTATTTTAATTTTTCCAAAACTTTTTCAAAAACAAGTATGAAAATTCTAGTCGAGACCGCTCGACTAGGGGATACCCTGAACCCTTTTTTTTTAACTCGATCTGCGCGTGCAATAGCTCTTATAGGTTCCGAGACCGACGCCTTCATACGGACAGACAGACGGACAGACGAGCAGACAGACAGACGGACATGGCTAAATCGACTCTGCTTCGCTCCCTTCTCAAGAATATATATACTTTATGGGGTCTGCCACGCCTCCTTCTGTCTGTTACATACATTTCATCAAAACCATTCTACCCTGATTTCCCATTTTCAATGGGTTCAGGGTATAAAAAGATTAACTTAAATTCAAAGTAAAAAACATGTGTGAAATAAAAAGGCAATTTAAGTTTGAAACTGTTCATGTTATGGCGGTTTATTTTACAATATTCGGTCACACTAATTTTATTAATAATCGCATTGCTTTTACTATCGATATTCTTAATTGTCAAATAGTCCGATATTATCTGCATTCGATAAACTTTTCTTTCATCTCTAAACTACCACTCAGCTGTTTTTGCAGACAAAAATGCAAGACTACGTTTACATATTTAGTTTTTAATAACACGAAAAATGAGCCAATATAGTAACGTTAAGTACACAACATCTCCAACGCCATCCGTGGTGTCTGGCTATTCGACCGCATCCCGGCTGCATTCTCCGCTACCTCCGCCTGTTGGATATCGCAAAGATTGCCTCTCGGCCACATCAAAAAGTTACAAATATCTGCGGCGTTTACTCAAATTCAATCAAATGGACTTTGAATTTGCATTTTGGCAAATGATTTACTTGTTTATAGCGCCTCAAAAGGTGTATCGAAACTTCAACTACAGGAAGCAAACCAAATCTCAATTTGCGCGCGATGATCCCGCATTTCTGGTGCTGTTGGTTATCTGTCTCTGTGGTAAATGGCTAGAATATTCAAAAATATATAACCGGAAGCTTAATATAATGATATCCCAATTTTCGATTTCAGTAACCTCCTTGGGCTTTGCATATGTACTTGGCCTGTCCATTTGGCAAAGTATTTCCTTTATATTCTATGTCGTTTTCATTGATTGCATATTTGTTGGCATCATAATTGCGTCATTCTTCTGGTTGGTTACAAATCGCTTCTTGCGCACCAATAATCTGGAGCCGGACATTGAATGGGGCTACGCGTTTGATGTCCATCTAAATGCCTTCTTTCCACCCTTAATGCTGTTGCACTTCATTCAGCTGTTCTTCTACAATTGGCTGATTAGTCAGACATGGTTTATATCGCGATTCCTGGGCAACTCATTCTGGCTAATGGGTATGAGCTACTACGTTTACATCACCTTCCTTGGCTACAACTGTGAGTATAAAGCACAACACAAATCTCTTAACTATATTCAGCGCCTACTCTCTCTCTTTCAGGTGTTCCACATTTAAAGAATACGCGAATCATACTCATCGCGCTGCCCATTATCTTTCTCCTGTATCTCGTAGTCACAATAATTGGCTGGAATGCTACAATTTCGTTTGTAAATTTCTACAAATATCGAGTGTATTGATCGATTTAGCAATGTGGATTGTAAATTATTTTGCTTTTTAGCTGCTAGGCGCTCCCCTACAATAATGACTAACTAATACTAACTACTGTAGCGTAATCCATGTTAATATATATGCATAAAAGTTCAACTTTCCATAACGAAAAAGTTCAATTGTCTTCTCAATTTTTGTTTGTTTTTGTTCTATTTAACTACAAGTTAGAAAGGCAAATGCAATTCTTTCGATAATCTATGCCAGGTGCTTGGGTTTGACAAAGGTTCGTTTCCTTTTGTTGCGCTTGCGCTGCAGCTCCAAGGTGTGCAATTCGGTGTGCACCTCAGCGAAGATCTCCTTCTGCTCCTCCTCGGGTATAGTGGCGCGATACTGCTTCATTAAATCGTATTTTTCCCATGGCTTTTGTACCTTTTCGGAAGACTTGCGATGCTTGTCCTTTATATATTGTTCAATGTTTGCTACCCCAAGCAAATTTTGACGTTCCCATCGCTCTAGCCATGGCCGTGGACGCAGAACTACTTTAATATCGTTGACAGGTACAGGAGTTCCTTCCTCCAGTGTTTCCACTTCCATATTCTCATCAAATGTACTATACTCAGGCAGAGCATCGCGTAAATAGAAGAGACTGTCGTCGAGACGTTTTTCTAGACGCAAAACCTCTACTTTCTGAATGGTCGGATCGTACAGCTCGTAGACGATCTCTATGCCCTGGTGGTCGATAACGTTACGAAGAATAAAACGCGCGCGTAGTCCACAGCGTTCACGATGTATGCAAATGCCTACGAAGCGACTTGTCTTGCCGGCTGCATGGGGATCGGAACTGGTAACAGCCAGAATGGAACCCACGTAAAACTCAGGCAGCTCAATTTGGCGGCGACGGTCGAGCATGTCAAGGCGTTCCAATTTTTCGCGAACCGTATTCCGCCATTCAACTTTGGGATCTGGCAGAAACTCAGGATAGACAAAGCGATAATGCGCGGGTACAATTGGTTTGCGAACTGACGGAGGCGTTACTTGCTGCTGCGGTACTGCAGCCGCTGCAGCCTGCTGTGTCGGCTTCGTGGAAAATGTGACTGAAATTTAAGTATGTCATTGCTGACTTTAAGCAAAAATATCATTGATACTTACCAATTCGTTTAAAGGCATATTGTTGTGCCGCACTTTTATTTAGAATTCTAAAGTTATTAATCATTTTAACATAAAAAATGTTTAGATAATCACGGCTAGAGGTGGATAAAGATTTGAGCCATACGCTATTTTGTAATATCGATAAGCGAAATTGTTTGTGACTTTAAATGAAAACGATGAATGGGCATCAATCCCGATAACTAATTACTATCAACACAAAGATACAGTGCTGCCAACTTATTATCAGAATAAAACGTTTTTAACGTGCAGGAGGTAACTGAAAGAAGTCTAAAAAATTCTTCATATTTTTTAAAATACTAATAACTTGTTAAAGATCATACTATAAATTGGTGCCAATCATACGACTGTAATTATTAGGCAGATAAAGCCATCTAAATCTTAATAAAGGTATTCCCAAATTTGCAAAATATTTTCAATATCAAATGAATTTACAGAAAAAATCAGATTTACCTCTTCAAGCAATTTCAGATTTTTGACGGGACCATCGTAGTACCATCGATGACAGGACGACTTGGGAGTGCCACTAAACATATAACCATATGTTATATGGTTAGTAATAGTGCTCAACCGTCGATAGTGCCGATAGTGCTGTCAATATTTCTAATTTATTAGCCCAACAGATAAAGCGAGAATTACAATTGAAAATGAAACTACAGCGCATGTATTTGATAATTTTGATCCAAATCGGTTAAGTATATCCATCTGATTTTGAAGCGTGGCACAGAGCGGAGCAGTTCGAATCCATGAGAATGTCTATAAATAAATTGTCTATACATTTTACTGGTATTCGTTTCACGTAGCTCTAAATATCACAATTCTTACTTGTAAGATGATTTTGATAATTTTGAATGTATTTGATAATTTTGGTCTCAATCGGTTGAGTATATGCTTCTGATTTTGAAGCGTGGCACAGAGTGGAGCAGTTTGAATCCATTCGAATGTCTATAAATAAATTGTCTATACATTTTACTGGTATTCGTTTCACGAAGCTCTAAATATCACAATTCTTACTTTTAAGATGTTATCGGCTGAATAAAGCTGTTTCTGAAATGTGTTCCATACTCTATTCACGTCACGGCATCTCCTAACACAACTCTTTAAGGCTGACACTTGTTTTCATTATTCATCAGATTCACTTTGGGAGGCAATTCTTTCGCATTCTTCTCTTAATTTGGCACCAGCTGATTTCTGATCGTCTCGGCACCCGTTCTCACTGTCCTTATATTGTTTACATTTCTCCTTCTCAGCCAACTTCTTACACTTTTTCTTAAGTTTTTCGACACTAGCAGCTTTTTCCATTTTTTTGCATTTTTCCTTTTGTGCCAATTGCTTGCACTTTTCATTTAAGTCGTTCTGGTCTTCGTTACACTTATTGCCATCCTTTTCCTTTTTAGCTAATCTAGCGCATTGCTCCTTTTCAGCCAGTTCTTTACAATTTTTCTCTTCTTCATCCCCTTCTTCCTCGTCTCCTCCTTCTTTGGCTTCGTCCTGCTCTTTCTTACCCCTCTTTGAGCGCTTTTCTTTTTTAGCGAGTGCTTTACATTTCTTTTTCTGTTCCTTCTCTTCTTCCTCCTTAGCTAAAGCCGCGCATTCCTCTTCCTCAGCTTTTTGCTTCTTAGCTAAAGCGGCGCATTTATCCTTTTCAGCCAGCGCTCTGCATATTTTGAGTTTTTTCTCTCTCTCTGCTTTAGCTTTTTGTTCGGGTGATTCGTTGCACTCTTCTTTCGGCTGATTTCCCTGCTCCTTCTGTTTCTTCCCCTTGTCGTCCTTCTCCTGTCCCTTGTCCTTGCTAACCTTGTCCGCATCTTTTCCTTTCTTCTGCTCTCCCTTTTTACCCATTTCTTTTTTACCCTTTTCCATGCATTCCTTCTCAATATGGTCCACTTTACAGGGTGCGCCGGGCTTGCAATTAGCTTTCGCCATTTTAGCTAAATTTCGGCAATGTTCTTTGAGCTCTTCGAAGGTGGCCATTAGCTTGCCAGGTTTGTTTTCGCCTGGTTTGTTCTTGTTTTCGGCTGGTTGGTTCTTGCTTTCGGCTGGTTTATTCTTGCTTTCGGCTGGTTTTTTCTTTTTATTTTCGGCTGGTTTGTTCTTGCTTTCGGCTGGTTTCTTCTGGTTTTCGCCTTGTTCGTTTTTGCATTCGCATGACTCGTTGCTTTCGTCCTCTGGCTCGTCGCACTCACTTGCTTCGTCCATTTCCTTGCATTTTTCTTCTTCCGCAAGTTTGGCACACTTTTCTTTTTGGGCAAGTTCCGCACATCTCTTTTTAAGCTTTTCCTTTTTCCTTTCTCTTTCTTGTCGCGCTTCGTTTTCGCATTCCAGCATTTCTTCAAGCTTTTTGCTTTTTTTCTTATTCCTTTCTCTTTTACACCGCAGCTCTTCTTCTTCCAATAACACAGCACACTCTTCTCTTAATGCTTCTTCTTTGCACTTCTTGTCCTTCTCTTCTTGAGCCAATTTGGCGCACTCTTCTTCTTCAGACATTTCCTTGCATTCGTTTCCATCGCCGTCTTTCCCATCGGAGCCATCGCTTTTGGATTTCTCTGGTTTCTTTTCTTGCTTTTTACTATTTGCCTTACGAGACATCTCCCTACACTGCCGTTTAAGATTCTCTGGATCTGCAGTACAGGTCGCCACCTTCGGTTTTACCGTTGCCATGCAAGCCAACTCCCTGCATTGAAGCTTCAGGTCTGAGAGCCCTGCCAATACCTCATGCTGCTCATTGCACTTTTCCTTTTCTAGCCTTAATTTCGATAGGTCTCCCATTATGTCGTCCATATCACAGTCGAACTGATGACACTTCGTGTGCTGTTCGCCCGATTGATCTGGCTCTCTACACTGGGACAGTTCCGTAGCTGTTTCTTCAAGCTGCTCCTCTCCACTAGCAACAGCGTGCTCTTTTTGTACTGAGTTAGCTCCGGCCAACGCTTTTGGCTCCAGTTGTTTAACGCTCCCATGTTGTTGGTCTTCATCTTGCTGCTGATTTATATCTTGGCAGATCTCAACGATGGCCCTTGCCTCTTTATTCAAATCTTCAAGCTCGAACAAATTGGCATTCGGGTGCTGTTGAACCAAACTTTCACAATGAACCTTAAGGGTTTCCAGTTCGTTCAGCATTTCGTTGCTCTGTCGAACCACCAGTTCCCTGCGTCTTTGTGAAATTGATTCCACATCCCGACGCCTAAAATTATCGAATGAAAAGCGTTGGCAAGACACCCTGTATTTATATGGCATGTTCTTGCTTTGGATCGGCACCTTGCCTTTCGAGGCAACCTTCTTGTCGTTATGCCCTCGAGCAGACCCTTTTGCACTTGAGCTCTCATTACCCGTATGTTTGTGACCATTAGAGTCATCAGACTGGTCTGTGGACACCCTGCGCGTGGTAATTTGGCAGCTGTCTAGCCTTTGACCGAGTCCATTGCAAAACAATGAGTTGCTGAAAGCAATCACTGGCTGCATGCAAGTGTTGCAAGATCTCGCCAATGTTTGTGGATTGCAGCTCACAACAGTTCGCGTAAACATCTTTGGCCCGGGCCTTAAAATGAATTTAAACTTTTTACTACAAAATTTTTAGGTCTGGCCAAGACTAAGCTCAAATATAATATGATCTTCAATCGAATTCTGAACAACTTTACGATGACAAGTATGATAATTGTTGCATAGCCTGCCTGCCGGCACGAATGATGATTTATGTTTGAAATACTTCTATTTAAATAATTTATGAGTACCTTATTATATATATACATATATAGTTTTATAGTTTATAAAATAATATATCAACATGATCAAAACAGATATTGACATTACACAAAACGATACTTGCATTTGACACCGAATTCAAGACTCCTCATGGCTTAGCAAGTATAGATACTAGCATATATAGATAAGTTTACAAATATTTAGACATTTATAATAGACATTGATAAATTTGGTCACAATTCATTGCTCTTAAGCTAAGCAACTAAGTATACCAAAGTAAAAAAAAAAATATACATTTTATATAATGATGTTTGAAAATATATTTATTTGACTTGGTTGCTGTTAATGTCATTTGATACTAAGCTAAAAACGCAGTTTCATTGAGTTTGGGAACGTTTTGATCGTTCAGAGTCTTCTATGGCTTTGATGGGAAAGTTGAATTTAATGTCTTCTCATTTTCATCTTTATTGAAGCTCGTCGATCTCGCCTCTTTAGCCTTTCTTGCTGCCTGTAAGTTGTGTATTTTTTTAGCCTTTATTAGCCACTCGGCAGCTCTAACATCGGAACTTGAGTTATTTTGTAAAGTGCCAGATTTTGTTGCTGCTATCTTGGCCATTGATGCGTTCAGAAGAGCCTTCGCGTTGGATAATTTTATCTTATCTTTCATAGAGTTCTTCGAACTATCGTTTGCAAGCAATGAACTTTTGATTGCTGAACTAGATTTCGAATGCTTGATATCGAGAAACTGGTTTCCAAATTGATCAGATTTAGCTTCTTTCTCGGATTTGGCTGATACGCCCTCGTAGCTTGATACCCGATGAAGAGTTTTTGCTTTGGGCATCCCATCTTTATCTTTAATGGGGATTTTGGAATTATCCTTTACTTTAACACCAGCTGTACTCACTTTCGTCTCATTTTTGGTAGACGTGGATTGGTTGAAATTATTTTTTAAGGACTTATCGCCAGCTTTAGAAATATGTTCAACAAATCTACCGCTCATAAATGCTTTAATGGGTTTCGAGCTGGAATTTTGCAAGGGTCGCTTTGGCGATGCTTGGTCTCCTGTAAAGATATTGGCGAATCGCACAAATAGCGATTTTCTTTCCGTTTTTTCCCCAGATTTTTCAATCTTATTACTGTCAGATTTCACTTGACCTGTGGGCCTGTTCATGTCAATGCTTTCGTTATCACTATTCGAGACATTTACTGGGCTTTTATTTGCATCTAATTTGGCTTTGCTTTGCTCTGTCAGCCTTTCTCTTTTATTTTTTTCCATCTGCGCTTTTGCGAATGTAAGTATACGTTTTACAAGTTCTGCTTTCGCCTCCGTATGGGACATTTCATAGTTTAAACTTTCATCAATCCAACATTGTTGTGCAGACTTATTCCCATATGTGTTTTCCAATATTTTACTTTTTTCTGTCTTAAGTAAGGCTGAATCAACGAAGCTTTTTTCTCTGTTTGCTAAAGTTTCTTCGCCCGAGTTCATCTCAGTATCCTTACTTGCTGATTGACTAAAAGTCGCTGAGCTTGATTTTGGTGAACGCTCAGAGTCTACCTTCAGTTGGATTGAGCTCTCAATGCCACGTTGATTTGGACTGTTCTCAGGAACTTTCACTATGTTCGGTGGGCTAACTTCATTTTGTTTAGATAAACTGTAGCAGTCTGCTAAGGCTATGGATGAAGATGTTTTTTGCTTTTCCTTGGCGTCATCGACTTTTAATTCAGCATTGTTCCTCATCCGTTCCAAGAGTCGTTTTTTAAAGTCACAATTGGAGCCGGTTTTATCTTCATGAATGTATCGGATTGTCGCGGCTATCGGACGGAAATAGAAAAACTTATCTGATAAAGAGCTGTGAAGAGATCGAGATAATCGCCAATACTGCAAATTAGACATTTTGTTCGCGTTTCTTGTTTAAGTCCAAAGTTAAACTACCGAACCTAGCCAGTCTAAGAACAATTATTTAATTTTGTACCAAGCTAATAAATGTATTGTTTCTTCTAGCACTACGTATTCATGTTTTGAGAATTATGATCCAGCGCTTACTATAATCTAATCTAACAAATAACAGGATTGTTGGTATCCCTAAGTTGTACGTGTATCACAGCTTTCATTGCGCCGCCCGTTCCATTACGAGCTATTTCGAATGCCTTTTGCGGCCCAGAAATGTCGAAATGGTGAGTGACAACGCGCTTCACATTGCAAAGATTGACGCTGCAAAGATTGACAATTTGTTAGCCCACAAACTTAGATAAGTCCTCAGACATTCACTTACTCGTTGCAGTAATGGAAGTCCCGAATTGGTGCAGATTCTATTGTATAGTTCTTTCACAAATTTGATAAATATATTCAATATATAGATGAATATATTTATTTAGATATTTATATACTGGTTATGTCATACACAAACAAATTAGTTTCTATATATTTGCAGATGTGTGCCGAACAGGCTTCGGTACATGATTTATATATTATATGTAATATATACTATTATATATAGTTACTTTGATCGATGACAACCCAGTGCTGTAAAACTGATTTCAAGATAAAATAGATTGATAATTTATTTAACCCTTTTTTGACATATTTGAAATTTTAGTGACAAAAAAGCTTTTAAAACGCGAAAAAGTTTAAAATATTAAGCTTAGGGGATTGAGCTCGTCTTTTCGTTAGTTCCATGGTGTTGGCAGTCGCAGGCTATTCACAATCGTTATTTTGTATTTTTTTTGGTTCTGAAAAAAGAAAAAACTTTCCGCAGAATATGATAGTTAGCTAAATGACTTACAAATAACCTAATAGCTTCGACAATGCGTATT
The DNA here is from genome assembly GCA_961210405.1 of Drosophila mercatorum. Lineage (NCBI taxonomy): Eukaryota > Metazoa > Arthropoda > Insecta > Diptera > Drosophilidae > Drosophila > Drosophila mercatorum. Next base: position 5,498,611 of record CAUIUS010000003.1, read on the forward strand.
TGTGATTCTCGTATTATCAACGACAATAAATATATACGTATAGTATGTATTAGTGTGGTCTTGTAATCTACATAAAGTTGCTGTCATTCACCTCGATATGACATTGAATGTCTAATATGTGGGCGTGGCTAGAGCTGCTAATAGAATAATCTCTATTTGATAGTAAGTACTTGATAGCGCTGTTTAAGGTCTACAATCTATGCATGTATATATGAATATATTTATATATACTCACAACTGTTCTGGCTCAGCTGGCGACCAAATACACTGAATCTTCGCTTGCCACTTGTGTCGCCTTTCATTTTCAATAAGCATTGTCTCGATCCGCCTTGAATTTTAATATGTGAACTTTTATCCTCTGCATTGAGTCCTGCATTCAGTCTTTTATCGTCAGGCTTGGGCGGAGAGGTATCAGACATTTTTGTGAAATCAACGGAAGAATCATCTGAATTCTCAGCCGATTTTGCGCTTGTAGAACTCACAAAGCACTCATAGGAGCTCGGCTCTGTGGCCAGTCTCCAGTTAGTATCCGAGCTATCATGTATGTAGGCATTTGAAATCGAAGGCTCTTTGGTGCGAGGCACTTCCGCTTGACCATTTGCTCGAAAGTCTGTTAAACTTGATGTTTTTTCCGTACTTTTTCGCGAAATGAAATTATGTTTCTTAAATGCTTTCTTGGGCTTAGTTCTATATATCTTGATTATTTGCTTACTTGCACGATAGTCGTCCGCATCTGTGTGCCGACCATGAGCAGCCGAAGTTGTGATATTCCTACGACCAGGATCATTATTGTTGTTGGATTGACCTTTGAGAAAATTATATAGATATTGCTTGAGCGTTAATTTGCGTTTTGGTAGGGCAGACAGCTCTTTGTGTTGGGTTTCTTCTTGTTTCTCATCTTTCCCTCCTGAATGCAATTCAATATATTTATCGACTTCACTCAGTGTTTTCCCATCGGATTTGAGCGTTCCTTTTTCCATTCTCTTCTTTTCTTTAACACCTAAAACATTAGCAGATTGACCTTCATCTTTTGTTTGTCGTTTTGCGGACACCTCTTTTCCTTTTGTGAGATATGTGGGCTTCTCGATGGGATCGAACTTTACATTGTCGTCGGGAATAAAGCTTGACGAAGATTTTCCATCCTGAACCTGTAACCCATATTCGGCGTGCTGTTCACCTTCTGACTCAGATTTATATAGCTCTCCAGGCGTCAAGTCATCAGCTGACATTTTAGTTGTCTCCATCGGATCATTTTTAAAATTGCAAATATTATCCATCTGGCTTTCCGGAATCTTATTGCCGTCAACAATATTATTTTGATCAACACTTACAGATTTTGCGACATTAGTTTCATCTCTGTACGCTGTGATATTATGAATCTGGATCTCGTAAGAGGCAACACACTGTATTTTTGGATAAGGTGTTACAGTTATTCCTGCATCAGAAACGCCCACCGATTGGAACTGAGCACCGGAAGAGCTCTGATCAAGCTCAGTACATTCAGATCGGGTTTCACTTGCTCTTTTACTAACAATTTGATCACTTGTTATAGAGTTGGAGATTATTTGATCGCATTTCTTGTCACTTACTGGCTTTTCAGAGATCTCATCGTTTGTCGTTCCAGCCAAAGTTGCTTTAGTTGGGTTACCTTTGCTGGACTCTAACTGTTCTCTAGACTTATCAGTTGTCGATCTTTTCCTAAGCCTTGCAACAAAGTCACCGATTTTAGTTTGATTGGCCTTGAATGGCTTTTCCTTTTTCTTAGTTGATACCTTGCGCTTGTTTTTAAGAAGCCATGCGATTGTGTTCTTTTTGTCGTTATTTGCAGTTTCATCAGAAGCTTGTGTGTCCCGGGGCGACACGAATCCACAATATGTAGTTTCTGACTTTTGATCATATGTACTGGTATGATTAAAGCCATGCTCACTTATTTCAAAATCAGAGTTGATACTATCTGGACTGAAAACGTTTTGTGGTTGAGTTTGGGAAGAATTTATATTTTCACTGCCCGTTGCAACTGAATCAATTGCTTCAGCCTTGATTGTATCATCCCTAATTTTGTTATCTGAAGTGGACAAAGGTTTCACGGGATCGAACGACTCAAGCGAATCCTTCACAACTGTGGATGCAGTCATCTTGGGATTGTTAGGGTTGTCGATCTTCGATTCCTTTTTTGGTGGACTTGACTGATCCTTGGGCTTGAAGGGCGAAGTGGGAACAAGTTTCGTCGGATCGAACAGTTCAAACGATTCCTTAGCACCTGTTGATGAAGTCTTCTTAGGATTCTTAGGGCTCTTAGGATTTTTAGGAAGGTCGATCTTTGATTTTTTCTGAGGTAGCTCTCTTGGCTTGAAGGCTTCTCGAAAAGAGTTCTTCCAAAAGCTTAAGTCCTGGTCAGCCTTTAATCGCTTGGCTCTTGATAACCACTTCTCAACGTTTGTGGTGGAACCTGGGTTATTTTGCGGCGCCTTAGATTTTGTTGGTACGGCCTTTTCGCTCGGTTCTCTTTGAAGGTTTGTTTCCAATTCACGTTCGATCGCTGTGTTTGATTTCGAGCTCAACTGGCCTTCAGTAGGCGTTATCTTAGCATCTTGTTGAACTTTATTATATTTAATTTCCTTATAGGATTGTGTTGGTACGCCCTCGTTGGACGACTCGTCCTTATTTTTCTCATTTAGGCTCTTTAAATTATCCTTTGCATCAAGTTTAGGAAATTTAGTTTCACTCTCAGATTTTGTTTTTACCTTAAGGGGTGATGGCTTCTGCTTTTTTGTTGAGGACTCATCCACACGTCTGAACACCTCATTTACTCCCCCATTCACTATTATTTTATTGCCTTCAGCGTCCGAAATAGCTTGAGATTGACTAGATTCAAAATTTTTCTTCGTCGATTGTAGTTTTTGCTTAGCATCCGTTTGGCCCATGGTGTTTTTCGAATTCGAAATTTTGCTATTAGAGCTAACAGTATTTTTTGGAGTTTTAGTTTCCTTTGACTTTAGTTGGCTTTCAAGTTTTGCTTCAGCTTTTGCTTTAGCTTGTGCTTCGGCTTCCGCTTTAAGTTTCGCTTCAGCTTTGGCTTTAGCTTTAGCCACCTGTGCTTCGATTTCCGCTTTAAGTTTCGCTTCAGCTTCAGCATTGGCTTTAGCTTGTGCTTCGGCTTCAGCTTTAAGTTTCGCTTCAGCTTCCGCATTAAGTTTCGCTTCAGCTTCGGCTTCAGCTATAGCTTGTGCTTCGGCTTCCGCTTTAAGTTTCGCTTCAGCTTCGGCTTCAGCTATAGCCTGTGCTTCGGCTTCCGCTTTAAGTTTCGCTTCAGCTTCAGCTATAGCTTGTGCTTCGGCTTCAGCTTTGAGTTTTGCTTCAGCTTCAGCCTCAGCTATAGCCTGTGCTTCGGCTTCCGCTTTAAGTTTCGCTTCAGCTTTAGCTTGTGCTTCGGTTTCCGCTTCTGCTCTCAGTTTTGCTTCAGCTAAGGCTTTAGCTTCTGCTTTCGCTACTGCTATAATTTGAGCTATTGCTTCTACTTTCGCTTTCGTTTGTGCTTCAGCTATAACTCTAGCTTCTGCTTTAGCCCTAGCTTCTGCGTTAGCCCTAGCTTCTGCTTCTTCTTTAGCCTTAGCTTCCGCTTCTGCTTCTGCTTCAGCTTGAGATAATTGCTCAATTCTATCTTCTTCAACCTTGGAACTTTCTGCTTTTTGATCTCTTTCTTCATGAAACTTGGCTTTTAAACTGTCTAAAATTCCCTCCTCCCATGGAATTTGAGGTTTCGATTCAAATGAACCTTTTACGCCTTCACTCTTATAATCCTTTGAAGATTCCAATGTTTTCTCAGTATTTTTTGATAATATGGAGTCCGATGTATTATCTAATTGAATTCTATGCGGGTCAGAGCTTTTACTTTTTGCCTTCATTGAATCAAGCGATGTGCTTTGATTTGAGTGGACTGGTTTAACTTTTAGTGATGGTTTTAAGCCATAGTCCATAGAATCCAATCCTTTCTCAGCTTTCGCCGATATTTTCAAACCTGTTTTATCCTTATCATTTTTTAATGAGGTGAATTTTTGACTTTTTTCTTTTGAGTCATGCGAGTCCTTTTGAGTTAATTTTGATGTGCTCGCAGGGATCTTGTCGGTCTGTTCATTTTTTGGGCTTTTTGGAGATTTTTGTTTAGATTCAACAAAGGCTTTCGCCCTTCTTTTGAATACCTCTGCATTTGCCTCGGCATCAGTGGCTTCAGATTGACTAGATGGCAATACACCTTTAGAGTGTTCACTTAGTTTCATTGGGCACTCAGCACCATATAGACCTTTACTGCTGTCAGTATTATTAACATCGGTCGGTAGACTAACTTTTTTATCTTTAGATGAGCTCGCAGCATCTGCTGGTGCTGAGGCTGGGCCTGTGCTTGTGGCTATGGATGGGCCTGTGCCTGTGGCTGTGCCTGTGGGTGTTGATGCCTTTTGCTTTTCCTGCTGATTTCCCTGTTGCTTTTCCTGTTGGTTTTTCTTTTGCTTTTCCTTTTCCTTTTGCTTTTCCTTTTCCTTCTGTAGTTTTAGTTCTGCATTCTGTTGCATTCGTTCCCGCAGCCGTCTCCTAAATTCTTCAGTCTTATCTTCATGAGTGTATCGGATCATTGGTGCCAATGGCCGGTAGCAAGCAAACCTAACGGATAAGTAGGTATAAAGAGGTCGAGACAACCGCCAATATAGCAAATTCGACATTCTGCCCGCTTTTCTTCCTTCAGTCCAATTTTAAATTACCGAAACTAAGCACATATAAATATAAGTTTAATTTTGAATCTATAGAAACAAACGGTTAATTTTGAACCAAGCAAATAAATTTATTGTATCTTCTAACACTACGTATTCATGTTTGAGAAATATTACCCAGCGCTTACTAAACTTTTCGATCTACAAACTTTACAGGATTATTTGTATTTCTAGGCTGTACATGTATCATAACTTTAATGGCACCGCCCGTACCATTACGAGCCGTTTCGAATGCCTTCTGTGTCTCAGTAATGTCGAAATGGTGGGTGACAAGGCGCTTCACATTCACTCTACCAGAGGCCACCAGTGCCAAGGCTGCCGCATAACTGCAAAGATTGACAATTTGTTAGCCCACAAACTTAGATGAGTCTCTAAGACATCCACTTACTCGTTGCAGTAACGGAAGACACCGCGAATGTCCACCTCTCGCGCCAATGCATTGAACAGGGGTAGCTTCATTTCAGGCGGTCCCATGCCCACGATGACAACAACACCACCAGAACGTGTAGCCTGCAGTATACATTGGCAAAAATCAAATAAGCTAAGCACACATCATATCGCACTGTAGCTCTTACAAAGATCGCCAGTCGCGTGCTGCTCTCCGCCCCGCAGCAGTCAATCGACATGTCGGGCTCCTCATCCATGGCTAGGTGAACACGAGCTGCAATCTGCTCAGCAGTCTCATCACACGTCAGCAGCATGGTGTGAGTGGCACCCAGCTCCTTAGCAATGTCTAGACGCTGTTGGACCAGGTCGGTTATTAAAATCTCCGTTGCACCCATGGATTGAGCAACCTTAAGCATTCGAAATGAAATGAACTGAAAATTAATAGCTGTCGAAGATCACTCACTAGCAGCGTAACCAATCCTATAGGACCTGCACCCAGAATAAGCACCCTAGATCCCAACGTGACGCCTGCACGTTTGCAGGCATGTACTCCCACGGATAGAGGTTCTAGTAAAGCACCCTCCTCCATGGTCACGTGATCGGGTAGCTTGAAGCAAAAGTCCGCGGCATGCTTATAAAATCGGGTCAGATTGCCATCGTATGGCGGCGTGGCACAGAAGACCATATCAGGACACAGATTGTAGCTGCCTTGCTTGCAGTGATCGCACTTGTAGCAAGGCACACCTGGCTCAATGGCAACCCGATCTCCAACAGCCAGATGCTTGACTTTGCTACCCACTTTGGCAACCACACCTGCACTCTCATGTCCAATTACCATGGGCTTGGTCACCACAAAGTGACCGATGCGACCTTTGGTCAAATAGTGCACATCTGACCCGCAGATCCCGACGCTATCCATGGCCACCAAAACCTCTGTGAAGTAGATTTATTTGAATCTCAAATTCAATATTGATTAAAATGATTATTTTCACCTTCTGGGGAAATATTCGGTATTGGACGCTGTTCCTGTTTACGAAACGGAATGGAGAAAATTTAATGCTTTTTTTTTATTCTGCTGTATATGCCGTACCAAGCGCATGTCCTCAATGCCGTATAAAACTGCGGTTAGATTATCCTTTGCCATTTCGATTTCTTTTTGTAAAGTTTAAACTATATGTGTACAGGAGAAGAAGTCCGCACGGCTTAAATGCTGATTCGAATCTAATTTAAAATTTGTGTTCTATAAAAGTTCGCTGGGCTTATCAAAAACTTGCTTCTAATTTTCCATAATCAATTGCAAGCTTTTTATTAGTGTGATTTGATTATGTACATATATGTACACACAATTGTATGTGTGTATGTATGTAGAATATGCGTTACATTTTTAAATATTATACTTGGAATGTATGTATGTATCATGTCGGCTTTATATATATAACAAACGTTTTCGTAATTCAATTAATAATAACTAAATTACTATGCAACACTAATCGATTTTATTCGAACTGTTTCATAGCAAGTCTGCTCTACTTCCTGCTCGAGTGCTATTGAATGTTGATGGCTTTCAAGAGCTGAGTTCTCGCTGAGGTGACCCATAACATATATTTAACAAACTAACGCTAATCTAAATATTCGAACTATGTATTTCGTAATACTTCGATTATATTAGATTTGATTTCCCGCTCGAGTGCCTTATCGGCTAGCTTTCGTCAGCCTTACAATCGATACACTCCATCGGAGTTGCCATACTGTCGCTCGGTAGAGCTGTTAGTTGATCGCCGCAACTTCGATGGCAGTGCGCCATCTATCTGTCATTGTCCAATGACAGCTAGATGACGCTAAGCTATAGCTAAGCTCAAATTATGATTACTATCAAACCGCCAATTTGAAATTAATGAGATTAAAAATAATGAAAATATAATCAACCAGGATATCGTGGAAATCTAAAAATATCATGAGGAATACGCCCTGAGCCATTGGTAGTCCTAAACGTCCATTTGGATCACATTTATTGTAATATCTAATATCTCAAATTTGAAAGGATTTTGATCCTTTTAATGTTTTGGACATTATTAAATTTGTTAACCAATACTTTCATTTCTAACCCTCGGATGACCTCACAGCAGACGGATTATTCACGGATTCTTCGTGGTAGCCGTGATTCATAGATGTCGTTTCATTCTTACTAACTAAAATAACTCCGTTTATTTTAAAGGCCGTATCGCTGACAATCACATTTGACTTTTCGAATGTAACGTAATATTTGTTTTCTATATTCTTCTGCTGATCCAGAGCTACATCTTGCTTGAGAGCCATCTTCACGCTAGCTTCGGTCTGTTTAATGGGCTCAATGGGAACATTCATTTGCCTCTCGTCATTAGTTTTAGGCTCCACATTAAGTAATTGTTTGCGCATGCGTTCCTTGATCAAATCATCAAGGTCGCCCCCAACATCATGGAAGTGTCGAATCATTGGAGACAATGAGCCGCAGCCATGGAGCTTTCTGGAGCTTAATAGATTGCGCAAAAGTCGGCAGCTCTCCATGATTTAAATCGTTCGAACCACTTTAACATATATTGATTTTGTTCCCAAATAAAATATACAATAAAAACAAAAATTTCTTTTAATTATTAACGTTGTGTTTGTCGAAACAATATATTTTGACTTAAAGTGCTATATATCATGGCAAGCTAAAACACAACTGGATTATTTGTATCTCTAGGCAGTACATGTATCATAACTTTGATGGCGCCGCCCGTACCGTCACGAGACGTTTCGAATGCCTTCTGTGTCTCAGTAATGTCGAAATGGTGGGTGACAAGGCGCTTCACATTCACTCTACCAGAGGCCACCAGTGCCAAGGCGGCCGAATAGCTACAAGGATTAATAATTTGTTAGCCAACAAACTTAGATGAGTCTCTAAGACATCCACTTACTCGTTGCAGTAACGGAAGACACCGCGAATGTCCACCTCTCGCGCCAATGCATTGAACAGGGGTAGCTTCATTTCAGGCGGTCCCATGCCCACGATGACAACAACACCACCAGAACGTGTAGCCTGCAGTATACATTGGCAAAAATCAAATAAGCTAAGCACACATCATATCGCACTGTAGCTCTTACAAAGATCGCCAGTCGCGTGCTGCTCTCCGCCCCACAGCAGTCGATTGCCTTATCAGGTTCAGCACTCATTGACTGACGCACACGATCCGCGACTTCTTCCGCTGTATCATCTTTGTTTAGCAGCAGCGTATGCGTAGCGCCCAGCTCTTTTGCAACATCTAGACGCTGCTGCACTAGATCCGTAATCAAAATCTCCGTGGCGCCCAAGGATTGTGCGACCTTTCAGTAAAAATATGTCGTTAAGTTGATGAGACGAATGGGAATTTGCTTACCAGTAACGTAACCAATCCGATGGGACCTGCGCCAAGGATGAGAACCTTGGAGCCTAAGCCCACACCAGCACGACGGCAGGCATGTACACCAACGGACAAAGGCTCCAGCAGAGCAGCTTCCTCCATGGTCACATGATCGGGTAGCTTGAAGCAAAAGTCCGCGGCATGCTTATAAAACCGGGTCAGATTGCCATCGTATGGCGGCGTGGCGCAGAAGGCCATATCAGGACACAGATTGTAGCTGCCTTGCTTGCAGTGATCGCACTTGTAGCAAGGCACACCTGGCTCAATGGCAACCCGATCTCCAACAGCCAAATGCTTGACTTTGCTACCCACTTTGGCAACCACACCTGCACTCTCATGCCCAATTACCATGGGCTTGGTCACCACAAAGTGACCGATGCGACCTTTGGTCAAATAGTGCACATCTGACCCGCAGATCCCGACGCTATCCATGGCCACCAAAACCTCTGGATAAAATGATTTTAAATAAATATCGATTATTCGCCAATTCGATTATGTGTGCAATCGATAGTTGTTGATATTATTAATGGCTCACCCTCGTCAGAGATTTCCGGAATCGGACGTTGCTCCTGCATATAAAATTTATTGTTTTGAATTTTCAAGAAAACTTTAAAAATATTTCATACCAGTCGTAAATCGTTAATTCCGTGTAGAACTGCCGTAAGATTATCTGCTGCCATTTTTAGTTTACGTATTTACTCTTCAACAGAACTGCAAAATTATAAGTATTTAACGCCAAATTGATACTAAACTAATAAACTGTACATATATGTAGCTGCTCTCGACGCTCCACAGAAATGTTTGTCTCTACACGCGAAAAGAATATTCACACACAAAACTGAGTAAATATTAATATCCACACATTTTATCTGTGTATATAGAAACAGGCATACATATATGTAGCGGATAACCAATTAATATACTCTTTTTTAAATTTGTGAATTGAAGCAGAAAATATTTAGATAGCACTTGCACTTGGCTCATTATCTGCGCACTTGAACAGCTGTTCAGTCATGCAATTCGACCGGCTTGTTTTACTCACTGACTGTTTCTCTGTTTGCGTTTGTGCTTGAAAGTGCCGGCTGCGCTGTTCCCGTCTCTTTTCCTCTAACGTGAATATGCATTTTGTCCATGGGTATGTGTGCACATATACGTGTGCATATGTATATGACTGTTTATTGTGAACGGGCATATTAGATTAATGCTTACAGCTTATCATTTAATCGAAAAATTACCGAATAAGATGAGAGTGCGAAAAGTAGAAAAATCAGTCCACTAAATATTATATGCATAATACAAATTTTATAATATGCAATGTAATTATATCAAAGTTTATTTTTCTTGTCTCTGTTTACAGATTTTTCTTGCATATAATATAAATGTGCCAGAACTAATAAGGTGTGCAGAATAGATCGAGTAATTAAAGCCACACTCTTTTATAAGAAGTTCATAGTGTGAAAACCACCAAACTAGCAGGGTATTGCAACGTCGTTCAGTTTTCTGTTTTTTTTCCCACCATTAAGTAAATTGATAACAAGTGGTTGCAAATCATACTGAATTATGGTTTTTGTTTGCTTTATCTCCCGACCTAATTATCTAATTGTAATATTTAATAGATCCAAGTACCCCCGCATAGGGTATATTAATTAATTTGGTCATAGAGCATAGCACGTTAATGGAAGTGACTTTCTACATGTACATATGTTTGTATATGTATGTACATATATATTCAGGATCAACACATCCTTTCAATGCAAACCACTCTTCGAAACTTTGGTGCTGCTATACATACATATCTGACATAGGAAAGATCTATCTTATAAAATCGATTTTCATATTTCTTAAATATATCTTAACCAGACTCAATAAATATGCTTTCTTGTATAAAAACTTGTTCATAATCTAAAATTTAATTCAAGATCTAAGATCGTTCACGACTCGTGGGAGATATTTAATCGGTATGACCGACAGGGTATAAAATATTCAGCGCCACGCATTTAGCTGTATTTTTCCATGGTTTTTTATGTTATTAGGTATACCTCTTACATTTTAGAATTTCTATTTAAAAACATTTCATTCATATATTATATATTTATATGATAGCCTCTACTACAGGCTGTGTTTTATTTTGGTACTTAAAACTAAAAAAAGTTGATCGCTTATGCTTAAGAAAATGCTTTATAGCTACTACGCAGTTTCACTTTGGTTAATATCAATATTAAATGCAATCGTAATCGTGGGACTATAAGTATATACATATGTTCTTTGGCCTTGTGTTGAAAAGAAAACAAAAAAGAAACGACTATTTGATTATATACAGCGATTATGTGTGGATTTAGATTAAAATGAACTTAAGCAGTATCCTCTATAAGTCGGATAGTTGCTGCAGGAAGCTACGAAAGAAACAAATTTCGTCAAAACGGAACTAAATGCATTATACTTTAGTTTTAGTTTTGTCGCTGTGCTCGTAGCGTAGAAATAGATATAGATATAGATATAGATATAGATATAGATATAGATATAGATATAGATATAGATATAGATATAGATATAGATATAGATATAGATATAGATATAGATATAGATATAGATATAGATTTGAGTAACTGATGTTTTTGTTTTACGATCCTAATTACGTTTATCACACATATCGAAAGTACGCTGTCGGCCACTGCGGTGCGTGCTATTTGATCTATATATATATATATATATATATATATATATATATATATATATATAAAAGAAAATATATGGAAGTCGTAAATCATAATTAAATCAATTATGTACATATATATATATATATATATATATATATATATATATGATTTATGGATGCATCCAGCACAGCAATTGGATTTGACGGATTGCGCTGCTTTTTGCTAATCAATTCTCTTTCGGGTTTTTACATGAATAGCTTCTGCCTGGGCTTATTGATGTGCAGACGTTGGGGGTCCTGTGAGGCCACGCATATGTCCGTTAGGATGGCCAGCTCGTAGGGGCTGCAATCGGACATGTATAAGAAACCGCACAACCAGCCATAGAAGGCCTTCTCTATGTCGGTTATGTCATTTACCCAGCTTCCGTACTGCAGACTCAGTTGCCTGAATCCCGAGTACAAGCCCAGGTCGAAGGTGCAGAGGACAATGGCCAAAGGATATACCAGAAAGAGTATGGGCGTGACGAAGTTCTTGTGCCAATACAACTTCTCCCTACTGTAGTAGTTGAACATATTGTACCAGGTCAAGGTGCCAATATAAAAGGAGAATGCCGCCGAGATGATAGTCACAAAGGGCACGCAGATCAGCGAGATGAGGATAACGTGTAGGCCAACGCCACAGCTGCAGGTGCAGCAGAGATTCTGACCCATGTGCGACTCTGTGGCCCTGGCATGGGCATTGAGCTGTTCCAGTTCCTCACAACTGATGTTTATCTGCAGATCAATGGACTGACCCTTTTTCCGACCCCTCTTAATGGTGCCTAAACAAAGAAAACGGGGATCAAGTCAAGTCCATAAGTGAGAATGGGTTTCATAGTTAGATAGTTACTGTCGTCGACTCCCGACGTGCGTGTTTGATGAATGGCGCCAAAGCAAAGAAAAGTATCGATTAATCGTAACAATTACGTTCAAATTCTTGTTTCTAAATACCTGTTGCAAAACATATTATTCATGAGCATGCGTCCACCATGGCCAAAAAGCACCTTGATATCGAAGTAGCGTACTAAAGACCCATGAAGTAAGTGGAGAACGATACTAAAGTCTGTGACAGTTACAGTACGGCAACAGGTGTCTGCCACACAGATGCTTTTACATTAAGTGGCGCGGATCTCGGGGGCCTGTTCCTCTCTGTGCTAGGCCACGAGGGCGCTGGCAATGTTGAGAAATCGAATCGCGGCAGCGCCGATCTTTGTCAGACGATTCAAAACTCTCAGCACAACTCGGCTCACTTGAAAGACCAAACAGTTGTTCCACTTCATGGGCACCTCCACATTCTCCGACTCCACTGTCGTTGCTGTTATTTCCCTAACTAAAGTTAATGTGTCTGCACCTCTGAACAAGGTGTCTGCTGGGCTGGTGCGGCTCTCAATACAGCTAAGGCATGGCCATTTGGCATTTCCAGTCGACCATTCCCAGTCGTTGTGGATCGTGAGTGGAAGGGTGGTTGGCGTTTGGTGGTTGGCGCTCCGATTCGGATGGATGCCTACCTAAAGAAAGATCTGACTAACGCAAGAAAAGGCATTGGCCCAAATCAACGAAGGTTTAGATTTTATGCACAGTGGAGAAAGCATTCGCAGCATTATAAAAACTGACTGATGTCCAATATTTAAATAGAAAATATAAACCATATTTTTCAACTTGCTGTTAAAAAAAAGATAATAATGATATTTTCCCAGAGCACGCAAGCAAATATTTATGGATTGATAGACAATTTTGAACTTTAAACTTCCGCCTCGTTTGGAAATATTGTAAACACTTTATATAATAAAAGTAGAAACTCTTAAAGGCTGGATTCGCATATTTAATAGATTATTTACTTTAGTAGTAACGCAATGAAAACAAATAATCAGAGTTTAGTATCTGTCATTTGTATACACATATATTTGTTCGATATTTTTAGATAAGTATTTTTGGGTGGTGTACTACTACAATATAATAAGGTATATAATATGTATACTAATTCTAGTTGTGTTGGGTGTACAATACATAAATGCGCATGCAGTTTGGAATTGGTTTTCATTTGAGTTTCATTTCATTTGAGTGAATGTCATACTGTAAATGGATACACCTCGCTTAGCATCTATGTACATAATGTCTTTAATTTGTATGATAACGAGAACACATTAATATTGCATTGAAATACATAAAAATTTGTTAATTTGCTTATAATTTTGTCTATGCTCGATCAGCCGTTTAAAATACTTACATACAAACGTGCATTAAATAGACAATGCTCATTACGAATGTGGCATTTGGTAATACAATTATTTCGCTAAGATTATATAGGTAGGTATACACGTATAAGGTATAGGGGCTAGTATTCAGAGTATAATATTGAGACGTTGAGAACAAAGAAGGTGGCAATGAAGGGCAATAGTATTCGAAATGCAAACAGCTGCAGAAGAGTAAAATCTTATAAATAATAATTGTTTTTAAACTCGTGAAAGATATTTGAGCATTGCACGGACCAGATTAACTGACGATTGACGAAGAATTGGTTAGCAAGAGTGAGACAGACACGGCCTGGCCGTTCATTTTCTTGTCCTCTGCTTACATTTGAGTGTCGTAGTAGTAGAAATCATCGAAAGGGTACCCGTAGAAAACCGGGTGCTATGGCACTCACGACCAGCGCGACTTCTGCATGTCGATCTGGCCCTCCAGAGTCTTGGCCAAGTAAATCACAAAGAGCTGTAGGAACGCAATTCCCAATGCAACTCCTGCAATCACGTACAGATTCCTTTCTGCCCAGACACGAACGATTTCAATGCAGCCGCTGGTCCATATCCGTTTACTAGCTGCAGCCACCGAGTGCTCCTGCACACCATAGCCGCACATAATATTGACTAGGCCCGAGCTAATATCCGTGGCATTGATGCAACAGCTATAGGGCACACCGCACTTCTCCACTGACGGCGACGAGCAGTTAAAGTATTCGTTTTTGCCTAGAGAGATTACAAAATGTTAATCAAAGGGTGTCAAAGGCTTATATTTCAAACTTCTACGTACTCCAATCCTGGTAGCCAGCATTGCTGAGACCGCAGCACTTGAACTCCTGCTGTGCAAAGTCTATAAAGTTCTGTAGGTCGGAGTCATCACGGTATGAGTGGATAATCTTATCAGTGAATTGGAACTCAAGGAAAGAATTCATGTTTTGTGGGAACACAAAGCAAATGATGGCTGTAAATAAATTATAGTTAGATCATTTAAGCTGACGGTGACAAAAATTAACTTGCGCTCACCAATGGCCATTTCCATGAGGAAGAAGATCAGCAAGCACATTGAATAGAATTTCAGAAGGCAAGTATTCTCTCGTAGGGCACCTAAGCAACCAGCAAAGCTGACCACGAAGATGACAATCCCCGCAATAATCATCACTAAGGATATATTGAAGATAACGTCGTAAATCGTTTCGAATCGAACCCAGCCAATTCCATCCTTTAACTTATCCATAAATGCGTAGACACCAATCGCCAAGAGCAGACCACCGAACAGCCAAAACAAAAAGTTCAGCAAAAAGATAAGGTATTTCACACAGCTGGAAACGTATGTAAAGTGATGTGGATACGACATTCGCGGATGCATGTAGCTGCCTCCGCCGTGATGATATCTGTGGTTACTCATGGCAACGGAGTTATCTCAACTACTATTACTAACAAGTAATAGAACTCTTTGTTAGGCGTCGAATTTGTGTGTTTTTTTTTAATTTCTTCTTCTTTGCACTCTTCCGCCCTTTGTTGACGCCCTCTTTGCGTGTGGTCGCTGCTGGTTGATTTTCAAATCTCAGTTTTCACATCGCGTCTTATAAATATATACCACGAGTATCTCACTTTATTTAAACATGCAAATTAAATTTTCTTTTTTATTAATACTAGCGATCTAAATGAAAAACTCTACAAGAGATTACAGCTATATGTGCAGCCAACAAAACAAATGTATCCGCAGTGCTACCAGACAGAGTAAATTAAAATTATTATTGTTGGCAACGCGATACAACAGCTGGTTGTCCGGCAACATTGTCGATTTCCTTCAGCAGCTGTTTTCAGGTTTACATTTTCCTTTGCTGCGTTAGCCACACAACGCATTTTGTGCGCGTGAAAAATTTGTTTGACATGTCAACGAAAATAAAAAATGAATGACCCAATTAATCTTTTTTTTTTTGCAAAATACAAATTAATACTAATCGCACAACCAGAATTTATACGCATCCCGATGCGCCCGCTTCAAAGCACATATGAGAAAATATATTTAAGATGTTTTAAGTGAAAAACTAAATTTATTTAATACTATGAATACTATAAACTTAATAATATATGAAAACATTTTTTGTCTATTTATAAGAGCAGTCGTCCAGCAACTAACGTTTGAGAAATAATAAGCCCTTGATTACCGATCTGGTCTTTCCAATCTGCAACATAGTGGTAAATAGGAATAATATTATAGTTATCAAATAACGAAAGCTTAAAATGTACTTACTTGTGTACCGTAATAAGCTGGTTCGCATCGACTTTTGTATCTTGTGGCGTTAAAAAACAATACTGTCTGTTGGGAAAGTCCATTCCCTCTTGAATAAGCAATTTGGTAATAAAAGTTCTATTCACTTCATCCTACAAATAAACAGAACAAATGATAGGATGGTTTGATTAAAATATGCTGGCTACTTACAGTAAAAACATCGTATTCGTCGAGGAAATAAAATGGATGAGAGGATGTACTCCAAAGTCCTTTCAGTAAGGACACCGTGGTAAATGACCTTTCGCCACCGGATAAGCTTCTCAAGTTCGAAGTCTTGTTACCACTCGGTGGGTAAACACTGATCTGCAATGTCTTCTCCTTATGATTGGGCTCCAGATTGCCCTCAAATTGGCGACAGACTAGTGCTTGCTGTATTTGAAGAAACACAAAGTCTTAGATATTTAATCCACAACCAGTATTCCAAGATATTTACCTTGAAGTGAAACTCTACCATGGTAAAGAAATGATAACGCGAGCGCTGAAAGCGCTGTGCTCGAGAATGATATTCGATACGCAACTTCTCTATGACACATAAAATATTGTCCAAAATCTCAGATTCTGTTTTCAGCACATCTCGCAATTTGGATAACTTTTGCTCCACTTCTTCACTGTTCAGCTTCATCGATTCGAAATGTTTTATCTTTGCATTATATCGACTAATTTTATCACGAATTTTTTCTTCAGATTTATTTGTTTCAATAAAGTCGCCGACTTTCTGCGCTTCCTGGCGAACCATTTCTAATTCAGCTTCCTTATCCTTTTTATCCTTTTGTGTTGATTTAAGTAACTCGTTAGTTTGCTTTAAACGTCGTTGGTTTTCCTCAAAATGACGATCCAAGTCTCTAACCCTTCTTTGTAATTCCAGGGATTTCGCATCAATTTCTCCAATTTTTGTATTAAGACTGTCGAGAATACTTTGTTCTTTTTTAGATTCTTCATTAACTTGAATACTACGCTCGTTTATTTCCCGAAGCTGGCTTTCCATGACATTACGCTCCTTATTGTACTTTTCTATTTTATCGCGGCTCGCCGTTAAATGAGTTTCCTAAAGATTGAGAAAAACAATTTAGCCGATTTAAATTGAAGGTGATTTCGCAACAACTTACTAGAACGTCAAAGGCAGGAAATTCTTTATATTCAAAGTTCTCTATATCCATAATTTTTTTCATCGCTTTTTCGTTTTCAGAATGATGTGTACTAATCATATCACTTTTCGCGCTTACTTCCCGGGTGTCACTGTCGAGATTTTGCCTTGCCTTAGCATAGTGTGGCTGTAGATTCGCAGCACGCTGCTGTAGACTTATCTGCTCTGTCTTCAGCTGCCGAATGCGATCATCGACATTTACCTGAATGAATCTCGCTGGTGATATTCGAATCGAGTACATTGCATAGTTGGGCGATGGACAATATTCAAGCCCCAGGCTTGGAACTAATATGCGAGTCAAATTAGGTGGCACGTTTTCCATACTCGATGTCAGCGATTCGGCAGTCTCTTTAGATTCAGTAACCAATACCGTCTCAATGCGTATTGTATCGATAAGATAGTTCATTACGACAGGATCTTCGCATCTAACAAGAAAATATAATTGAAGATATTCTAAAAAAAAATTAAAATAAAAAAAAAACTTACTTAATCTCATCCATCAGGACAGTCGTATTCGAAGATCTACTTTGCACTTTGTACTTGGAGACGTCATAAACCCGGTTCGTAAATGCACTAGTAACAATAGTAGGCATATTACCACCAGCATACGATTTTTGCAGCACAGCTCTCAGGATCAGTCTGTCCTTGTCTGTGCTGACTATGTACGAGCGCAGACAATGAGATAGCTGATTCTCTATGAGATCTCTGTACTTTGGATTCGGTACTGTTATGTACATGCCGATAGGCCCACGCGGCATTAGACTCGCATAGCTACCACTATACTGAGCACGCAACGTATTGGCCACTTCCATTGCGTGCTCACCATAAACTGACAATTTGTTTGATTTGTTCCGTAACAAAGATTCCATTTCCCATTGCAAGCTTTCTGCAATTGACATAAGTGAAATAGGAGAATCTGTGTAATTTGACTTAAGCACATTTTACATACGCTCCATTTTATGCAGTTTGCTAAGTTCATTCTTTACAGACTCCAAGCTTTCTCTTGTTGCTGGTAATCGATTCCTCAATTCGGTTTGTTCATCCCTAAGCCTAGCAATGACTTCATTGTTCTGCGCCACCTTCTCTTTAAGGGTCGCAAGCGTTGCAGCGTTCTGTTCCCGGAGCTTTTTAACTTCTGAATAGTCTGCATGGTAGTTATTCATATGCTTCTGACAGCCCTCGTAGTTTGTTTGCTCCTCCTTCAAACGTTTCTCTAAGTTCTTAATGCTGGCCTTAAAAGAACTGGCTTTGGAAAGACAATCTTGAGCAGCTCGTTTAGCAGCCCTTAGCGTAGCTTCCTGGGCCTGATAGTTTTCCATAATTCGCTGTTTGGTCTTGTCAAGTTCTCTACAAGCAGATTAAATTCTATATAAATATGTAATATGTCAAGAGTTTGCATACTTACTGAAGAGCATGAGCGATTCCCTCTTGTGTGCTGTTTTTCTGGGTGGTTTTTTGTGACAGGTCAACATTCTTCTTCTCAATTATCTTGAGGGTTTGCTCGATTTTAGTGAGCTCGTCCTGGATCTGTGTCACCTTTAGCCAAGCCAGCATGGTTGTAGCCTCTTTCAATTGCATCTACGTTGGTGAAACTTAAATGTGAAGCAAGACACAAATACAAATATTGTTCTCTTACCTTAAGAGCCTCTTTATTTTGAATTATTGCCAATTTTTCCTCTTCTTCGTGGAACAAATTCTTCAATTTTTGTATTTTCTGAATATTGCATGAAAATAGTGTCATTGAAGCTCAATTTGAATTGCCTTTAATATAGGATTCTTACCATTTTGAGCAACTTCACATCATAATTTATATGTTCGCGATGCTCGTGGCATTGAGTTAAGCTGTTCGCGCACAAGTCCAACTGTGTTGCCTTCATGAACAATTTGTAGTTTGAAGCGGGCTCAAGACTGTTGTGTTCCGAAATGAATGATTATGTGAACAAAATTACTTATTATTTATAGACTCACTCTTTGAGAAATTCACGCGATGCTTCCTGATTGAGCACAAAGATCGGGTTCTCAACACTTATGCCGAAATAAAGAATCAGCCGGCGAATTTCATCTAACTTTTTTGATACTGTTCTGTTATGAGAATCTTTGATCTCATAGGTCGAAGATGATTGACGAATATGCCGTACAACCGTGATATGTGGACCATAAATGTCGTACTTAAATGGTCTATGTCCCTCATTGGATAGGGTAAGCTCAATGGAAGCATTTGTTTCTCCGTTTTTTATTAACTCTGAAACAAGATAATTGCGAGTTTTTCATCTTTGTAGGTTATAAAAATGTATTACAACGTACTCTGTATGCTTGTTGCTCGACTTGTGTTCCGCGCACTGCCGGCTAGCCCTAGGGCAAGAGCTGCGATCACTGCGCTTTTCCCGCTGCCATTGCTGCCAACAAGAAAATTAATATTTGGCCCAAACTCAATGTACAAATGGGAATGGCACATAAAATTTCTAAGACGTATAGAAATAATCTTTCCACAATTTGCGAATGCATTCCGAGGGGCTAATCCATACTATAACAAAAATGAATTAATTAAATTTATGTTTGAAGATGAAAGGGATATGGACTTACTGAAGGATCTTCGAAAGAGGAAACTTCATTACTTTTTCGCTTGTTAAACGCTCGATATGATGATGCCTCCACCAGCATTCTACCATCTTCGTTGATTTGTGTGCTCCGCTTTGACTTCTTTTTCTTTGGAGGCGATATTGAGCCGTCACTTTCTGATCCTGAGGATAGATTTTTCTTCCTAAGTCTACTGCGACGCATCTTTGTTTATTCTACAGCTTAATATAAGGGATATTGATGGATTAGTTTGAGTTTACATTCAGTTCTTTATAGGCGCCAGTGAAACAAATTGCGCGGGAATTTTTGATTACTTCATTCTTTTGGGCATATTCAAATGTATTTATTCACATATTTTACAACATCTTTTTGAAACTTACATTATATTATGTTAACTTAGAAATCGATGTAAGCTATGCCCACTGGCTGTGATATTTTTATATTTTAATACGCATTCCACCAAGCGCCGCTACAAATATTGCGAAATGTTTACAAGTCGAGTGTGACCAGAGTGCAATGCGGGGATAATAATGAAATTAGCATAGCAATTGCGCCACATGTCTTTATTTAGCACAAATTATATATTCACCAAAGGAGTAACGGTTGAGCATAGTGCGAACAGACGGAAAATTATAAACCGAATCATGGATTCATTAGCTTTTAATCCATAAGGGGACAAGTCATTCAAATGAAAATAGGGAATGAGCTGTAGGCGAGTTCTTCGACCCTTTAATGTAGGTGGTATATGGCTTTAGCTGCACTATATAATCAGACATAGGGAACTTTATGAAACTGATTGCTTTTGCTAAAGGCTTTAGCTTAAAGGCTTTAGCCTAAAGCTCAAGTAGACTGGGCTTCAAGCATAATCAAAGATTTATCATAAATGTTCCCAATGCTCAAGTGTTGCACTATAGTGATAGCAATCTGAAAGATAGATTTAATACATATATAAGATTTATCATATAATTTATTAGGTACTCACGGAGCTTTGATAGAGCTGTTTTTTTTTTTATCAGTGCCGGGCATAACTGCCAGTATTAGATTATCAACATCGTATCTGATTGTAAAGCAGAGTAAAGACCTATTTTTAAGCTTTAACCGCCAAAACATCAACAAATATCAGTTGGCTGCTATGAGCATTTCGAAAATAATTGTTCTTATTAGGTTGCACAGCCTCTAAAGCGAATTGTGGCGACGGAATATTCACGAAGCAGCAATATAAACTGCAAGCGAACAAACAATAGGTTCTTTATGTACTGGGTCGTGCCGATGTAGCTCGTCTTTAGTTTCGCTGGATGGAGGCTGTCGTCGTCCTTCCACTTCAGACATGATAGCTTCTATTTATGATTTTCCCGTTATACAAATTAAACTATTTAAGTGTAGTAGATAATATAAAAGTAAATATAGCAGCGAAAAAATATCTTTTTAAACCACTTATAATTGTATAATAAGAAATCGCGAAATATCAAAACTATAAATTCCAAGCACCATCGATGATCTCCGCTAACTCTTTTTTAGTGTGACCAAGACTAAAAGACCGAATATAGATTTAAATTAATTATTCTTATACCAACTCGCTGTTGTAATATATTTAAAAACACATAAAGTTCATAAGCTGCTATTTTTAAATGCAATAGTAAGAGAAATCAATGCCTGTCAGTTCTAATCGCACCCTTGAAATACTTGAAAAATACTTCTTATCAACATGTTGATCGAAATGTAGCACACCTCTATTATCTAAATGAAACGATGGGCAACTCTAAAACTGCAGACAAAAGCCGGTATTCCCATTAAATTTTCAGACTTGGAGCACATACACAAGAAATTCAGCTATGTCTGATTCAGATGACGATTGGTTCAACAAGGACGAGGATGCTCTTGTGCAAAATCTACAGCAACAGCTAAAGCAACAAGTTGACAATGAGACACACGAGGAGCACATCGATTTTTGCAGCAGACCTGGTGAGAAAAAAAACGAAAGAAAAACTTTAATATGATATGAAAATATGTCGGATATGTAATTAGCATGATTTAAAATATTTAATATCCTTGTCAAATAGGTAATTATCTCCAGCAACTTAGTTTGGAAGCCACTCAAGATGCTAAAAGTCCAGCTCGCTTTACCACCGCAGAGTTTGCTAAGGCACTGAATATGACGGCACTCGATATGTTTCTCTATTTTATGTCCGGGCAACGTGATCTCTTCAAAGATCAGATAGTGCCCAATGATTCTCATAAGCGAATTGCTCAATATGTGCAAATACTGTCGATACTTTGTCAATTGGAATTGGGTGGTTTTGATGATCAGTTCCTCACTGGTTTTGGAAGGCAATCTGTGCTCTTCGAGCACATTAAACGCTTTGCCCTAAAAGTGTTTGAAAAACGTTCCGATGATAGTTTAGATGACGAAACTCAAGTGCTGTTGCGTGGCATTAAAAATCTGCTCCTTCGTGCCCATAAGATGGGCAAACTGCAGCAGTCTGGATACGAGCTAATAGAGCATTTTAAAACGTTGATTTCCCGTTGTCAGATGCCGCAACATCCTTTGTGTGTTGAGTTCACTAAGGAATTACAGATCCTGCCCAGCGTTATACATGTGAAGAATGAAATATATCCCAATCCAGATAAATTAGGACGAGCTGATGCCGTCGATACCAAAGGTATTGCCCCTCCTCTAGACTCCGGCGACGTCGGTAGCTACATAAATTGGCATCGTCAATTGCTTTGCGAGGACTTCATGCGGCCGTTGCATGAGTTCGTACAGCGTCTTCGCTCCCAGCATAATATCGATGAATTGGAGGCGCAAAATCTACTCTTCCCACATACACAGCTAATCTTGAATCCAGTATTTGCCGAAGCGGATCGGCAAAGTCTAATTTTCATGCAATTAAAGTCACCTCAACAAGATGAAATCAAATACCTAAAGAACGTTAAGGGGGGAGCTTTGCTGTGCTTCACCACCAGTTATGACTTTGACAATCTTATTTTGGCCACTGTCGGATATACTAGCCACAACATGATACGAGAAGGATATGTAAGTTTGTTTTAGTTACCCTTTGATGACCAATTTAATAACCAAAGCATCCTTTAGCTGAGCGTGGAGATTGTCAAGCAGTACAATATTGGTAATATATATGGCAAGCCATTGATCATGTTCGAGACGCCGGTGTTCTTCGAACCCTATTTGCGGGTCCACAACTATCTAAGCACCTGCAGCGCGGAAAACTTTCCTATGCGACGGTACATAGTCGAGGGCCAGGTGAGCACGGTGCTCTACATTTGATTAGGTAATCATTAATCGTTGTAATTTCGCAGGTTGAGGTACGGCCGCCGGCTTATATCCGGCCAGACATTCAGTTAACTTATTATAAAACGCCATTTACTGTAGCTGAACCGCCGCTAGAGACGAAATTGAATGAATCACAACGAGCAGCTTTGGGTGCTGCTCTTCGCAACGAAGTCTGCCTCATACAAGGCCCACCGGGCACAGGCAAAACACATTTATCCGTTGAGCTAGTCAACACGCTCTTGCAGAATGCTGAACGTCTTAAATCAGGGCCCATAATTGTGCTGACCTATACAAACGACTCGCTGGACAAGTTCTTGCTGAAGGCCGCCCAGTTCACGGACAGCATTATACGCTTTGGGAATCAGTCAAAGTTGTCAGAAATCGAGAAATATAATGTGCGCGCAATGACCGATGAACAAATGGTGCCGCCGCGCCTCAAGCGACTATGGTGGTTGGTCAAGTGCGAGTTTAAGGAACACTTTGAGCGACTGCAGACTTTGCACGCCGACTTCGATGGCTCTGAACCAGCCTATTTACAAATACAGTCGATACGAGAGAAATTGCAGCTGATTTCCGAAAAGATAAATACACTGCGCGCCATATTTCAGTTTCATCAGGCGCGTGATAAGGCTCTGCTAGCCATGACCACTTCATGTGCGGCACGGCTCAACTTTTTATTCCGTCTGCTTGAAAGTAAGTGCTTCATCTTTGAGGAGGCCGCCGAGATAGCTGAGCCGCATGTCCTGGCCTGCCTAACGCCATATACCGAGCACGTTATACTGATCGGCGATCACAAGCAACTGCAGCCACATACAGGCAATTATACGCAGCAGGGACTGCAGGTGTCGCTCTTCGAGCGTCTGATTACGCACAAATTTCCCGCTAGTGTGCTCAATGTGCAGTATCGTATGCGCAAATGTATTGCTGAGCTCCTGGTTCCTATCTTCTACGATAAACTAATCAGCGCTGACTCTGTAAAAGCCTACGGAAATGTGTCAAAAATGGGTAGAAACTTGTACTTTGTCAATCACAACCATCCCGAGGAGCAAATGGTGACTATTTGATTGGTAATTCCCATTGATCTGTCAGCTAATAACATTTTTGCTATTTATAGATGGACATGTCCTTTATAAACAAACATGAAGCTGAAGAGTTGATAAATCTAGTCAGGCACATGAGACATAATCCCAGCGACTTTATAATACTATCCCCCTACAATGCCCAAGTGGAATACATCAAATCGCTCCTGAGGAAAAAGAGGCTAAACAAATATATGGTTGCTAGTGTGGATAGCTACCAGGGATTGGAAGCCAATATTGTGCTATTGTCGTTGGTGCGCAGCAATCCGGCCGGACAGATTGGATTTCTCCGATTCCCGAATCGCGTGTGTGTGGCCCTGTCGCGTGCTCGCTGGGCGCTCTACATGATTGGAAACATGGAGACGCTGATGCACGGCAATTCCGAGCTTTGGGGAGCTATCAACGCCAAGCTACAAGCAGAATATGCTATTGGCCCAGCATTTTCACACGCCAGAGAATGCACAGATAGCCCTTATGAATAAGTCACAAGATGCTTGCATTATACGAATAAAAAATAAATACATCTCATATTTAAATATATTTATGTTTGCTTTTAATCTACTTGCAGTTTCTCTTCAATTATAGATTTTGCAATCAAAGTTCGCTGCAAGGCGAATGAAATTAATGAATTTGATTTCTTGTCAAGGAGTTATACACTTAAAATTCACTACGTTGAACCTGTTGTTGCTTTCAAACCGATTTTTGTTTGTTTCATTTCATTTTTCTTTCAATTTTTATACTTTGACGAGCTTTTTTTATTGATGCATTACTATTGCTACGTTTTAAATGTTACTTTTGAAGAATTGTACGTATGCTGCTCGTTTGGTTTCTCTTTGTCTTTGATTATACGATACTATACTGCGTTATAACAATGCTTAAAATTTGTTGCTGCTCTCATATAGAATGTATATATATATTTATATTTATATATTTATTTTGTCCTGTCAACTCTTTGTCGTATGTTTATTATATTATGCTCTTATTGTAGTTTACTTAGTTCGAAATTGCAGACTTCGTAGCTGTATAAACTGTATCTGTACCTTATATGGATATATGTAGTATGTAGATATATATATATATATATATATATATATATATATATATATATATATATATATATATATATATATATATATATATATATATATATATATATATATATATATATGCATAGATCTGAATGTACATTATGTTATGAGAACGCAGCTCTCTACAACAACTACGTATGTATTCGTTCAACGTTTTCTTGATATATACATATATAAATGGCATATATGTATGTATATTTATGTTTGTATGTGTATATATATATATAGTTTATATATCATTTCTGTGGCCCAGTTATTGTTTGCGAATTAAGGCAATTTTGAAAATTATCATCAATTGTTTTTTTTTGAATCGGCTTTTGTTTTTTTTTTTTACTTTGTTACTTTGTTTTAGTTTTTGTTTAATTTTTACAAAATAGTTTCTTTTCTTGTCAATCTTTTACTTAAGGTTAGCTTATTTTTTTGTTGTGTTGTGTCCAATATGTATGCATGTGTGTGTATGTGTATATATATTTGTTTGCGAGTCAGTTTATGAAATATGCTACATGCAGTATTTTACAAGAACGTAATTTAATTATGTGTATTTATATAGTTTATTCGATGCTAAAACTGAAACTAAAATTGATAAAATAGAACGAGAAACGCGGCGTGTAAGAGCAGCAAGTAAATTGTGTTTGTAGACAGCTCCGCTGCTCCGTGAGCATAATTGATCCCCTTTCTGGATTATCATCGATTATGGGGGCTCGCATTGTAAACGCACCTGGCGAGCCAGAGCACAGAGTAGCGGATCCTCTAAAACTTCGTCATCTTAGAACTCATAAGTGAATATAACTGAATTATTAATGAACGGCACCCTCGACGTTGAAGTTGGTCGTATTTTTTTCTTTTTGGTGATTGAGGGGGGAAAAGAGGTATGTTGTGTTTTTCTTTCGTGTTTTGTTTTTTTCTCTCCCTATTTGGGCTCATCAGATTGTTGGCGTGGTCTGCGGTTTACGTGTTGATCCATGGGTAGCTGGGCGGTGGATGCTGTTGCTGATGTTGATGTTGCTGATATTGCAGATGTTGTTGATGTTGCTATTGTTTTGATTGTTGCTGGAGGTTCTGCTGTTGCTGTTGCCGCTGCTGCTACGTCCCCGGTAACTGAACTGCAGTGTCCCGCCACTGCCGGAGGCTGTCCGAATGATGGTTGTTGTCGTTGTCCCCATATTCGTTGGCCTACCGCGCCTTGTCTATTGCTACCGTCGATTGATCAGCCCATTAGGTGGCGCCTGCTGGCTGGCAGTGTGCATCAGCTCCAGTTCCACCAGGAGTGGAAAGTGATCGGAGGGTATATGAGGATGCGGACATCCGACCACTTTGTTCTCGCGCAGCCAGTCAGTAGAAACAGGTCCCAACAGGCCCAACGGCACCATTCCGGTCTTTGTATAGAAAATATAATCAATGATGCCCTTAAAATCGAACGTATAATTGGTATGGGGCATAATGTCCTCGCTGTAGGCGGAGGCAAGCTTAAAGGAATGAGTGAACTCGTTGGTATCGTTGGAGAGTAACCGTTGCAGGCACAGCTTGTAGCCCATGTCTTTGAAATCTAAGTGATCCATTGCAACACGCCCCTTGCCCAAAAACTCCACCACACCCGAGTCCGGCAACGAATTAAAATCGCCGCAGAGTAGCAACTGAACACTGTTTGAGTCGTTTTTGTGGCCCGGCCGAAAGCTGTGACTGGCTTCGTCTATGATCGTCTTTAGTTCATTGCTCAGCATCATGGTCTGTATAAGTTTGACGTCACAGAATTCGGGGTCCCAATGAATGTGGGCGGTGCACACGAGTAGCGGCTGTGAGATCTGCGTTACCTCGGACATCGGCTCCCAGGCCGTTTCCTTCACTTTAAGAAGTGCGGCCAGACCAATGTTATCTTTAGGCATCACGCGATTTAGCATGTTGTCCGAGCCCTCCGCATTGGCCATGGCCAACTGATTGAATTCAATAAGGTGCTCCTTGATCAGCGTAAATCTATAATTAAATGTAAATTGTTCATTCACTGAGTGCCTCACTAGAATCACTACTACTCAGACTTGACTTACTTTGATGTTCGGAAAAATATCGCACATCCGTCAACGTATTTTCTTTCAATTTCGGACATCGTCTTGGCACGCGACTTGGGCGAGAAGATGCCCTCGTACCCATCGTTCTTCAGCTCGGGCAGGAAAAAGTGATAGAACTGTTCCGTCTCGATCTCCTGCAAGCTAATTATGTCCGCCGCATAATGCCTTATCTCATCAATAATAGACTTCTTCCGATACTGCCAGTCCAGCGCCCACGAAGGACAATAGCCGTACATTTGCCGCGTCGCATACTTTTCGCATAACACATTATAACACATAACCGTAAATATGCCTGAAAAACAAGAAGTGTTTATTAGCAGAATATTAATGTTTCTTATGAAATAATACAGTTTGCGTTATGTGCATACTACAACATATACGAAAAAACAAAAGACTTCTTAATAAAAAGCTGAATTATAAATGGATACCGATCACAGTTAACGTTGATATATGGCAATTGTCGAATATTCGACCTTAATTTATTTTGGGTATTTAATTTATATATCCAAGCGATGTTATACTTGAAATATAATTTATATTTGTATACAGATGGCGCGATAGTGAGCTAGACCTTGGACATTTTATTTGAAACGACGGTTAACTAAATATCGATACATTTTTTTGTATATCGATATGTGGATATTGCTTTGCATAACGTTGCACACGATCGCATTTAGCTTTATATGTATAAATGTCGTTAGTGCACTGGAAAGTACATTGCTAATCGTCTAAACGTATGATTTACACAGTTACTCACAAGCTGGTCTCGATTTGTTGGGTTTTGCGAGCGGCAGCCATGGTCTCTGGGGCGGTGGATTGACAGTAACTGTAAATAAATGCAAAAAGAGATCAAACGTTAGTCGCATATTCAATGAAATGCTTGGTAGGAAAAGTTAAAGAGACGATTATGAAATTAGCGCCCGTACACCCGCACACACACACACATATACACCCCACTGACACACTGCGGCCTCTTCTTCGCTGTCGTTACTGCTGTTGTAGTTGTTGTGATACTGTTCGCGAGCGGTGAAAGTGACATGCAAAAGCAATCATATAGCTTCCGCCTTCGGTTCGCTAGCAAATGGCAGGCAGCCAGGCGGACAGATGGACGTGCAGGTGGCGGCGTCACTGGCGTCGTATTTATTTCCACTCTACCTGGGTTTCTCCAAATGCTTGCGACCTGCGCCTGCGTCTGTGACTTTGGATGCGCGTGCGGGTGTGGGAGGGCAACGACGCAGCGTGCCACCCCGCCACCACCAATCCTGTTATTAGCCGTTTTTGTTACCGTCAACTGCCGCTAAAGCTGCTGCAGCGGCTTACAACATTTTCTTTGGGGATGCTAGTGTTATTTTCGCTATCGCTTCTTCTGCTTGCCGATTCTATTATCGCCTGCCTATTTGGCGCCGTTATGCGTGAGCGTGCCTGTGTGTGTGTGAAACGTGTTGCTGCAGTTAGCTGCTGCTGCTGCTGTTGTTGTTGTCGCTCGCTCAGCAGCTGATCGCGCACTCTTCGTACTCAATCGGCTCTCACGAACAGTCAGCCTCGTCGGCGCAGTTGTTGTTGTGTGTGCTTCTTCGCTTTTGTTTCACTTGGTTAGTGTGTGTGTGTGAGAGAGTTTGAATTTTGTTTTGTTTTGTTTTGATTTGGAAGACACTACGATTGTTTTCGTATTTTGCTTTTCTGTTAATTTTGTGCAAACGGACGAAAGACGATGAAAAACTTTCACTACTTTTTTTTATTTGTTTTTATTTTTTTTTTGGTTTTTTAATAAACTGTGATTTTTCATAATTTTGTTGTTGCTTTGGCTGTTGGGCGCTTGCTTTTGTTTTAACGTAGGTCTTGTTGCCTTTCGTTCAATAAACTGCCTCCAATGTCGACATTAACAAAATTTGCATTGCATTTTAATTGCTAAATACTTTTTTTATATTTTCTTTTTTTATGGCTTAACCAAGTGCAACAAATTATTAAATAAGGAAAATATAATAATGAAATATTGTTTTTGTGGGTGTTTTGAATGCAAACAGCAACTAAATAATAATAACAAAAAAAACAATTGACAAGAGTTTGGCAATAAACTCAATGCCGACTACTTCACTCAGTTTTTAGTTTTCAGTTTTTAGGAGCAAACCAGAGCAGAGCAGCGCAGTTACGAAACTTTTACCAGCCACCCACACACGCACGCACTGCCCAGTCGATAATTTCGCCTGGCCTATGACTAATTACCTGAAAGTAATTTTAGTGGCGCAGGTGTGAACAACTTGAGTAAATGAACTACAGTATAGGTAAAGGTAAGAATCATCAAATGGAATACTGGCA
Source organism: Drosophila mercatorum (assembly GCA_961210405.1). Lineage (NCBI taxonomy): Eukaryota > Metazoa > Arthropoda > Insecta > Diptera > Drosophilidae > Drosophila > Drosophila mercatorum. Next base: position 5,527,964 of record CAUIUS010000003.1, read on the forward strand.
CAAATGGAATCTGAAAGAAAGATGCGCATCTGTTTTGGCATGTGTCATACCTTCTAAGAGGTATTCCTTTCAGGGAGAAGAAACTGGCGTTTGTGTCTCACTCTGACTAACATATACCTCCTAGCAAAACGAAAAGAGTATATTGGCCGTGTATAATGTACAGAATGAGAAAAACAGATAGAATATGAAATTGTAAAAGTAAAGACTAAAAAAGATATATTCTATGTCCATAAGTTTATGAGTATTAAGATATTTAATGTAATATTCAGAACTAAAACTTTTATTTATATAATTCACATATCTCTTTTGTATATATAAAATCAGATAAACATTTGCATAATATATGTATATCGAATCAGATCTTTTGATGGGCACAATAAGAAATTATTCGTTTCTTGTGGCAACCACAGCCCTTTCTACAAAACATTTTTCATGGTCGTTGCCTGTTGCTGCATTCCCAAACAAAAGAAATTAAGAAGAGGGAGAGGGAGAGAGAGAGAAAGAAAAATAAATAAAAACACAAAAAAAAAAAAAAACAAAAGTTCGAAAGGCAAAAACCCAAGTGAGCGTATCGAAAAAGAAAGTGAAATTCAAATTGAAATTTGGTGCGATTAACAACAACAACAACACCAACTCGGGTAGCCTGATCGCTGGCTTGGGCTTTGGCTTTGGCTCTGGCTCCAGTTGCTGCCGCCTGTAACCCGACCCTTCCTTTCCCAGCAGCAGCATTTTGTATGCACAACATGCGACGACGACGTCGATGTGGAGAAGGCTAGCTCCGAATAGAAAACAAAAGTCAACTGGCCACTTGCCACAGTTTGAGCTGCAATTAGATAACCCGTTTCATTTGCACCACTTTTTGTGGCAACAGCAACAGCAGCAGCACCATCAACTGCAAATGACTGCCAATGTTCAATGGCGTTGGCCGCCAGTTGATCGCAGCGACAGCTACAACTAAAACCCAATCTTGCATTGAAATCATAATAATGAAACTGAATTTAAGGTGCACTCCACACACAGACAGAGAGAGAGAGAGAAAGAGAGAGAGAGAGACAGAGAGAGAGAGAGAGAGAGACCCATATGAGGCAAACGCAACACACAAACCAGTTGAACAGCATTTTTCACACAACATGCTGCATCGAGGCTGCATCAGTCCCCCAGTCGCCGAGTGTTAAGTGGCCCACGGCTGCGACCACTTCGACGACACGAGGGTCGTTTATTCAGCAACAAGTTGAAATCAATTATGTGTCGATTATAAAGTTACCCAAAAATGTTGCAACCTGTAATATTCCACTTTGATTTTAAATGCGAAACAAGAACAGTCAACTTTGGTATGCGGCCAATTTCAATACTCTGGCAGAAATCTTATCAATTAACTATATAGTAATCTTATGTGGATCAGAATGTGTTTTAAAGTCTCTCCGACTTTGCAGTCAGACATTTGATCTTTTTGAATTTATAGCCATGAGAGCAGGTGATAAAAGTGAATTCATTTAAGAAAATAAATGAAAACTGCAAATCGGATTTAAGATATATCAGAATCATTGTTGGGTGGCCATATGTTAAATATCTTCATAATAAGGACTCAATGGCTGAATAAAAGAAGTCTTCAAACAGATTAGTGATTTCGCATTAATTCCTTCAATTTGCATTTTTTTTTTAATTTTTAATCAATTCTTAAATTATTATTTATTTTTATATCAAGAGAGGCAGGGTCCTAAAGTAAGCTGGGTTTCATCTAAGCTTCAAGTTATATAAATTAAATGATCAAGTTTCCACAGTGAGCAGTTTTTAAATTCATATAGTTGATCTGTGAGTTTCTATTTGTTATAGTTTAGTTAAATGAAGGGGCAACCCTCGTCTGTGCATCCGCTGACTGCCAACTTGCTGGCTTGTCAGACGCTCTCAGATCAGATGAATGGCTCCTCGCACTGATGATCGTGAGCGCCATATTCAAAAGTCTAACAAAATAAGCCCGGCTCAGCTCGGTCCGCTCCGGCCCGGCAAGCAAATTGTGCTGCGTCACATGGAAAATCAATTGAAAGAGTCCGCTCCATGATTATGCAGACACGAATTGTGGACGGTGGATGCTGGCTGCTGGCTGCTGGTTGCTGGTTTGATGGCTGATGCATTGAGGATGCTGCTGCGTCGGCTACTGCTGCTGCTGGTGGTGCTGGTGGTGGTGCAACAACACGAGCGAGCAACCGGACGACGCATTCGCGTGGGCTTTCATTCGACAACTTTGGCATCTTTGTAGGAGTCGTTGTTGCTTTTGCTGTTGCGGTGGCTGCATCTGCGTCTGGGGCTCACGCGATGCTGCCACGCGGTTTGGTTACGTTTATTATTATTTTTTCTTCGTTTTTTCTGTCGCTGATCCACTTTCAGCTCTTTTGCGCGTACTTTCTCCCCCATTTGGAAAGCAAGCGACAGCGATGCTAAGGCTGCCACTGGGACTGGGACCTGGGCACTGGATGCAGCAAGCAGCAAACAGCCTGCCGCAGTTGCAAAACACCCAACAAAGCGAAATCTTTTACGCGAGGGCAACCCTTAAAGTCACAAATTGGCATTTAAAGCCGTTTTGCCTTATATGCGAAAAGGAAAGCAGCACAGCAGAAAGTGCTTGACGTATGTATGTATGGCTAATGAGTGTGACTCGCATAACACTATCTCTGGCAGCGAACGAAAAACTGATCCATGCTCTAGAGCTCACATAACTCTTGGTAGCAGAGAAATGCTTTCATATGATATTTGATGTAGAAATATATTCATTGAAATTATTCAAAAACACGCAAAATATGTAGAAATATATTCATTAAAATTATTCAAAAACACGCAAAATATAGTAAAGTTCCAAATGAGTTGCTTGTTGGCAAAGAGGAATATAGATAAGCCCAGCTATGCTAAGAGATCTTAAAAAGTAAATACTTAATAGACTAGGCAATACCTCGACCCATATAATCATTCTACTCTTCCTCTCTACATATTTTACAAGCAATAAATACACACCCGCTCAAGTGCTTACTGCACCCTTTCCCATTTTCAATAGGTTCCAAACTTGATGACTCCAGCTGTAAAGACGTGTGAGCTTTGCTCGAATAACTAAAGCTCGATTATAATAATCATCTGCAAATTAAAAGTTGAACCCGTTTTTCTCTTGTGTGCGGTGAAACTTTTAAATTTGCCCTCGTATGCATCTCAGGTACATGATTTATTTTGCCCTAGCCGCTGGCTGCTCATTCAACTTTCTAATCATTTGCACTTCCTTTTACGCAACAACAACCTTGATAAGAAACACAGAAAATGAAAACGAAAACGAAAACGGGCTACGAGCCACTTCCGCAACACGAAAAACACACAAAGCACAACTGGCAGAGTAATAATAATAATAATTTTATAATAATAATAACACACAACACAGCAAAGAGGCGAAGCTAATACGAAGGCAATTATCAGGGGAGTGTGCTCCATCAAGCTAGAAGTACGGCGTAGACTTAAAAAACAAAAACAGAAACAAAAGAAAGTAAGGATCGTAATATTAAAAGCTTTGATTGTCTTTCATTATGTCTAATTAAGATAGATTTTTAAATAGAAAGATACCATGTTTACTAATTCGATACGAATATTGCTAAAATCATAAAAATAAACATTTCCGACTTTTTGCTGTTGCGTATTCATAGGAAATTTGGCGGATATACGCTAAATTTAAATCAAAATGAACTTAATTTTGAATATATATTTTAAAATAGGTCTACAAATTATATTGATTGCTGAATATGATAATATAGTATACAGAAACTATGCCTGTTTCCAGTCAAGAACTGAGCCAAATAGAATTTGTGACACATTTTAAGCAGCCTCTAGAGAAAAACTGTTCCATGACTCAGCGAGAAATCCAAAAATAAAATATATTTTGTAATAGGCTAACGAAAAACAAACACAGTTAACAGAGCCAGGGGAGCCCGGTTGACTGACTCAGTTATGGGGCGGACTGCAAAGAGAGTTCAATAAAAAGGTCTGTGCACGCCCGTTCCAATTAATGAATCAGTTAACCGGCTATTTTGTGTGAGTTTATTGCTTATTGTTATTGTCATTGTTGCTGTTGTCGCTCGCATTTTTGGCACTAATATTATGTGTTATTGCAGTTATAAATACCGGTTTGTGCCATGTGCTCCAATAAATCATCAACGACAGTAACAATAATAACAAGCGGACGAAGAAGAGGTACTTGGCGCTGGCGCGTTTAAAATGCATTACAAAGCATAAATTGTCATCAAAATTAAATTAAATATAAAAGCACAAAACTGGCTTAAGCCAATTAAACGATTAGGTAACAGTTATAGCAGCAGCAGCAGCAACAGCAGCAGCAACAGCAGCAGCAACAAGTACGCCACAAAAACGCTGACATCAGCAACAACAACGACGACGACGTTGGCTGGCTATAAACCTACATAAAGAAACAAAATTTGTACAGCCACCGTTGGAAGCAACAAAAAAAAGAAAAGAAGACAACAAAAAAAGGTAGAAAAAACGTAAAAAATTAATTCATGTTGTGCTCATTTCGTGACAACAACAACAAAGAGTTGCCACCACCACAACAACAACAACAGCAACAGCAAATGAAGCACAAAGAGTCCAAATGTCTGATAGTCTAAAGTTTTAACACCATCTCCAGCAGAGAGTGAGTGCTGAGCTTCTGCTGCGCTGCATGGGCTTTACGTCAGGCGAAAGAAAAAGACATTAGATTGAGGCAAATGAATGCGAATGATTTCATAAAGCTAATGGCCCTTCGAACAACAATTGCCCAGCAACGGACATTAGTATAGATGACTAGAGGATGATTGTGTCTTTATATAATCAACTTTACATTTATCTAAAAAAAAAAAAAGGTGAATAAAACTAGCAAATGAACAAGCCCAAAAATAGATTCACTCAGCAGCAATTACAAAATTTTTGATAAAATATTTGACTCTGTTAAAAGACTTCTAGAACCATAAATAGTTTATCTAAGAACTGTAATATTGACCTATTTTGCATCTGGCATACATAGTCCTATGTTGGAAAGTTGCGTTTCTCATGTCTAGAACTCATGTCTATATAATTTTGTTTGTTTCTCGTTAATTGCTTTGTTAATTATCGTTGAAACGTGCTAATCAGTTCTGAGCTAACTTCTGCTTCTTCATTAGATTTCTACTTCCCAGTCAAGATGTGTCGATAACATTTTCTTGTTCTAGGTTCCGTCGGACGTTCTCAGTAAATGTACCCACTCTTTCAGATAGACACAAGATAAGATTTGATCTGAACTACGATTTGAAAGAAAAGCAATAAAAGCATCCCATAACCCACAATATATAGCTCTACATAGTCTGTCTACATGGAGTGGTTTTCAAATAAAATATTTAATATCGATATTTATCGGTAAATGTTATATGTAAACTTGCAAATATTAAGCTGAGGTTAGCTTGTATTTGATCTATAGTTTATTAGGTTACCCAAGATTCCCTCCTTCAGCCTACATTCAACCCCTAAAATATATATATGTAGATCTGTAGCTAAATATCAACAAGAGCAGCACTATCAAGACAAACTGGCTTACAGATAGCTAGAAAGACAGACAAGAGTTCGTCTTGCAGGCAGGTAAAGTACAGATCGACTACTTCGAAGTAGCACTTTATGGCTATGCTAGCTGCTCCGATGTGGACAGGTGAAGGCCTCGAAAGCTTTAGCAGCAGAATGTCTGTGAAAATCAGAAGACGAAGCAGCGACAGAAGAAGAAGCTAAACAAGAAGCAAAAGAACGACTGAAGACAATAACAGCTAAAAACACGAACACAGAGCAGACGACATTAAAAGTGGAAAATAAATGTAATAATGACATTTGTGGCCGTTAGATTCTTAACTGTTTGACATTTTGCGTAACCTTTTTCGTAGACATTTGGCCTTTTTTTGTTGCTTTGGCTTGCTTGCGATGCAGCCGGCTTTTATTTGGCTTGAGAGCTCGCAAGTGGGCTATTGGTCTAGTGGACCGAACGACCGAATGAAAAAAAGCTTTCGATTTCATTGGAAACGCCGTTGTATCTATCAAATGAAGCAAGAAATTGAAAATGCAGCTGGCTGAAGCAAGCGAAAAATGCCAGCTAAATGGAAAAATCGCGTTGCGATCCAAAAAAAAAAAAAAACAAAAAAAAAGGTGAAAGAAACAATTTTCTGTGCAGAAAAAATCCGCTAAGAAATTAACCAAAGCCAAAGCATAAATACGCTAACAAGCGCTATTATTTTAAATAGATTAAAACTATTGGGGTTTAAGCTTTAGAGAAAAGTAGAAGTCGATACGGCATCTATGTATATAATGTTCGATAGATCAGTCATAACAAGCCTAACTCTATGATGAGATTCTATTGTAAAGATTGAACTAAAGATAAGGTAAAGTAGAGGTATTCCTTATAAGACAATACACGTGGTACTAAGTACACTTGCAATACATTTGTAGTGTTAATGGTCTTCCCTAGAAAACAATTTCTCAAGAACTCACAGACATTGTCAAAGTTCACACCGAAATCCGCTTGATCGTAATTGTGAGCAGTGCAGACGTGATGAAAATACTAATGCAATCTAGCCGAAAGGGCATTCAGTAACAATTAAATTGTAGAAGCTTAAATATAGAAGACGACGCTAAGTATGTAATGCTCCGTTGGCCGGCGGCGACGAGAACACGACCTGGAGACGCGACGGAGGAGACGACGCACTTATTGACGTAGCTAAACACATTAGCCAGTGGCTGACGTCTCTTCATTGTCGTTTGGGGAGGGGGACTCCGGCTCTGGCTCTGGCTCCGGCTTTAGCCGCTGCCGGTGTGATGGCGCAAACAGTGTTGCAAATGACCCAATTATCCACTGACCCACTCTAAGCGCGTCCCAAACGGTTGGACGATTGCCGGCACTGGGTTGTGCAAGAGCAAGAGAAAGAGCTAAAGAAGCAAACAGCCAGAAAGAGAGAGATAGAGAAAGAGAGAGAGGCGGACAAGAGCTGAAGTCGATGTCAGCAAAGTTGTTGAAAGAAGCGACTTAGAATATAAGCGGGCTCTTTACGAATCAGCCGACTGCTGCTCTTGCTGCTGCTGCTGCTGCTGGTCAGCAATTATCGTAGCAAAATGAATAGAAGATGACGAGACCCTAAACCTAAAATAGAGACATTAATTAGCCAAATGACCGGCAATTTGTGGACGCACAAAAAGAAATTAATTCGCCAGTTACGGTTGTTACAGCGGATCTCTGCGAACATTTTCAATACGAGCCGCCGCCGTCGCTGTCAATGGAAAAGACGCGACACCAGGTGAAAGGTAGCCGCACAAACAGCTCACACATAGAGTCGGTTCAAAGTTTGCGCAGCAATTCAAAGTTGGGTGGCTGTAAAAATCATAGGGAAAAACAAAAGCAGAAACAAAAACAAAAAATAGTTCGTTCGCTGGGTTGGCTAATGTTTTGGAAAGTTCATTCTGAAGTGCAGCCGCGGTCCCAAGATCGCTGCTCCAGTGTTGAGTAGTGTATGTTTATTTGTCTGTCTCTCCGGGCCTGCCTATTTGTTTGTCTGTTTGTTTATTTTGAAGCCGTCGACAGCGGCTCGAACGTGCTCCATTAGAAATCTTGTGGCTGACTGAGCCACTGAGGAAAACAAACTTTTCGGGGCTATCAAAACAGTAATCAGTTTTTTTTGTTTTTTTTTTTGCCATCTATCTGCCTTCTGCCCTTTGTTTGAACACTTTTCCACAGACAATCGTTGCTTTTTCTTTCGTTTATTTATATATTTTATTGAGCTCTCGTTCACGCTTAATCAAAATAAATAATAATTGCAGTATTGTGCGAGCAACAAGAATAAAACTTAATAAAGATGCTTAAAGCTAAATGGAATGAGAGTTTCAAGTACAATGTATATAATAATCATAATAATAATAATAATAGTAATATATTAAAGAAAACGCCATCATTTTGTTATTTGTGCAAAAACGGGTATACAACATATGGTCAGATATATATATGTATATAGATAGATATACACTTGAGCTTATTTCAACACAATTGCGATTACAATTACAATTACAAACTAGTGAAAATCTTAATTAAATAAATTAGTCGCGAGCAATAATTTTTCTTTTAATGTGGGGAATGGTAACAAAAGCTGCCGGCACCATACCGGGCGGCCCGGCCTCGCCATTGGCCGGAACTCGACTTGATCGTGGAAAACTGTGACATTTTTCCAGCATGCCAACCACTGGCACCACCAGCACCAGCACTAGCACCAACAACAGCAGCGGCAATGGAAAACTTGAGACAAGCAATGCAATTTCTGAGCGCGCTCGTGAGTTTCTTTTAATTAAAAAAGGCGAAAACTTTTACTCGGCGCCAACTGCTAAATAAGCAGGTAACTAGGGCTACTGCTGCTGCTGCTGCTGCTGTTGTCTGAGATTTTATGCTCAGTGATCAGAGCTTGGCATAATTGGAAAAAGTGTCTTACAAATTAAAAAGCGCGGCTCCACTGACAAGCCGACAAACCTTAACCTTCAGCAAAACAGATGCAAGGATACAAAAAGCTAACCCAAAAGTCAATATCAAATGAGTCCTGATTCACTCAAGGGAGTTGAGTGCGTTGAAATTGATCTAAGGACAAAAACGAATGCATCCCTTGAAAACTCCACCGAAATATGCATTATATATTATATTAACTTGAAACAAATGAAGACTGATATGAAAATACGTTAGCAAATAATACATATTAAATATCAAATGCAATAACTTCTACGAATATGAAGAAAGGAAGCTAATGAAATCATAAAACACCCAAATCTGACATTTTAGAAGGCTCCAAAGCGAAGTCAGATAAAACTAAATATAACGATTGAAAATAGAAGCCTAAATGTATTTCTATATATTGAGTAGGTATACTATCATGATCTTAACTCGATTCGAGTGCAACACTTGCCAGAGATCATTGCGTGTGATTTCTCTCAACAGCATTTTGGATTATGTTAATTAAAATCTATATATAAATTACTTAGACAACTAAGAAAAGTTCACTTTGTAGCGCTCTATAAAATAAGTATTACCTAAAATATAACAACAAACAAAAAACACCGAATATGAAAACCCAAAATACAAATTTGAAGTAAGACATATGTTAATTAGGAACGTGACTTAATTAGAAACAAATTATTAGCGCAGCAAGGCAAACAATTGAGGTCACAAAAACTAGGCGAAAATCGCCAAGAAAGTGAAACAAACAAACATAAATAATGATAAGCATTCAAATCAATATTTCTTCAAGCATAACTGAATTGATTACCCTCAATTTTCTAGACCAATTATCTACGTTGCCGTCTAATTATGTCTAACAAATAGATCACCGAATTTAAGCTACTCAATTAGGTATATTTTTTGTTGTTTTGTTTTGGGTCAACCTCAAAGCTTTAAATACAAAACGTTTGTGCACAAATAACAAAAGAAGGAAGAAAAAACTAAAACAATTGTCTGAAAATGTTTAGTTTTTTGTACAAACTATGCGTCATTGCTTATGATATATATACATATATAAAAATAGATATATATCTTATTTATATATCTATATATGCTGTATATAGAGTGTAACTGGTAGATCGGCACACAGTTGCAGCTCTGTGTGTAGTATTCGCATCCACAACTTTTAGCTAGCTGGGCCTCTTGTCAAGGCACGATTTCTATTAGTTTTGCGGCTACAAATCTGCATAAGAGTTTTCGTCGTTGTTGCTGCCGTTGTTGTTGTTGTTGTTGTTGTTGTTGTTCTTGTTGTTGTTGTTCTTGTTGTTGTTGTTCTTGTTGTTGTTATTATTGTTGTTGTTGTCTTTGTGGTTGAATCGCCGCTTGTCTGAGCAAAAACAAAGCGATTCCGCCGCAGTGAAAGTGAAAGTTGTAGCATGTACATATATATGCATATATGTATATATTCGTGTATATATATATATTTATATAGACAGATCTACAAGGTTTCCAGCGCAGACATCTTCAGTCATATTGCCAATTGTTGCTGCTGCTGCTGCTGTTGTTGTTGTTGTTGTTTTTGTTGTTGCGCCCATGGCGCATTAATTTCAATGTCTCGTAAATTTTATTTTTATTTCTTTTTTTCTCTGCTTCGTTTCAATTTCTCTTCAGCTGACAATTCGCTTCATTTGTGGGTTAACGGTTTTGGTTATGCAACGCACACGCCCACGCGAGCCACAGCCCACATGAAAACGGTTTGGCAATTAGCTCAAATTTCCACTGCGACGCCGATTCGTGCTGATCGTAAATCCCAACGGGGAAATTGAGCCAAACAAAAATAAAAACCTAAAAAGGTTTCGTGGGCTTTTGCTCTGGCTTTTGGTTTTGGTTTGGATTTCGTTGATGTGTGATTAGTTTATCGTCACGAGATGGTGGAAAATGCTGGCTTCAATTTTCCAACCGTGCCCAGTATTAAAGTTGTGGGTGTGGCGCTGCTGTCGCCGCCTTTTCCAGCTGTCAGTTGGCTTGCGATATTGTCGCTGCCGTTGCCATTGCCGCCCCACACCAAGTCAAAGCAATTGTTATAAAATTGTTGTTGCGCCGTTGCCTTGCATTCAGCATTGCTGTTGCCGTTGTCGTTGCTGTTGCTGCTCCCGCTGCTGCCGCTACCTATCTCGTTGTTGTTGTCATTGCAGTCTAAAAGAAAATCCAAAGCCGTGGGCGTCACAAAATTCGTATCCATCAGATTTAAATGCTCAAAATTGAAGACAAGCGCTTCAGAGTTATAGCTGCCAGCGCTATCCAAGCCACTGTCGCTGGCAGATGCTGAGCAGCTGTCACTGTCGCCAGCAATGCCCTCTCCGCGACAGCCCAGACCGCTGCCGCTGCCGCCGCCACTGCCGTTCGCCTCAGTCGGTGATGGCTCGTTTACGGCGCAAGTCTCGATCAGCTTGCGCGAAATCTCGTTGATGCTCTCGTCGAGCAGCGTCTCGGCTGCGTTGGCAGCGGCTGCACTGCCAAAGCAGCTGGCGAACAGATCGTTGGCAATATTCATGCCGCTTAGGATGTCGCCATAGCCCGAATCGCTCGAGTCACTCAGATACAAAGCCGGAGTTGTTGCTGTTGCGGTTGCTGAAGCTGATGCAGTTGGCGTTGCGGTTGCCGTTGCTGATGCCATGTGGGCGTGACTACTACGCTGCGAGCCAATGACGCCCACAATTTCGGCGCGACTGCTGTCGCCGGTGATGGGCGCGAAATGTTCCGTCTCATCAAAATTGTTAGGCATAGTCTGTGAGCAAATCGAGCTGGCGCATGAGCTATCCGAGTGCGTGGACGTTGACGAATTGCTCGAGTTGCTCGCGCCCTGTCCGCTGGAAGAGGCGTCTGACAGCGAGCGGCGCAGCGGATAATCCCACAGTGAGCGCAAAGGATCGCATTCGCGGCAGAAGCAGACGCCATGGCTATGATCATGCTGCATGCCTCTATCTCTAGCCAAGGGCAACACCTGGGCATAGCCGCCTGTGTTAATGGTCGGATGATTATGTGGATGAGGATGAGGATAAGGATGAGGATGAGGCTGATGATGATGGTGTTGATGGTGTTGATGATGTTGATGATGTTGATGATGTTGATGCTGCTGTTGCTGTTGCAGTTGCTGCTGCTGCAGTTTGGGCGGCAAATCCGCATCCATTTTAAGCAGAACCCCATTGGCAGGCTTGCGATCCTTCTTGCGACGCTTGCGGGGTTTTATGATGCGCGGCAGACAGGTGTCCGTCACGGCGGATGTTGCCTCCTGGCCAGGGCAATGGCTGTTGCTGTTGCTGCTGGTGCTACTGATGTTGCTTCTGCCGACATTGTTATTGTTGTTGTTGCTGATGCTGTTGCCAATGCTGTTCAGTGTCTTCTGTTGCTCCTGGCCACTGAGCACCGCAGGAGCCGAGTTCTGATAGCGCAGCATACGCGACTTGTCCGTCAGTTGAAAATTGTTTATGCGCATGGGCAGCTGATAACTGGCAGCGTGCGCCGGCCAGGCTTGCGGCGATAGCTGTTGGTGGTGCAAGTGCACATGATGTTGTTTGATGTTCTGGAGCAGCGGCTGCCCCTGCGCATGCACCGCCAGCTGGGACATGGACTGCGCGCCAGCGGATGGCCACGGTTTGCCCGACTTGCGTAGCAACCGATGCCGCTGTGCTGGCGTTAGGTGACTGGAAGCATTCGATATGAGCGGTATACCGGCGCACTCGTTGATGCGCTGCTGATTGACCAGCAGCTGTTGGGGCTGTGGCGCCGGCGCTGCTCCTGCGGCTGGATGGTATATGCCATGATGCAGTTGCGCACGTAGATTGTAGCAGGCGGCAGGTACTGTTCCCGACGCAGCGTTCCAAATGGCGTGCGGCTGTAGTGGAAGCTGCGGCTGCTGCTGTAGCTGCTGTTGACGCGTTGGTGGCGCGTGGAGCGCGTATCTAGCGAACTGGCCACCGTTTGCGTTTTCTGGTGCACGATAAACGGCCACATGCGATCTCATAATCCTGCCTAGTTCGTATCTCACTTGGTAGCTGCGTCAGTTGTCCTGGTCTACCGTGCGTATCGCACATCACTTGGCCGCGTTTGCAGTGTTTCAACACTTCAATGCATGCAGACGGCCATTGCGAAAAACATTTCCACACGCGGCAACGAAAATTCGCACGAAATGAAAAGCGTATGAAAAGCGAACTGCATAAAAGAAACTGGCACAACTGTTGCTCGCCTAGCCAGCAGCAACTGTTGCTGCTGCTGTTTTTGTTGCTGTCGAAATTACGAAACACTTGGCGCAGACGCAGCCAGCGACGGGAACGAGGCAAGACGAGACGGCGCGACAGTCGAGAAACGCGTTTCGACCACAGAATTGAAGCGTCCGCTCGCGAGCCAAGCTTGTGGCAGACTGATGCCACTGAATTCAATTTCATTCGCGCACGAGCTTTGCCGGCCTAACAGTAAACGCACTTGAAGCCGTTATGCCAGCGCAGCTACTCTCACGCTCTCGCTCTCGCTCTCTCTCTCGCTCTCTATCTCTCTGACACACACACACACACACACACACAGACAGTCTTTTGCGCTTACTCTCGTTTAAGCTCATGCTCGTTCGCTCTCTCGCTCTCGCTCTCTCTCTTTCTCTCTCGTCTGTCTCTATTTAAAGCTGCTTTTGCTGCAGCTTCGGGCCAACGTCCAGCAGCTTTGCATGTCGAGGTCATGCAGCGCTGCTATTGTTGGTGTTGTATGTTTGTTGCGTTGCATATCATTTTGGCGCTTACATTCAATTAAATTATAATTGATGTCTGCCTTATGCCTATGCTATGGCCATTATTAATGAGAAAAGCCATGAGTTTGAACTTTAATTGCCAAATCGAGCGGTCGCAAACCGGTTGCGCCTTCAACCATCCTGCCAAGCATGGCGCGCATTACACTTTGAAAACGAATCGAAAGGAAAATAAGACCGATGTGCCGATAATTAAATACTCTAATGAAATACAAATAACAATGTGCATTAATCATATTTCGTTGTGTTGATTTGATCTATAATACTTTGTAGATCAAACGAAATAAAGTTAGATATAGTAATTCGATATTGCTGATATGCTTTTAATGCCAATGTGCAATCGAAAGACAAAGCACAAAGAACATTTGTTTTGATTCCGGGCAACACATTTGTTTACATATAAAACGATATTTTCTACCAAGAGTTGTAATGAAAATAAATGATACTCTATTGCTCACTCTTCATAAGGGGAACAACCCATTTGGATTATATCATTAACTTGGTTAAAACTTACTCATTATGACTAATTATTTAATGTATGTAAGAGAAGAGTTTCAACTCAGATCGTCACACTAATCAATATCTTATATGTATATATATATATAGATGTCTCCTTTAATGTATTGCATATTTTATTGCACAGTTGTTATACTGTCTGTTAGGGTATTAAAAATAAAAATAAATAACATTTACAACACAAGAGAACTTTCTCTTTTCGCGAGCCTTTTGTAGCTTTCCTTTTTGCCCATACGCTGGCATACAAGGAGCTCGCGTAAACACACACACTCTCAAACACATACAAAATACGTTTTCAAATATATAGAAATCTGTTCACTCACATGATAAGTTGTCCAACATGTGATTTAACAATTTCGTCGTGCCATTTGGCTCATTATAGATGTTCATGAACTCCTTTTGCAGCGGATTGCCCATCAGACCGAGGATGACCAGATGGAAGAGCTTGCCGATTTCGTATGGCAGCACACGCAGAAAGTTATTGTTCAACAACAGCTCTCTGAAAATATAAGTGAATTAAGTAAGTCATTTAATTATTATAGAGGTGGTAGCAGGCGGCATCCCACCTCAATTGTATGAGCTCCCCCAGCTCAGCGGGCAGACTGCGCAACTTGTTACTGGACAAGTCGAGCGTTCGCAGACTGACCAACATTCCCACATCCGCTGGCAGTCGAAGCAGCTGGTTGTCATTCAGATAGAGGGCGGTCAGGTGCTCAAACTCCCACAAGGTGGGACTGATATTACGCACACAGCCTGCAAGCAGTTAACATTAAGGATTATTAATTATTGAATTGAACTACTGAACAACTTTACATACCCGTTATTTCGAGGCCCGTCCAATTTGTCTTCTTGCCAGCGGCAATATCCTCGGCAGACAGAAATATCTGCTGCCGTCTGTTCGTGCTGTCATATTTGTCTTTGTTACGAGACATTTTATAGTAGTTTCCTGTGTGAACAGGGGAGAAATCCCATTAGTTATCTTTGGTATTTGTGGGTTAGGGGAAGTTGCGCTTTGGCTGTTGTTGTTTTTGTTTTCGTTTTAGCAAGTTAGGGCTCATGTTAGGAGACAAAACCTGGTTTAGGCAACGGCAATGGCAACAAAAATAACGTACATATATGTTGGCATATGCACATATATATGTTTAATCTATTTAATCATTACATGCCCTTGCAGAGTGCACTCGTCGCTGTTTGGGCAATACATTAAGTGATATATGTTCTTAATAACAGGTGAGAGTATTAACTAAACATCTTTTTGTACAATTATCAGACTGAGTCGGACCAAAACTTTAATGCAGTCAGAAACCAGCATTAAGCTTTCAGCCAGTGATTTTTCCATCGGACCACCAATTAGCGTTCAGTGAGCTACGATGAACCAGATGACAATCTACAATTATTTTCACTTCACACATCTGCAAGGGTATTTAATCTTCGGGGATCCAAAGAAAAGCTGTTTTATATGAATGTAGAGGAAGGATGTTGAAACAAATCATAACCTTTCATTTTAACCGCCTGATGATTTAAGCGTCTCTGCAAAATATTAACAAATTGATTGAATTATTATTTGTATTAGTAAACAATAAGACAGACAAACATTCGCAAACAAAAATCATACACAAGTGCAAAATTAAAAAAATTTCAGTTTTTTTTTTTTTGTACAATTTTGCAAGCGCGCGGGCAAAATACATACATATTAATTTACATAGAAATGCATATATATATAAACGTATGTACATTCATCAAGATGTGCATTAGTATGTATTTATGATTGTGCTAAGAAACAATTTTAAAAATGTCTTTTGGTGGTGAAGGCAGCGGATAAATACGATTTCAATTCAACTTGCAGCTAGGTTAAGGCGGCAAAGCGTCAATTATATATACATACATATTGAGTTCGTATATGTATGTATAATTTTCACATCGCGTTTATGTCAAAATAGCTGCTGTTTTTGAGTGAGGTAGTGAAGTAGGGCCGCAAATAAATGTTAAATATATACCCAACACTCATTACCTATGTGATTATATGCTTATGTTAGTTCTATCTTGCTTAGTTCTGTTAATTGGGATTTGTTTCTTGCCGCCTCTTCACTCACTCGCGCCTTCTCATCGAATTACCAAACAATTTTGGATACTAAACGGTTATTTTTTTGATTCTTTCTTTCTTTTTTTTTTTGTGTGTGTTGTTCTTGTTGTTTTAGTGTATCAGTACAAATGTTGATTGAAATGCGCGTTACTATAAATTTTGTACTTAAGCGACGAAATTGCTTATTCTCCTTCTGGTTTTGGGTCGCTTTTTCTTTTTTGCGCGTTTGCCTTCCATTTATTTATTGTGCGATTCGTTTTCATAGTCGCTTCTTGTTTTTGTATACATGTTGGCTTGGAGTTGCCACTTATTGTCCAGAGAATATATGTATATTGGAAATGTGAAGAAAATGGATATAACTATGCATTAAATTTAATATTTAACGATAACGATTTTGATAGATATTTCAAATATTTTTTATCATCGTTATTTTATACACAAATAATTTTCAGCAAACTGATTTGATCAAAACAAAACAAGCACGTATAAACACTCAGAACATATACACACATACACAGAGTTACGGAAAAATGCACCATGCATATGTATACATACAAACACGATAAAATTTCGTATGTGCTTTGCTAGCCACTTTATATGCTTGAGTTTAAAAAATAATATTCTTTATTTTGCTTGCAACTATTAGCTTTTCTTTTCATTCGTGACTTAGTTGCGACGAACTTTTCTCGTTTTGCATATCTCTTGCACACGCTCTTCTGCACTATGTGACCAAAGCGAAGCCACAGAAAAAGGCGTAGTTACAGTATTTACATATTTCTTAGATCGCTACTCTAAAAGTGTGACAGCAGCTTTTCGTAAATGATCATTTTGTAAAATGATGGTCACACTACAAACCAATTTTAAATAATAAAAAAACAATTGTTCAATAACAAATTACAAAGTTATAGACAACTAATATAATAAATCAAAATGTTTAATAAATTAATTAGTTATTGATGCATATACATTTTTAAGATGGTTCATATTATATTAACAATCATCCTCTGGTACGCATATGCACATTCATACATATGCATATATTTATGTATATTTTTGTATTCCAAATAGTTTACCATTATATTTAAGTTCACTGAATGTTTAAACAATGCAGGAGTGATCATATACATTTTATGTCTGATGACGATATAATGATGCAAATCCTACTTCGATCTGTTCTGGTGCAGCTTGAGCATTTACCAAAAGCTCATCCACAATCATTGTTTCTCTTTTTTACTTCTGCACGGACTATTATCTATTGTTAGGGATTGTTGCTCCGGCCACCTACCGTTTGCTTCTGTAATAAATTCTCTCTCCCCCTGTCTCAGGCTGAGAAACAATTAAATTTGCTTCGGATGTCGAGTGACGCAGAGTAAAGGAGATTAAAAATAAGCACAATGACAACTATAACGTTCTTTTTTATTTTTATAAATATTTAAAGGTCCTTCGCGTAATGAATTACAAACTATTTATTTCGCTAAGAAATCAACGCAAGTCTTCAATGTAAATATAATTTTAGTATTTTTGGAAACTTTTAATATCTTTCTACGCACCCCATTTGGTAACACTTTTTAGAATGAAAACAAAGCAACCAAATTCCATCAGTTTTGATAAACAGAATGCCGAAATGGCGCGTTGTTTGTCGGAAGTTTTAGTTAATTTTCAAGCAGCCGAAGAAGCGAAAGTCTTAAGCATAGCTGATGATTTGGATGAGCCTAGTAAATCCCTTGTGCGACAATTTTACGAACCGCTGGTAAGTACAAAATAAAATTATTGTATTTTTGGCGGAAGGGATTTCTTACTCTTTCCTGTTTGTAGAAAATAACAAGCGAGGATTTGACTCGCGAATACAGTGAAACAGATAAAAAGAAGCTATGTTTACGCACCAGAGTCCGTGTTGATATGACACTCTTCAACTGTGTATGGGATGCAAAGCGTCGCTTGGAAAAAAAGGGACGCCTGGCCAACCGCTCGGAGCGGTTTGTGAATGCGATGCTGGTGAAAGCGGTGGCCAAGAAGATGGTTTCACCCTACACCACAGAGGAGATAGAGAAATGCAACTACATTAGACAGTGCCAGCTGAAAAAAGAGAACAATCGTAGACTCAATCGTTGGAATTTGGAGTCTACGCAAGACTGCATGCTCGACTCCACCCATTCAAGCCCATCTCTGATGCAGGCACAAATAATTAGTGAAGATATTCCCAAAGACGGACAGCAACCTGTTGACTTGCCATTGCAATATCCAACAGCCGCGGCGTCACAATTCTCGGAGTCAACGCTAGGGATGTTAACAAGTGGCCCTGAAATGTGGATCATTGAGGAATCACCAGCAACAGACAATAAATCAACTTCACAAAATGAGGAAAGTTTAAGTATGCCAAATCTCGGACCGGACGCCGACTGGGCTGAGGCTGCTGCTCAAATCAATACGGAGTCCCTGACCATAGGCACATCAGAATTTGATTTGCAAACGCAGCCAACTCAAAGCCAGCCCAAAGGAGCGTCGCAGTCCGAGGACTACGATTACTTCAATACCCAAGTGCCGGCCACGTCCACACAGACTCAACCGCAACCAGAAAGCACCGAACCGTTTCTGTAGATTAGTGATATAATAAGCATACTGAATTTATAGATGTTTCCAAAATCTTAACAGATATTTATTTATACACGTTCCCAGGAATATGTTATAGTTCGACTTTATTGTGCGTTTTGAGTATAAAAATGTCCTTAAAACGTCATATATATAATATACATATATATTTATTTATTTCAATGTATTATCCTAGTTAAAATCGCGCGTGTTCTTAAACATTTTGTGTTCTCTTTACCAATTGTTGTACAGTAAAAACTTATTCAAAAATATATTTATATATGTGTATATCAAATTAAAATGATATCCTTGCAGTGGTCATATAATTCCTTTCAGTTTTGGGCTATAAACATTTATAAATGGGACTTTCGCTTTATGCTTATGATATGAACATATTTTTGTCTCACAACAAGGCTATTTACATCGCGATATATACAGAATTGTGGTGCAGGTTCTATTGTGGGTTGTGGATAGCCCAAAGTGTTATTGCTTGTATGATTATCAGGAGCAGTGCAAGAATCTGTGGACATCGGCGTGCCGAAGGATAACTTATTCCTTAACTGAACTATGTACAAAGATTTACATCAACACATAACATGAATACAATTAAGCCTAATAGTTGCAATTGCTGGGTATCAACTGTACAGGTTGCAAGCGATTGAGCAGCCCCGTTGCCGGGGCCTGCTATGGTTATGGGAAGTGATCAAAGATGAACTGTTCCATGAACAGCGATTCCGAATGCTAGTTGGATGAGTTTTCGCCCATTTCGCTCACAGAGATGGTCATTTTTTCCTCATCGCCACTGTCCTCCTCGTCGTCCTCTTCCTCCTCGGTCAGTTCCTCATCATCCTCCTCGGTAAGTTCCTCATCTTCCATCTCATCATCTTCGCCAAAGCTGTCAGTGGATGCGCCACCAACCACATCATCGCCGCTTAATGCCGGCAGCTGGACAATTGTAGCACCGCCCGGCGCTGACGTAACAGTTGAGCCAGCAACTGTTGCCGCCACGCTGGAGGCGCCACTACCGTTGGCCGGTGCACCGCTCGTTGGCAACTCAATGGTCACAATGCCGCTCATGGTGTTAATACTTTTCGGAGCATTCATTTTCGGCTCCTGCTTGATGTTGAGCTCAATGAGGTCAATGCCCGAACGCGTCTTGAAGTGCGTCTTGATGTGCTTGGACAAGTGATCGCTGCGCATGAACTTTTTGTTGCATTCACGGCACTGGAAACGCTTCTCGCCCGTGTGCGTTCGCCGATGTCGCTGCAGTTCGTCAGAGCGCGTAAACCGCTTGCCACAAAACACCCAGGAGCAAACAAAGGGACGCTCGCCCGTGTGCCAGCGCAAATGGGCGCGCAGATGCGACGTCTTGCCGTAGACCTTGCTGCAGCCGGGTATGTGACAGATGTGTTGGCGCTTGCGGTCCGAATGCTTCTCTCCGTCGGTGCAGTTCGGGCAGGTGCAGGCGACGCGTTTCAGCCGTGGCTTGATCTCCGGCACCATGCTCTCGCCCACATTAATGTTCACATTGACACTGGTCGCCGCCGAAGCGGACTGCACTGATTGCTTCATCAGTTTGGTACGCGCCGGTGTTGACACCGCCACCACTTGACCCGCCGAGCTCATGGTGATTTGTGTGCTGGTGGTGGTGCTGCCAATGCTCGACATGGTCAGCTTCGGTGTGCTGCGCACGGTTGCTGGTGTCGCTGGGACCGGCAAGGCAGTTATCTGTATGGAGGCTGGTATGGTTACGGCGGGCAAACAGCTGCTGTTGTTGGCATCAGCATGCTGTTGTTGTTGCTGCTGCTGTTGCTGTGGTGACTGTGGCATTATGAATTTAATCTGTTGGGGTTGCTGCGGCTGTTGTTGTTGTTGCTGCGGTTGCTGAATCGGCAGTTGGACTGTCGTGGGCGTTGCGTTGGAGATGGTCGCGGCAGTGCTGCATGTGTCTGGCGGCTCCTGCTTAATGTTGGTTATCAATTGCGTGGGACTCTGCGGCTCCTGCTTGGGCAGCATGGTTAAAGCTGGGGCTGCAGCATTTGCGCCCTGCATACTCTGCGCCTGGTTGCCAATGGCCGTTGTCGTCTGAATGGGCATGGGCAGCTGCGTTAGCACCTGTTGGAAATTGGCCGCCAGATTCGCTGGCAATTGATTCGCCTGAATGATCTGCACCTGTCCCAGACCGGGTATATTCTGTATGGGCAACGCTTGCAGATTGCTCGATTGTAGCTGCATTGCAGCAGCAGCTTGGCTGGCGCGCAATTGCTGCAACTGTTGCAGCTGCTGTGCTGGTATCACTGTCAACTGTTGTCCCTGGGCATTTGTTATTGTTATCGGCTGATTCGCTGGCAGTTGTCCACCCGCCTCATTGATGGCATTCAGCAGTTGTTGCTGTTGTTGTTGATGCTGCTGCTGCAAAGCAACTGCAGCTGCAGCCGCCTGTTGCTGCTGTTGCGCCTGTTGTTGTTGCTGCTGCGTCTGTTGTTGCTGCTGCTGTGGCGCCTGTTGTTGCTGTTGCTGCTGTATCTGAGCCTGAGGCTGGACAAACTGCTGATGCTGCTGCGGATTCTGGATGTGTATTATATTCGCATTCTGCGGCAACTGCGAATAGTTGAGTGCATTCAGAGGTGCCAACTGTACCTGTAAAATATATACAGAAAACCAGATTAAGGATTACATCCATTAACGTATAGAAGTCGACTATAGTATTTACCTGCTGTATTTGTCCGTTGGGCGTGACAATTTGTGCAATTTGCGCAAACTGCGGTATGATTTGCATTTGTGCCGCGGCCTGCTGCATGGACGCAGGCAACGCCTGAAGGGATTGCGTTAGATTGGACAATGTGGGTTGAGTTGCTGCCGCTGATTGTGGAGCTGCTGCTGCTTGCACTGGCACATGAACTGTCTGGTAGACCGTCTGACCGTTGGCTGTTTGAACAGGTATCTGAACGGCGACGGTTTGCTGCAGCGTTGGTGCAGCCTGCGCCGGTTGTGGGAATTGTAGCAATTGTGGTGCAGAGCCAGGACCGGCGGTGCGCAGTTGAATATTTTGCAGCGATTGTCCGTTCTCCAGTTTAATTGTCGTTGGCGCTCCACCCAAAAGGTTCGTTATGTTGCCCAGCAGACCATTGGCGGCGGCCACAGAGGTGGGTATTTGTATGTTGGTGCCGGGAATGGTGATGGTTTGTGGTGCTTGCGCCGTTCCAGATGCACCACCTGTAGCCTGATTATGCTGTTGCTGCTGCTGTTGTTGTTGCTGTTGCTGCTGAGCTTGAAGTGTAAGTGCGGGCGTTGCGGACTGTTGAGGCTGCTGCTGTTGTTGCTGCTGTGATTGCTGCTGCTGTTGTTGTTGCAGCTGCGGCTGCTGTTGCTGCACTATGTTTGCCAAAGGTATTTGTATATTGGTGCCGGGTATCGTGAACAGCTGTGTCTGGCCGGGATCGTGCGCTGGCAGCGCCTGTGGCGCCCGCACGATTTGCCCATTGGGCGTTATGAACGCCTGCTGGCCATTAATATTCACCGCCTGCGCTGTGGCCAGCTGTGCATTCAGA